>OU342735.1:463085552-463232651 GCA_910589765.1 Avena atlantica | reverse complement strand
CCGCGCAACCCCGGCATCGACGACGACCACCGTGACTTTGACACGCCTCCGCTCCAGGTGCTCGGCACCCTCGGTGAGTTTTGATTCTATGTGACCAACCTTAGTGCTGATGGCTCTTCTTCTCGGTGCTGTTATGAGTGCTTTGTTGATGCTCTATTGATATCCAAAATCCTTGAATTTGGATGAGCAAGTGCTACAGTGGTACTAATTTAAGTTAGTGGTTTTGGGTGGTGAAGTTATGAGAATGGGAATATTCTAATTGTGAGCTTGAGGTTATTGATTTAGGAAATGTGCTTGAATATTGGTGGCTTGGTTCATTACTTATGTTTTTTAATAAATAATGGATATGGTGATATTTGGATTAAAAATGATTCCTAAGTTGTTGACTTAGGAAAATGATTGTTACTGGTGGCTATAGTTTTGATTAATATACTGGATGGATTTCAGCTAACTGAAGCTTTGCTTTAGTGATGTATTTGGACAATTTATTTAAAGTAATAATTTGGAAACATAAATATGAACTATATACAATATGATACTGTCAACATGATAATGGAAGATTCAAATGATTCTTGGTTATTTAAACTAGGGAAATGATTTATAAACATCATTTGGTTGCTGGTAGGAATCTTGATGATTTCTATATTGGCATTTCATCTTATTCTAAACAATGGCTCTGTTAAATGTCCTTGCTGTTGTGGTGCCTTGTTTTTAGAGTGTGCACAGCAGCAGGGCCATCTATACATGAACTGATGTGGTTGATCATTGATTCATGTACTTATAGGATCTGATTCATCTATTGTGAGTATTGATACAAAGGGAAATGTTATCTCTAAGACAGATCCAATGCGAGTAACACTGTGATAAACACATATATTATGCTTTTCATCTAATCTTAACCAATGATGCAGAGCTGAGGTTTAGAAGCATGTGCTAGTTTAAGATGAACCTTATATGATTCCTAGGCTACCTGACTAGGAAGATTTTTTATATCAATCCTATTTGATTGTATATGATCTTAAAATCTATCTCTTGAGGATGTGGTGATTTATTAATTTTAGTGGCTTCCTCTGCTGTGAGATCAGTACTGTGGAACCCAATTGAAGGGTGCACGGTAACATTCTCATTGTGAGTAGGATCTGTTGCTATGTTAATTAATCTACATGTTCAAGGATCACTAGCCCTTGATGATTGTTGTGTGCAACATGTTCCAGCCTATGATGCAAAGGTTGAGGCCTCACTTATTTCTGTAAATAAGAATAAATACTCAAGTAGTTTTCCTAGCTCAAGGATGATACTGGTGTAGCACCTCTACCCAGTCTGAGAGCCTTAAATTATTCCCCACAAAAAATTATGCTCTAAAGTAAGTGAAAAGAGCATGTACTATTACTGTTATAAGTTGGCAACCTGATATGCAGAGTAGATCATCTTGACTTGATAAGATTGTGGATAAGCTGTAGTTTGCTCTTGATCTATTGATGCTGGATCTTATGGTGGCAGCCTGTTGCTGTGTAAAAATTGAGGTTGCTTGGGTGGATCTTGCTCCTTATTGCTTGGATTGTTGCTGATCTAGTTCAGTTCTTGATGGCACCTCTTCCTCCTGGTACTATTAACTAGTTCCTACTTATTTTGCTCTTGGATGGCTAGTCTAGGCAACCAGAGCAGATGATTTGTGTGGATAGATCAGGGAGTTCTTGAATGGATGATAAGATGGGGAATGTGCTCTGAAGTGAATGGTAGCTTGTTGCTACAGTTGGTTCAACCCTTTGTGTACATAAATTTGCTTTCTTATCTCCTTTCTAGGCTGCTGCTATGTTGACAGCACACCCATATGCATGGTTGTGTGAGCAGGTTGCTTGCTTGCGGTGACTCATGGATCAGATCGAGTACTTCCTTGATATTTCTGATGGTTTTACTTCTTATATGTTTACTATTTAAAACCAAGGTGAACTTGCCCCTGGCTTATGATGCTAGCCTAAAGCCTATTTTTATGATAAGATCATATACACACATTAGTGAAACTTGCCCCTTTAATTGAAAGCTCAATGATGTGTCCAACAGTGCACTGTCAGACTGAGAGCAAAGATTTAACCACTAATCCATTTCTTATTTTTCTCTTTTTGTTATTTTTTTAATTGCAGGTGTAAGATCAGAAATATGAATGAAAGATTTAGAAGATGGGGAAAGCGAAGATTAATTTAGTTTAGATTTTAATTACTTCTTTTGTAATTTACTTTATCATTTGTAAAGGACATTGTATATATATTTTCTTGTAATAAATATTATTTCACTTATGAAATTCCTTTTTCAATTTATCTGTCTCCTGTAATTTTCTTTCATTCTTTTATTGTAAAAGAACAACAATAATATATGTATTTATAAGGATTATTATTGTAATAATTTCATTTTATTCAAAAGTGTAAAAATATCGTAATATTGAGTAATGCTATTTTTGTATGAAGGTATTCTTTTTGTTAAAGTAAAGTTTTATTCTTTACTCATATTAGTATTCAATAAATGTTGTAAAATATTCTTATGGGTAATAATTATAAGTAGTATTTGTTTCTTATTCTTGTAAGATTATATATATGATGATAACAAAGTAAACGCCTTCTTTCTTAATGTAACTTAGAACTTGTAGATATTTATATTTTAATTATAAATAAGAATTCCATTATCTCTGTATTATTGGAATTCATTTATTATTCCATTTACCTATTCTTTATAATTCAAATATATCTTTAGAATATTCAAATTTGAATTTGCTTTCCCCTCAAACACAGAAGTAAAATAGAAGTCATGTCGAAATCAATCGCACTTGTCTTGATGTTTGCACGAGAACAAGAGAGATCTCGATCCCTCTATAGCTTCTTTAGTTTTGTGCGAAAATTCCCCGGATTTTCTTATGCATGAATGCAATGCACAAACATGTGTCTTGTCTATTTCGAGGTGCTAATCCTGGGATGTTACACAACGTATGAAAGACCCAAAAGGCCTGCATCCAGAATAGTTTCAAGGTCATGCCAGCTACGCTCTTACCAAATAAGAGAAGGAAATCTTTTTTGAATGCCTGAACAGTATCAAGGTCCCGTTGTTGGAGATATGCCCAAGAGGCAATAATAAAGTGGTTATTATCATATCTTCATATTTATGATAAATGTTTACATACCATGCTATAATTGTATTAACAGGAAACATTAATACTTGTGTGATTTGTAAACATAAAAGAGTCCCTAGTAAAGCCTCTTGTTAAACTAGCTTGTTGGTTAATATATGATCATGGTTTCCTGATCATGAACATAGAGATGTTATTGACAACAGGGTCATATCATTAGGAGAATGATGTGATGGACATACTCCTATAGTTAAGCGTAGCATAAAGATCAAGTCATTTAATATAGTTCATTTGCTATAAGCTTTCTGATACATAGTAACCTAATTCCTTCGACCATGAGATCATGCTTATCACCATCACCGGAAGGATGCTTTGATGACATCAAACACCACACCGTAACTGGGTGGCTATAAAGGTGGCATTGAGTGTTCGGAAAGTATGGGTTGAGACACATGGATCAAGAGTGGGATTTGTCCATCCATATGACGGATAGATATACTCTGGGCCCTCTCGGTGGAATGTCATCCAATTAGCTTGCAAGCATGTGACTGGCTCACAAGGGATCACATATCACGGGAATGAGAAAAGAGTACTTCTCGGTAACGAGGTTGAACTAGGTATGCAGAGATACCGACGATCAAAACCTCGGATAAGTAAACTATCGTGAGACAAAGGGAAATTGGTATCATATGTAAGTGGTTCATTCGATCGCAAAGTAATCGTAGAAATATGTGGGAGCCATATGAATTTCCAGATTCCTCTACTGGTTATTGATCGGAGAAGTGTCTCGATCATGTCCGCATAATTCACGAACCGTAGGGAGACACACTTAAGGATTCGATGTTGTTGAGTAGTTATGGAATGATGAGTAAGAGACCGAATGTTGTTCGGAGTCTCGGATGGGATCCGGGATATCACGAGGAGATCCGGAATGGTCCGGATAATAAGATTCATATAAGGAAAGTCCTGTTTCGGAGTTGGGGAATGATTCCGGTGTTTTCATCGGGAATGTTCTAGAAGGTTCCGGAATGTACGGCACTCCGGAGGGGAAGGGTACATGAATGTGTCATTGCAAGTTGGAATGATTGCATCATGTACTAGGTGTCATCGCTGTACAAAATAAAGGGTTTAATCAAATCCTAGTTTGAAAAGTCAAACGCCAATTTGAAAAGTCAACGGCTATTTTGGAAAGTGGAGAAGTGGGAAACCGAGTTGGGGAGGAGTTCCTCCTCCACCGCCGGCCCACTAGGGATCCGAGTTGGGGAGGGACTCCCTCCCCTTGGCCGGCGCCTCCCTCCACCTATATAAGGAGGGGCAGGGCTCCCCTCCTAGACACACAAGTTGCCTCCCTCTAAACCTAAACCCTAGCCACATCCTAGGGATTTCTCCCAAGCCGCCGAGTTAGAGCTTCGAATTGCCCTAGCCGCTGCTTTAGCCCCTTCTAATTGGTGTGTCTAAACCATAGATCACCAAGGCTCTCTCATAGTCCACCATACTCGCTCCGGCTTAAGGCGAAGCCCTGCGAGATCTCCCATCTACTTCCGGTACCACGTCGTCGTGATGCCGGAATCGCGAGGAGAGTGCTACAACCTCCGCTGCCTGCTGGAACAAGGGAGAGGAAGGTCTTTATCGAGTACCGAACGTGTGACCGACTGCGGAAGCGCTGCCGGAAAGCAGCGCCGGAAGGATCATCTGCGCGATCTTGAGATCGGGAGTGTACGACTACATCATCCACGAGAATCTGCTCTCGTTAACCGCTTTGGATCTTCGAGGGTTAGTACTCTATTGACTCGTTGCTACAATCTAGTAGATAGATCTTGGCTTGATCATATATTAGATCTTGTTTGTGTGTTCATGCGGTAGAATTTTTTGTTTTCCATGCTACGAACCCCTACAGTGGTATCAGAGCCGTGTCTATATGTAGATCTGTTGCACGAGTAGAACACAATGGTCATTGTGGGCGTTGATGCTTTTGTTGACGATTGCTTCTTGTGTACTTTGAATCTTGCGGGATGGTGGGATGAAGCGGCCCGGGCTAACCTTACATGACATCGTTCATGAGACTTGCTCCACGCTTGACATGCAACTTGTATTGCATAAGTGGCTTTGCGGGTGCCTGTTTCTCCCAACATAGTTAAGATTCAATTTACAACGGGTGATTGACAATACTAGTATCAATGTTGTGGTTCTTGTTCGTAAGTTAGAACGACACTTCTTGAAAGCCCCAAACCACGTAAAACATGCAAAGCAAATTAGAGGCGTCTAACTTTGTTTTGCAGGGGTGTGTTGTGATGTGATATGGCCATGATTGTGATTATATATGATGTATGCAATGTTCCTTATTGTAAGTTGGCAACCTGCAGGAGCCATATGGTTGTCTCTAAGTTCTGTTAAAACCCGCGTGTCTATTCAAAGTAGTTGTAATAGTTGAAGCTGGTGGACGACAACCATGGAGCGCCATCATTGACCTTGATGCAATGCCGGTGATGATGGAGATCATGTTCGTGCTTGAAGATGGAGATCGGAAGCACAAAGAAGAAAGGCCATATCATATCACATATTATGAATTGCATGTGATGTTAATCCTTTTATGCATCTTGTATTGCTTAGTTCACGACGGTAGCATTATAAGATGATCCCTCAAGCACACAATTTCAAATTTTAAAGTGTTCATCCTTAGTAAGCACCGTTGCTAAAGCTCGTTGTTTCAAAGCACCACGTGATGATCGGGTGTGTTAGATTCTACGAGTGTATACAACGTGAGCAAGCCAGATTTGCTCATGCGGAAGCTAAGGTTTAATCTTGACGAGCCTAGCATGTACAGACATGGTCTCGGAACACGGATCACCGAAAGGTAAAGCATGAGTCATATAGTAGATATGATGAACATGATGATTGTTCGCCATTAAAGCTACATCAACTCTCGTGATGATCGGTTTTGATGTGGTGGATTTGGTTCGTGTGATCACTAAAACAATGTGAGGGATATTGTTTTGTGTGGGAGTTCAACGACAATATGATTAAAAGTTGAACACTATTTATCATAAATTAAATCAAAGTGAATTTGCATAATTGTTGTAGTCATTGGCATCCGTTTACCACCTTGCGCTTAGTTTTAATTGAGATGATAGAACTATAGAATTCTGGTTAGTTACTTTACGAACTGGTATCGTATTGTTTTGAAGTGTTAATCTATAGTTTAAAAGTCCTATTGAAAACTTTCAGTAAGTTCCGGTCACTCCATGAAGTTTAATAATTGGTATTAAAACGAGAATGACAATTCCAAGTGTTAGTGTATGAGTATCATGTTTGTCTCCATGATTCTTGATATTCAAAGGATTGTCTTAATATCAAGGTTATCTAGGATCTGAAAGAGTTGTTTCAGAAACCATGATGTGTGGAAGATATTGTGATATCTGATATGAAGTTTTGGTTGCAACATGATAGAGTATAATATGGCAAAAGTCATGTTCTCATATTTGATGAGAATTTGCAAAAGGTTGGAGACACTAGTTGTCCAAAATCCTCCAAAGTTTTTGAAGAGCAACATTATACTCGTGATTCACCGTTATAAGCTAAAAGTATCTTGATTATGGATGATTCCATGATAAGGGTGAATATTTGATGTAGGTAAAATGTTTACTACACCAAGAGATTACTAAAGAAAGGAATTTGAAAGAACACCAAACATTTGATGATGGTAATCTACTTCAAAGTGCAAGTCCAAAGACATTGGTATTTAACTATACACGCTTTGGACTATGTGTCATATGTATGACTCCACTATTGATGTTGATAGATTCTTTCAAACAGAAAATAAATACTGAAATAGAATCTCATAAATATATGGCAGAAAAGAAAAGACTAGAATTGTTCAGTTTAAGTATATAGATGATATACATGTTATGGCTATATTCTTTGCTTATTAAACAATGTGGTTCTTAAGTATTTGATACTGAATTTGTTGGTGTGAATCGTCATACGAAACAACACAATTCATGAAATACAATGGACTAAGTAACTAGCAAAAGAATATGTGATGATGTTCATCGAGAACAAATAAAAGGTTATTGTGTTGCTCGTTAAACGTCAAAGCTTGCCTTCAAGATTTGTTTTATCAGGTATTATGAGAACAAAAGGGTTGTTCAAATAATTGCCGTAATCCATAAAAGATGGATGATTCACAAATCTCGTTGGAGAAATCACATCCATAAAAATAGTGCTAAAAATGTCGAAAGACAAATTGATTGAAAGATCACTTAGGAAGTGACATCGCCGTTTAAATTATATTGGAAAGAAAACATGAAGAAACTCCATGTGGATGGAATTTTGGAGTCTTTTGATTTTTGATCACATGACGCTTGTGAAACTTTCCCAGAGATAATTAAAACTTCGTTCGTAGGCCAAAAGGGAACGAATGACTAGCTTATTGGAACTTGTACATATTGTTGTACGAAGTCCATTATGTGTAGTCAAGAGCGATGGATTTCAACTTCATATGCTTTCTCCGAAAATTTGAGTGAATATATGAATATTTACTTAATAAGGATGAAGTGTGAAATATTTGAAAAGTTCAAAGACTTTCAAGATGAAGTGCAAAATCATTGTAACAAGAATATAAATTGTTTATGATAAGATCATAAAAATATTTGAGTTACAAGTTCAGCATAATACCTAAGATTTAAGGAATCGTTCCGTGGTTTGCATTTTCCCGAAACACCATAAGAGTATGGAGCGTTCGAGATATGTAATTAAACCTTGTTTGACATGGTAAGATCAAAGGTATAATTCATAAAACTGCCATTATATTTTAAAGATTAAAAGCTTTAGAGACTACCGTTTTTCCACTGAAAAGAGCTCCATCATAATCCGTTGAAATGACACCATATAAAGTTATGGTTTGGGATAAAACCCAAGTTGTCCTTTCTTAAACATTGGTATGCTATGCATAAGAAAGATGTTTGCAACCAAAGTCGGATGAACCTGTCTTTGTATGTTATTTCGAATAAATGTTCCTCCATAACATCGGAGACAAAAATGGTTGTCGCTTAGAACGTCAAGTTTCTTAGAGAAGGAATTTTTCGTGAAAAGTTAAGTGGGAGGACAAAAGAACTTTGATAAGGTTAAAAGAACCTTAGCTATATGTGCAGAGTTGCGCAGCGCCGAAAAGTGTTCCGGAGGCAGCGATAATGCTCATGGCTCACGTGCCTCAAAGGTTGTGGTCACGGAGATCTAAGTTCCTATTGAAACAAGTAGGTCGGGTAAACAATCAAATACCAAGATTTGAGAGTTGAATCATTATTTGACAATAATGATCCGACTACATGCAAACAAGCGATGATGGGCCCTGACTCCGTCTAATGGCTTGAAGCCATAAAATCCGTGATAGTTCCATACACGAAAAATCAAGTTTTGAACTTGAAGGACCCTCAAGAAAGGTGTAAGACCTTACAGTTGTGTTTGGATCTATAAATAAATAGACATGGATGTTGCACATCTATGAAATAGTTGACATGTTGGGAAAGAGTTCACAACAATGTTCAAAGGTTGACTATGACAAGATCTGATCTTTCATAGCGATATTTAGTCTAGACGGATTATTATATCAACCACTACATATAAATTTGTTATGTGGTAGTTGAATAAACAAAACAAGTTCTTCTAATAGAATTGTTACCTAGGACATGTGCATAACACGGTCCATAGGGTTTTGTTAATTCAAAGGATGCTAAAAGCATATGCAAACTTCAATGGTTGAAGTAAGCATAGCGGAGTTGGAATCTTCACTATGATGAAACTGTTTAAAGATTTTAATTTCATCAGAGACAATGAAGATGCTTGCATTTGCAAGAAATTAAGTGGGAGCGCTAAGACATATTTCTAATACATTATGTGGAGGACATATTGTTGATTGGAAAAGATGTATATTTTATTAACACATATTAAGAATTTCATCCTGATGAATGACTTAGGCAAAACCCAAATATTTGGCATCAATAGACGCTAATATGGTTGTGCCAAAAGTACATAGATGATGTATTGAATGAGTTCAATATAGAAACTACAAGAAAGGTTCTTGTCACAGAAAAAGGATTGAATGAGTTCAATATTGATGATATATTCAAGTGTATTGACACAGGGCAAGTGAAACAAAGATTCAAGTATAGATTGATACTTGATGTATGAAATCACAAAGAGTATTTATCATACTGTGATATGTACAAATCCAGATATGTCCTATACTCTAAATGTTATGAGCATATACCAGAATGATTCATAAGTTGATCATTGGACAATAGTAAGGATATTCTTATGATCTTTTGGAAGAACTAAGAGTATATTATTTGTAGAAGTGACAAATAGATGGTTAGTTCATTGTAAATGAATTACATTGATACTAGTTTTGTCACAAAGTACAAATTAAGTTTATCTCAATCTAAACTAAGGGTGGCACAATATGATAGAAAGTAAGTTCCATAATGGATTTGGATGAGTTCCAAAGTTAAGACACTGTGACAGATACTACAACAAAAGGCTAAGTATATGACTGCTATAATAGCAGCTAAAGAGGGCATTTTTGTCAAGTAGTTTGTTATCAAACTAGGTGTAGTTCACAGCGGGATAATACTGTCGTGGTGGTGGCACGGCAGATGCCATGGGTAGGCTAAAGTATGGGGCCAATGGATGCTAGTGGGATCTGGGGAGGGAAGATGCAACTGTCTCTTCACTCAAGCTGCCAAAGTGATGATCTTTATTTCTCTCTTAGTGGGTTACAAATGCTCCTTGAGCTGTATCAAGAGGGACCAGATGAATCTCCTCAGCCTAACGGTCCTCTAAGAGTCGATCATTTCCTCAGGGTCCAAGCATCCCCTTATAAAGGAGTCCCTTGGGTGCCCTTAGGGCTGACGAGGCAAGCATATTCGTGGAATATGCTTGTCCCAAAATAGTAGTTCGGCGGCCTCCTTTCCCTGACGCCCTTCTAATGACGGCACGGCTCCAGTGGCCCCCTCCTGCGTGCCTCGGGCTCCAGGACTGTCATCTCCGTGACCTCCTTCTGCCCCTCTAACGCTGTGCATCCTTGTCTCTTGTGCTTGGCTCTGCTCTGATTCCTTCTAGCCTGCAGCTATAGTTTGACCTTGGGCTTCTCCTTCCCCTGCAAGCTTCGTATCACTCGGCCTTACCTTGTGTTACTCGGCTCGTTCTTCACCTGCATCAAGATCACTTGGGTAACCCGGCCGATTCTCTCAGTAACTCGGCCGGGTAACTACTTGATATATATACGTGGGCTTCTTGCCTCCGTTCATCGGCCGACATATACATGATTCGGCCGGCTTGGACTGTAACTCGGAAACTAGACGGGGATAATACCTCTGTCTTTCCCGTCTCTGACCTACCCGAGGTTAACCCCCCGACATTAGTCCCCGAAGCTGGTGTGGCCCTGTCAATAGCTTTGGCCGGGTTATATCAGCTTCATTATATTCTTTAGTCTTGTTTCCGAGTTATGTCCTCGTCCGAGGTCCCCTCGTTCCTTCCCTCGTATGCCATGTCCTACGTGTCATCCCATCATTGTTCTTCTAGTTTTTTGGTCCCTCTACAGTGTTTACTGACAAGGCTACAATGAATTCTGCACCTGCTACGCCGTCGCTGCGACGCCTCAGATGCTGTTCCCCTTGGGGATCGTAACGACCCCTCTTCGCGTGTGGCCGTTGGTGTGGCTCCACTCACCGTCGTGCTTTCGTGCTGCACCCACGATCTACACGGATAACTGCCACACCCATGATCCCACTTCCCTGTTCATGGCTTGACTATAAAGGGGGAACCGCGTTTGGGGGGATTCACCTTTCCCATTATCGCTCTCCTCCGTTCTCCTTCTTCCTTTCGCCGGCGCGTTTTCTTGCAGTTCCGCTGCCACTCGCCAGCCAGAGCCTCCGTCGGCGGAGATTCCACCGCGCCGTTCTACTCTTCTCCACGCTCCGCGGCTTTGATTCCGTCGCTGGTGAGTCTTCTCTGGCCGTCCTGCCCTGTTCTTCCCCTAGATTCATCTGCTCCGTTTTCGTGTTCGGGCGACGGTTCCTTCTCTCCTTCGCCATTATTTTCGCGCAAAGTTCCGACGGGGCCTTGCAGCTCTAAACTCCCCTCCGCCGCCAGTCTTTCCTCCGGCGATCTTTCCGGCGCACGTATGTCTAGTTCGTTTAGCGGCGCTCTTGTCGAGGACGACGACGCTGGCTCCGGGCCCGAGCGAGGCTCGTGGCAGGGCTCCTCAGTCACGCGCCGTGAGATTGAATGGCTCATCCAGACTCGAAGGATTCCCGCCGAGGTTTCCTGCCGTTTACCCGGCAGCGAATCCTCTCCAGACATCAGAGAGGGCGAGTATGTGGTTTTCATGTCTCACTTCGCCCGTGGCTTCGGTCTCCCTCTTAGCGATTTCGCTAGAGAATTCCTCGATTACTTCGGCCTTCAGCCGCACCATCTCCCTGCGAACGCCATAGCTTCCCTTTCTGCTTTCATCTCCGCTTCGGAGGGTTACTTCGGCCTGTGGCCGTCAGTACATGTCTGGTCGAAGTTCTTCCAGATCCGCTCAAACGTTGTCCCTGACAAATCTCTGCACCCTTCCGAGAAGTTGCTCACCCAATGTGGGGCGGCGTCTATAACACCTCGGAGGAAATCCGTGTTCCCTCGTGTCACCGGGTTGGAGTCGTGCAAGAAGTGGCACAAGTCATTTTCTACGTCAAGAACAAAGGGGCGGAAGACAAGATTCGGCTCCCTCCATTCTCAATTGGCCCACATTCTAAAGTGAACTGGCTCTATAATCCGAGGAAAACTCATGCCTTGGCCGAGGCCTTTGAGATTCGGCTTAAAGAGTTGATCCGGGCCGGGTTATGCGGCGAAGACCTGATGGCAACTTTCATTAGTAGCCGGATCTGCCCCTTCCAGCAGAGGACCCACAAGCTGTGCTACATGAGTGGTCCTCTTGACCCTAACCGAGTCTCGACCGTGGAGCTGGATAACTACCTCATTTATAAGCGCGTCCGAGCTATCTTCAAGACCGAGATGCCTGAGGATTGGTCTTGGGGATTAAAACCATTCACTCGCGATCATCCGCCTCCCGAGGTAAACTTAATCAGCATTGCTCTGTTATTCCCCTGTCTTTAGAAACTGGTTTATCTAATTCTCTTTCTCCTCGTCCTGCAGAGGTTCGCAGAACAGAAAAACGAGGACGCCGAAGTTCTGCAGCTCCCTTGGCCTACAGACAGGAGTACCCCGGATACTGGTGAGCCGGACTCCGAGGAGTTCGTCCCTAAGTCAGATCCTGCTCCGGCTCGAGCTCGCGGCAGAACTTCTGCGCATGATGAAGAAGGTGATTCGGACGAGGTCCAAATTCTTGAGGTAGTTGCCGCCACGCCTATTTCTTATGCATTTCCGGCTTCTACTTTCTCAGCTAATCCGGCCGGTCAGGTCCACGACGCCGAGCCTATTGCTTCCCGGCCTCCCGTTACCTCGGGGAAGCGCGGGGCTCCTGCTAGTGCCTTGGAGGCGGTTCCTAAGAAGCGAGTGAAGAGATCCGCTCCGAACCCTCCCAGGCGCAGGACTATGCCTGGGGTCGCCGGGTAAGTTCTTTTGCCTATATTTCTTGTTTCTCTCTTTCTGTTTCTCATACTGACGAATCCTCTTTCTTATTTTTGCAGTGCTCCTCTTTCTGTTAAACCCGGCGGCCCTAGTATGACTGACCGTCCGATTCGGCCGCCATCTCCTCCTCCCGCTGATGATACCAGGGTTCCTAGTCCTATTCGTCCTGCTTCTCCTCTAGCTCGGAATACTTCGCCTGTCCGTCACGATGCCCCTGAGACCCCTTCCATTGCCCTGGATTCGAACCGGCCCTCCGAAGTTTTCGTCGAGCCCGCCGCCCCTTCTATGGGCCCTAGCGCTGCTACTGAGCCTCCATCTACTTCGGCAGTTTCCACGGCCATCCCGACCTCGGCCGAACAGGTTGTTATCCCGGCGCCCTCTGCGACCTTATCTTCCGCCGTTCCTAAGGACTCCGTCCCTACTTCCGAGGCGCCACTTCCTGCTGATGCCCCTTCTAAGGCAGAGAAAGCTATTGCCGTCAAGACCTCTTCTTCTCAGAAAGGTCTTGCCGGCTCTTCTCAACCGAGTATCGCTGACGTGCTGCGTAAGGGAGCTGCGCCTAAAGTCCTCGTTACCTCGGCCTCCGGCAGCCAGCTTGCTCTTCATAAGAGCCCTGCGACTGCCGTGATCGGACCGCCTGCCCGGGGTAAAGTTTTAACTCGGACAGCTAGTGGGAACAGCCTTGGAGCGCTGGTTGAATACGCCAACAATTGGAATGCTGCTGATCAGTTTGAGGGTAACCCAACCAACCAGCCCTTTCAGCTTTCTGACATCTGCGGCCGTTTTGACCATGCTGCCCAGTTCATCATTGATACCAACAAAATGAATGAGGTAATTATTTTTTCTCTGAGTCTTGAATTATTCTTCAGATGTTACCATATGCTCTAGTCCCCGAAACTTGCAAGGAAATAACTTGTTGTAGACTTGGAAGTTTGACTTAATTTTATTTCTAAGGTTCGTTAATCCGGCCATTTAGATCCGAGTTTAGTTGTGTTTTATTCGGACCTAGCTTAGCCTTGAATATCCAGCCATCTAGATCCGAGTTTAGTCCTGCTTGACTCGGATCTGGTTTAGCTTTGAATATCCAGCCACCTAGAGCCGAATTAAGCTTTGCTTGATTTGGATCTGATTTAGCTTTGAATATCCAGCCACCTAGATCTGAGCTAAGTCCTGCTTGACTCGGATCTGGTTTAGCTTTGAATATCCAGCCACCTAGAGCCGAATTAAGCTTTGCTTGATTTGGATCTAATTTAGCTTTGAATATCCAGCCACCTAGATCTGAGCTAAGTCCTGCTTGACTCGGATCTGGTTTAGCTTTGAATATCCAGCCACCTAGAGCCGAATTAAGCTTTGCTTGATTTGGATCTAATTTAGCTTTGAATACCCAGCCACCCAGATCTGAGTTAAGTTCTGATTAACTCGGATCTGGTTTAGTTTTGAATATCCAGCCACCTAGATCTGAGTTAAGTTCTGCTTAACTCGGATCTGGTTTAACTTTTACTCGTTGATTTATCATTGTGCCTCATTACTCAGGTTGCACATGACCGGCGAACTGCCGAGTTCCAGAGGTTGCTTTTTTCGCATCGCAAACTGGAAGAGAAGTACGAGAAAGTTCTGCCTGTGGCGAAGAAGACTGGTATGTTGATAGTTCATTTTCCTTATTCCAAACTTTCTCATGTATTCGTCCACGGAATGCCGTCTTACTTCTTGTTGAACAGGTAATATTAATAACCTCAATATTCGCCTTCAAAAGAAGATCAAGGACCTGGAAGGTTAGTTTCCTTTCTATTTTACTCCTTCTCCTTCTTAATATATATGCTAAGGTTCCTTATTGCGCTCGGCTGTGATAAAGTCGAGCTGCAAGACTTCGCAGTGTCACATCGAGATTGCGTGCCCATGCCTGACATGATGCTGCATTTTTTAGAACAAAATGCAGTTCATTCGGCGCAACTGCAAGAAAAAGACGATGAGATAGCTCGCCTGCGATCCGAGGTGGATACCCTTAAGCTCTCTCAGAAATCCGAACTAGAGAAGGTCGACCAAGAATTTTCCGAGGAAAAGAATCGGCTAACTCTGGATCTGCAGAAGAACAAAGAACTCCTTGAAGCTGCCGAACTTAAGACCCGGGATCTGAGCGAGGAAATTGCTCGTTTTGAGAAAAGCAAGGCTGATTGGGCCAAAGATCTTCAGATAATGCTGAGATTCATTCATCGTAAGCTACTTGGCATGGCCGAATTATATTTTTTTTTGTTTGTCTCTGCTATCCTTTGACACGTTCATGCTTTGCGCAGATCATTTCCCCGAGGCAAAGCCCGTGAGTTCTAAAGCGGTCCTTGCAGCTCGCGCGCGCCGAGGTGAACCTGTTACTGTTGACTCAGAATATTCAATGGAGGACTACTTGGTTGCCGTTGGTGCCGCAGTTGGCCCGATGAAAATTATGGGCCGGGACTTGGTGCAGGCCGCTATCCGAGCTTACCACGTACTCTGGCCGAATACCTCGGGGACTCCTGATATCAACGAAGTCAAGTTATTGGTGACAAGGCTAATGGCATCTGAGAGGCAGTTGAGTCTTTGGAGAGAATCCGCTGGGCGTGCTGGTGCTGACATGGCGCTTACTGTAATCATGTCATGGTATGAAGACATCTCTCTTGACATCCTGAGAAATTTGCGCACTGGCTCCCGCTGGGTTGAAGATCCCACTTTTGTTGCTCTTCGGCAAGCTCGGGCGTTCCAACTCGTCGAGTATGCTGACGTGCACACTTGGAATGAAGGGCCGAGTTTTCTCCCAGACCCGGATCAGGAGGTTGTGGCTGAGGATCTCTCGGATGATGATTCAGCTGAGCAGGGGGGAGGTGAAAATGATTCGGCCGCGTCTGATAGTTCTAGCTCAAGCTCGGACAGTAACGGCGATGCGCGGTCCTCTTCCAAAGGTACCGGGCATTCTACTGCACGGACTGACGCTCCCGAACAACCCCGGACCTCCGAAGTTGCACCTGAGTCGGCGGAGGGTGAGGCGACCTCAGTCGAGGTTCCTCCTACCTCGGGGTGCCCCGCACCTGAACAAGTAGCTACCTCTCCAACGAACAATGCCTAAGTTATTTCCGATCCCTGGTATGCCGGGCGTATGATGTAGGCGCAAACTTTGTCATCTCTCCGTATGATTCGAAATTCTTTTGCCATGTACTGTTGTGACATTTGGTTAGGTGGATGTTCATCCGAATTCTTGCTTCGTTGGCCCTTAATTTCTTGACCTCTTAGGGCTTAACTTTGCCGTAATTTTTCATGATCTTATCATGCATGAGCGCTGAATACTTATGATATTGATCTGTTCTGAACATGAGTTAACTACTTCGTTGTGGAAGTATGTAACAATCGCTGGGTCGTTGTTTACTGTCCGAAACTTCCATATATAAATCAAATTTCAGATGTAATATAAAATTGAGTGCGTTCAGCATAAGTTTGAGGTAGCATACGGTAGTTCCCGAGTCACTGCTTTAGATGCCGAGGTTTAGGTATCAATACGAAATTGATATATCATATGATAGTCCCCGAGTCACTGCTCTGGGCGCCGAGGTTTATATTCGTAATACGAAAGAAATACAACATACGGCAGTCCCCGAGTCACTGCTCTGGGTGCCAAGGTTTAAGCACATAACACGAACGAAATAAATATAACGTATGGCAGTCCTCGAGTAACTGCTCTGGGCGCCGAGGTTCGAATACATAATACGAAATCAATATAGCCTAAGGCAGTCCCCGAGTCATTGCTCTGGGTGCCGAGGTTCAAGCACATAACATGAAATAAATATAGCCTAAAGCAGTCCCCGAGTTATCGCTCTGGGTGCCGAGGTTCAAATACATCATTGGATTTGACTTTAAGATACAATGCTATGAGTAGAATGGTCGAAGTAAAGCCACATTCCAGGGGCGCTTCGTTTCTTCACCAGTTTTGTCTGCCTTGTTCTATCCAGGGGACTGAGCGTCAATTAGATAATATGCATCGTTGTGCAATGCTTTGCTCACAATGAACGGTCCTTCCCATGGGGGTGATAATTTATGCATGCCGGCCGTGCGTTGCACTAGTCGGAGGACCAAATCTCCTTCTCTGAATACTCTTGGATTCACTTTCTTGCTGTGATATCACCGCAAGTTCTGTTGATAAATAGCCGATCGTGATAATGTCAACTCTCTGGCTTCTTCCAACAGGTCTACGGCATCTTGCCGAGCTACTTCATTTGTCTCTGAGGTTGTGTACTGAGCGACTCTTGGCGAGTCATATATTATGTTGGCTGGGAGTACGGCCTCTGCCCCGTACACCAGAAAGAATGGAGTGTAACCTGTTGATCTATTTGGAGTAGTCCGAAGACTCCATAACACGGCTGGGATTTCTTCGATCCAACACCCTGCCGACCTCTGCAAAGGTTCAACAAGCCGTGGTTTTATTCCTGGCAGCACCAGTCCATTAGACCTTTCCACTTGTCCATTGGATGCTGGGTGAGCCACGGAGGCAATATCTAGCCTTATGTGCTTCTCTCGGCAAAATCTAGCGAAAGCTCCTTCTGCAAAGTTTGTGCCATTATCCGTAATAATACTATGCGGGTACCCGTATCTCAAGATGATATCCTTGAGAAATTTCACTGCTGTGTGCCCATCACACTTTTTAATCGGTTTTACTTCAATCCATTTTGTGAACTTGTCTACCATAACCAATATGTGGGTCATTCCTCCTCGCGCCGGCTTGAATGGTCCCACCATATCTAAACCCCATACAGAAAATGGCCAAGTGATGGGTATTGTTTTTAACTCGGCCGACGGCATATGTATTCTGGTAGCGTATCTCTGACATCCATTGCATTTCTTGACTAATTCTTTTGCCTCTTTTAACGCCGTTGGCCAGTAAAATCCATGCCTAAATGCCTTGGCTACCAAAGCGCGAGATGAGGCGTGGTGCCCACATTCTCCTTGGTGTATGTCTAGAAGGATTTCCTGACCTTCTGCGGAACTCACGCACTTCTGTAATACGTTTGTGACGCTTCTCTTATATAACTCATTGTTTATGATAGTATAGGCTTTTGCTCTTCTTATGGTTTGTCTAGCTAATACCTCATTACTTGGCAACGTCGCGTCTTTTAGGTAAGAAAGTATGGGTTTCGCCCATATCGGTGCTACTTTTTCTGATGTGATCTCACTGTCTATCTCCATGTCCTCGGCCGACGTATATACCTCGGTTCTTTCCCTGACTATGATTACCTCGGCTGTTCTTCTCTTTAGGGGTTCCGAATCCTTCTGCGGATCTACCTCCATTGGCATGTGATCTTCCGCCGAACTTGCTGGGACAAAGATTGATTCGGATTCTGGTGATGGGATTATAGATGGTTTCCTGAGGTGCTCCAAGGCAATACCTGGTGGAATTGACTGCCGGGTTGATCCCAATTTCGACAATGTGTCGGCAGCGTCATTTTCTGCTCGTGGTATGTGGTGGAATTCACATCCTTCAAAGTATCCACTGATCTTTTGCACGTGGAATCTGTATAAAGCCATATTAGCATCTAATGCGTCCCAACTGCCCGATACTTGCTGTACTACTAAATCCGAGTCACCGTAGCATAGAATTCGGCGTATACTAATTTCTTTTGCCACTCTTAATCCATGGACTAGCGCTTCATATTCAGCTACATTATTGGACGCCGCAAAATGTATTTGCAGTACATATTTCAATTGATCTTTTTTAGGCGAGGTTAGCACTATTCCTGCTCCCAAACCATTCCTTAGTTTGGAGCCATCAAAATGCATTGTCCAGTAATTTGGATCTGGCAAAGATGGCTCATACTGCACCTCGGTCCAGTCTACGAGAAAGTCGGTGATAGCCTGAGATTTGACTGCATCTCTTCTATCAAATTGTGGAGCATACGGTGATAACTCGATCGCCCATTTTGCTATTCGGCCACTTGCATCTTTGTTGTTCAATATGTCGGCTATGGGTGCCTCACAGATTACTTTGATGGGGTGCTCTTCAAAGTAATGCTTAAGCTTTTTTGCCGACATATATACCCCATAAGCCATCTTCTGATAGTGCGGATAATTCTGCTTTGAAGTGGATAATACTTCACTTAGATAGTACACCGGCCTCTGGATTGACTTACCGTCTTCAAGTCGCTCCACTACGACCACAGTACTAACTACTCGATTGGTAGCCGCCACATAGAGTAGCATAGGTTCTTTCGATAATGGAGAAGCTAAAATGGGTGCCGTAACAAGCATCTTTTTCAACTCACGAAATGCAAGGTCCGCCTGCGGGGTCCAACTGAATTTGTTCGACTTTCTCATCAGCTGATAGAGTGGCAGCGCCTTTTCTCCTAGCCGACATACAAATCGACTAAGCGAGGCCAAGCAGCCCGTGAATTTTTGTACATCGTTCAAACATCTCGGCAGTTCCATTCTTTCTACTGCTCTTATTTTTGTCGGATTAGCCTCGATACCTCGGCTGGACACAAGGAAACCGAGCAGTTTTCCTGCCGGCACGCCAAATGTGCATTTTTCTGGATTAAGCTTCATTCGGAACCTTCTCAGGTTCGCGAAAGTTTGCCGTATATCTTCTAGCAAGGTTTTGCTCTCCTTAGTTTTGATGACTACGTCATCCACATATACTTGCACATTCTTCCCTATCTGATCATGTAAGCATTTTTGCATGCATCTTTGATATGTTGCTCCTGCATTTCGTAGGCCGAATGGCATTGTGCGATAACAATAAGCCCCGTACGGGGTAATAAATGCAGTCTTTATTTGATCGGCCGGATTTAACGGTATCTGGTGGAAACCAGAATACGCGTCTACAAATGATAACAGCTCACAGCCAGCGGTCGAGTCAATGACCTGGTCTATAATAGGCAATGGAAAAGGATCTTTCGGACACGCCTTGTTCAGGTTGGTGTAGTCGATACACATTCGCCACACAATGGCTACATTGGGGTCATCTTTTTTCTTTTCTACTAGCACCGGATTTGATAACCAATCCGGATATAACACCTCCATGATGAACCCGGCCGCGAGGAGCCGAGCTATTTCATCCCCTATTACTTTTCTCCTGTCTTCGGCGAAGCGGCGGAGAGGTTGCTTCACCGGCCTTGCTCCTGGCCTGACGTTTAAAGAGTGCTCAGCCAACTCCCTCGGAACACCTTGCAGATCTTGAGTTGACCATGCAAATATGTCCTGATTCTCACGGAGGAAGTTGGTGAGCTCGCCTTCCTATTTAGCGTCAAGGCCCGCACCAATTGTAACAGTGCGCTCTGGGAATTGCTCATCAATCTGAAATTTCTTCGTCTCTATAGTTGGCTGAAAAGAAACACTCCCATGAGGGTTGGCCAGTGCCGGCATGTTCAACTGTGTTGACTGAGCGAGGGCTGCTACCTCCTGAATCCTTTTCTTTTCTCTTGCTATAACCAATGACTCGGCCAGATTTGACCCGGCTGAAGCACACTCCATTGACTTCTTGTAATCCCCTGCAACCGTTATCACCCCTTGTGGTCCGGGTAATTTCATCTTTAGATAACCCACATGACAGCTGCTCATGAATTTGGCCAGTGCGGGCCGTCCGAGTAGAGCATGATAACAACTTTCCAGATCCACCACCTCAAACTCTAAGTTTTCTGCTCTGCAGTTATCTCTTGTACCGAATAATACGTCCACTCGGACTTTACCGATGGGCTCACATGAAAGCCCTGGCACTATCCCATGGAAAGTTGTCCTCGTGGACTGCAGCATATTCTGCGATATTCCGAGTTTATGCATGGTATCTTTGTACATGATGTTGATACTGCTCCCATTGTCGATGAGTACTTTTGAAAACTTTACATTGATGCTAGGTCCAACAAACGTCGGATCTAACACAAGTGCATATGATCCTGGACTCGGCATTATTCTGGGGTGGTCTTTCATGCTCCAGGTCACCTCTTGATCAGACCACGGCTGGTATCTTGGTACTGCCGGCACAACTGCATTCACTTCCATATGCCGGCGCTGCACACTTTGCTTGTCCTGCTGCTCTGCTGTGAACACACAATAAGACTGATGATATTCCCTGTAATCATTACGTCCGGTATTTGCCGGATTCATCCTTGCGTCCTGGCCCTGGTTCATTACTTGATGTACTGCATCCCTCCCATCCGAGTTATCGTATCTAGGGGGAGGGGGCGGTAGCATCAATTGCTGTGTATTTGCTCCAGTTAATTGCGGCTGATGTTGCTGTTGCACCTGATGGGGAGCCTGAACTCCTGCTGGGTTCCCCATCGCATTTTTCATCCAGGCACATTGGTCTGGATGGGTTTGACGTGTGAAATTTGCACGGCTGATCCAACATGGATTCGAACGTGTACTTTGGCCTCTCTTGCCATTGCTTCTTTTGCTCTGGGGTCCATTGCCTTTTTCCCTCATTTCTTGGTGTCCACTGTTGAGGTCCATTTTTCTGTCGTTGAGTTGCTCCGTGACTCGGCTGATCTTGTGCTACTGCCGCCACCTGGGCCGAATTATATCTATAATCCGGCCTCTCCTCTCTTCTTCTTCCTCTAAAATCACGCCTGGATGACCCGGCCAACTGTCTCGCGTACTGGTCCTGTTGCTCACGACGATCTGCCGACATTAATTCCGGTTGGGTTGGGTCGCCCAATGCATAGGAATCTGCTATTCTGATAGTTTCTGCCAGTGTGGTTGGCATATCTCTTTGCAGGCGTTGCCACAAAACGCTGGCATAGTGGCAGCCTTGCGTGAACCAAGCGATTGCTTGTGATTCGATAACTCCCTCACATGAGTTTCTCAGGTTGCACCATCGAGTTAAAAACTCTCTATCCGTTTCATTCGGCCTCTGTTTGCACATGGCCAGCTGTTGTGGTCTATTCGGTCTCTTGTATGTGCTGGTGAAGTTGCTGACGAACATTTCTTCGAAATCTAACTAGCAGTTGATACCGCCAGCTGGTTGATTATTCAACCATACCCTGGCTGGGCCTTCCAACATCTGTGGGACATACCGCACTGCCCATCTTAGATTGCCACCCGCTATCTTCACAGCGGTGGCATAATCAATCAACCAGTCTTGTGGCTTGGTACTTCCGTTGTACGTTTTCGTGCCTCTTGCTAACTGAAAATTCGGCACTGGTGGTTCGCCCATGATCCGAGGTCCAAAACACGTCGGACCTGGTGGACCTTGCTCTTCCAATAACTCGGATCGGTATAGCCGATCCAACTTTACTCTCGCATCACTTGCTGGCAAATCTCTGTACAAAATTCTATCCTGTATCCCATAGTGATTGTTTCCACACTGGTTTGCGTATCCCACCTCGGAATATCCATCATTGTACCTTTCATTCATCTGATTGTGGCGAGCTGGCCTCACTTCTCTTTCCTGCCGAAGCTCATGTCTTGGTTGCGGGTTGGGCAGCACTTCTCTCCTTACTTCGGCCGGGGTCTGGTTTTCATGATTATCTCTTGCGGGTTCTCTCCTGCCGAGATCCCCATTGCCTCGGCCGCCGCCGTCCTTTTCCACATGGCCGTGGTTTCTCTCCCCACTGTTACCTCGGCTTGCATTGCCTCTGTTCTCATTTGCCTTTCCAGCTACTGTCGGGTCATATGGAACAATTTGCTTGTTCCTCTTCCCAGAGGTTACTGCTTTCTCTTTTCGCGCGTTGTTTCCGGGTGAAGATGCCGCTGTCGCGGATAAAGCAGGTACTGCCCCTGCCGAATGTACCATTCGTGAAGCCCCTGGTCTTGCCGGGTTAGTTCTGAGTATTTCCTCATTTTGCTGATTTGCAATGCGCACCAGCTCATTTACTCTTTCTTGTTGTTTCTGCCGAGCTTCCCCGGTCAACCCCTCTAACTCCAACGCTGCGGCATTTGCCGCTCTCAGGTTTTTCGCCGGGGTACTGTACCTCGGCAAACCCAAATCACCTGATTCTGCTCTGTGAGCTTCATGCTCTTTGTTAATGTCATTCATGAGGTTCTTTCCTCTTAATCTCAGTTCGTCCACCCGCTCGGGTGCGATATCAAGCTTATTAGCTTTTGCATATTCCCTTAGGGTCTTGTTCAAGGATTCCCGCAGGGCTGATACTTTTCTGGCTTCTACCAGCACCTTTTGCCTGGTCTCTTCTAACTCTGCCTGAGCATTTGCCGGATCAAGTATCGGCGCTACAGGTGTGGTTAAGTTTTCTATAGTCTCTTGAAGAATGTTCTCTGGCCTTTCCAGAGGTGGCCCTCTCACTCTTGGTGCCTTTGGGGTGGTGTCGTGTAGCTCGGTTGGGTTTGTCACTGGCGGAAGTACCTCAGTGGTTTGCAGTGTGGTCTGCTTGTTGCGCCCTGTGCGCCTGCGGCGGGTTCTTTGCTTGATCCGGCTACTGCTGCTCCCGCTTGAGCTCCTGCTGCGACCATCACCTCGACGCTGCCTGCATGATGCTCTCCTGAGAGACGGCTCGCCGTGCTTCGAGGTGGCTCTCCTGCAACAACAACCTGGTGAGGATAAACGCCGGTGATATCGACGCCGATGTAGACTCTGTTCTCGCCCAGGCCGATGAAGATTCCATTGCGCGGGGGAGTTTTCCCCCTGAAGCTTCCTGCATTGTCTCTGACATAGTCACAGAGACCAAGTCTCTGGACCAAGCCAGAAACAACGCACTCGCCGGTGTTGACGAAGTTTCCCGTCCGGATCACAACTCCAGCTAGCACCGCTGCTGGCCCCATGGTGGGCGCCAACTGTCGTGGTGGTGGCACGGCAGATGCCATGGGTAGGCTAAAGTATGGGGCCAATGGATGCTAGTGGGATCTGGGGAGGGAAGATGCAACTGTCTCTTCACTCAAGCTGCCAAAGTGATGATCTTTATTTCTCTCTTAGTGGGTTACAAATGCTCCTTGAGCTGTATCAAGAGGGACCAGATGAATCTCCTCAGCCTAACGGTCCTCTAAGATTCGATCCTTTCCTCAGGGTCCAAGCATCCCCTTATAAAGGAGTCCCTTGGGTGCCCTTAGGGCTGACGAGGCAAGCATATTCGTGGAATATGCTTGTCCCAAAATAGTAGTTCGGCGGCCTCCTTTCCCTGTCGCCCTTCTAATGACGGCAAGGCTCCAGTGGCCCCCTCCTGCGTGCCTCGGGCTCCAGGACTGTCATCTCCGTGACCTCCTTCTGCCCCTCTGACGCTGTGCATCCTTGTCTCTTGTGCTTGGCTCTGCTCTGATTCCTTCTAGCCTGCAGCTATAGTTTGACCTTGGGCTTCTCCTTCCCCTGCAAGCTTCGTATCACTCGGCCTTACCTTGTGTTACTCGGCTCGTTCTTCACCTGCATCAAGATCACTTGGGTAACCCGGCCGATTCTCTCAGTAACTCGGCCGGGTAACTACTTGATATATATACGTGGGCTTCTTGCCTCCGTTCATCGGCCGACATATACATGATTCGGCCGGCTTGGACTGTAACTCGGAAACTAGACGGGGATAATACCTCTGTCTTTCCCCGTCTCTGACCTACCCGAGGTTAACCCCCCGACAAATACTATGAAGATATATTGTACGACAATATTATCAACATGTTTTAACCCCAAAGAACTAAAGGTCACACCAAAGGACCAAATTTGTACGAAGCCATCTCATTAGAAAATGAGTGATGCATAGAGACGCAAAGACATGCAATTACACACGGACCTGGAAGTGTCAGATCCGGAGATCAGTTGACCACTAGAAATCGTGTACATACGACACCAGAAAGCCATAGGTGTTGAATACACAAAGGTTTGAAACTAGATTATTGACTCTAGTGCAAGTGGGAGACTGTTGGAGATATGCCCAAGAGGCAATAATAAAGTGGTTATTATCATATCTTCATATCTATGATAAATGTTTACATACCATGCTATAATTGTATTAACAGGAAACATTAATACTTGTGTGATTTGTAAACATAAAAGAGTCCCTAGTAAAGCCTCTTGTTAAACTAGCTTGTTGGTTAATATATGATCATGGTTTCCTGATCATGAACATAGAGATGTTATTGACAACAGGGTCATATCATTAGGAGAATGATGTGATGGACATACTCCTATAGTTAAGCGTAGCATAAAGATCAAGTCATTTAATATAGTTCATTTGCTATAAGCTTTCTGATACATAGTAACCTAATTCCTTCGACCATGAGATCATGCTTATCACCATCACCGGAAGGATGCTTTGATGACATCAAACACCACACCGTAACTGGGTGGCTATAAAGTTGGCATTGAGTGTTCGGAAAGTATGGGTTGAGACACATGGATCAAGAGTGGGATTTGTCCATCCATATGACAGATAGATATACTCTGGGCCCTCTCAGTGGAATGTCATCCAATTAGCTTGCAAGCATGTGACTGGCTCACAAGGGATCACATATCACGGGAACGAGAAAAGAGTACTTATCGGTAACGAGGTTGAACTAGGTATGCAGAGATACCGACGATCAAAACCTCGGATAAGTAAACTATCGTGAGACAAAGGGAAATTGGTATCGTATGTAAGTGGTTCATTTGATCGCAAAGTAATCGTAGAAATATGTGGGATCCATATGAATTTCCAGATTCCTCTACTGGTTATTGATCGGAGAAGTGTCTCGATCATGTCTGCATAATTCACGAACCGTAGGGAGACACACTTAAGGATTCGATGTTGTTGAGTAGTTATGGAATGATGAGTAAGAGACCGAATGTTGTTCGGAGTCTCGGATGGGATCCGGGATATCACGAGGAGATCTGGAATGGTCTGGAGAATAAGATTCATATAAGGAAAGTCCTGTTTCGGAGTTGGGGAATGATTCCGGTGTTTTCATCGGGAATGTTCTAGAAGGTTCCGGAATGTCCGGCACTCCGGAGGGGAAGGGTACATGAATGTGTCATTGCATGTTGGAATGATTGCATCATGTACTAGGTGTCATCGCTGTACAAAATAAAGGGTTTAATCAAATCCTAGTTTGAAAAGTCAAACGCCAATTTGAAAAGTCAAACGGCTATTTTGGAAAGTGGAGAAGAAGTGGGAAACCGAGTTGGGGAGGAGTTCCTCCTCCACCACCGGCCCACTAGGGATCCGAGTTGGGGAGGGACTCCCTCCCCTTGGCCGGCGCCTCCCTCCACCTATATAAGGAGGGGTAGGGCTCCCCTCCTAGACACACAAGTTGCCTCCCTCTAAACCTAAACCCTAGCCACAACCTAGGGATTTCTCCCAAGCCACCGAGTTAGAGCTTCGAATTGCCCTAGCCGCTAGTTTAGCCCCTTCTAATTGGTGTGTTTAAACCCCAGATCACCAAGGCTCTCTCATAGTCCACCATACTCGCTCCGGATTAAGGCGAAGCCCTGCGAGATCTCCCCTCTACTTCCGGTACCACGCCGTCGTGCTGCCGGAATCGCGAGGAGAGTGCTACAACCTCCGCTTCCTGCTGGAACAAGGGAGAGGAAGGTCTTCATCGAGTACCGAACGTGTGACCGACTGCGGAAGCGCTGCCGGAACACAGCGCCGGAAGGATCGTCTGCGCGATCTTGAGATCTGGAGTGTACGACTACATCATCCACGAGAATCTGCTCTCGTTAACCGCTTTGGATCTTCGAGGGTTAGTACTCTATTGACTCGTTGCTACAATCTAGTAGATAGATCTTGGCTTGATCATAGATTAGATCTTGTTTGTGTGTTCATGCGGTAGAATTTTTTTGTTTTCCATGCTACGAACCCCTACACCCGTATGGATTCTCGTCGAATATAAAGGGAATAATAAATATGATAGAGAAAAAGTTCCAAAACCTAGTGTCATGACTACCACGTGATTATGACGCAATTGCTTCCGATTGCATTGAGCGGGCTTCTACCGGATTATGTTCGAGTACCCATTGTGAAGCTATGTGAATTTATCAATGCAATCTTTCAGAAGATAATCCATCCTTCTTCAATATTATGACGCACCTCCTGGTTCACCTAGTCGAAGATATTTCCATTCTCTTTCTTGTATTTCTACATAATATGTTCCCCTTTGAGAGGTTCATGGGATTCTTAAAGACATATGTCTGTAACCGTGCTAGGCCTAAATAAAGCATCTCCAAGGGCTATGGAATAGAGGAGGTCATTGAGTTTTGTGTTGAATTTTTTCCTGACCTTAAGGCGATTGGTCTTCCTTGATCGCGACATGAGGAGAGACTAAGTGGAAAAGGCATTCTAGGAAGGAAATCAATAATATGTAGGGACATTACACTGAAGCACATTACACAGTTCTATAGAATTCTACCTTGGAGGCTCTGTATATCGAGGAACACAAGCAAATTTTATGCTCCAACAACCCTGGGAAGCATGATGACTGGATTATAAAGGAACACATAAAGACTTCCGACGGTTGGTTGTAACATCTCATAAAACAACACACTTAGAGATGACTTGTACTTGTTGTACAGGTCACCATCTTCGACTATATCGACTTTCCAAGGGTACGAGATAAATGGAAATACATTTTACACGATCGCCCAAGATAAAAAGAGCACCAACCAAAACAGTGGTGTCCGCTTTGATGAAACAAACGACAATGCGTTAAAGACCACATATTATGGTTACACAGAGGAGATATGGGAACTTGAGTATGGACCTACTTTTAAGGTCCCCTTGTTTTGGTGTAAATGGGTCAAGCCAACATGAGGCGGGGTAAAGTTAGACAAGCAGTACGGAATGACATTAGTGGATCTCAACAATCTTGCGTACTTAGACAAACCATTCATCCTAGCCAATGATGTGGCTCGGGTTTTCTATGTGAAGGATATGAAAGACATGTCTACCAAACCAATAAAAAAAGATAACAAAAGAATACATCAGACGATGAGACAAAGCGCCACATAGTTCTTTCAGGGAAAAGAAACATTGTGGGATTGGAGGATAATACAGACATGTCAGAATATTCTGATAAGTTTCATGAAATTCCGCCCATCGCAGTGAACACTGATCCAACAACCCTGTTAATTAAAGAAGATGCCCCATGGTTACGGCGTAATCAGCAAGGTACACACGCGTCGAAATGATGTGTAATAATGTATTTAAAAATTTATGTAAGTGTGTTCTGAAAACTTTTAGGGTTCTGAAAATTTTCAGAAATGAGGTTATGTAACTGTTTTCTGGAAACTGTGTTCTGAATATGTTTAGCACCGGATGGTGTCTCCAATCCGGAATAAAGGTAACCGAGACTAAATATGGGCGGCGACACTATTTCGGTGGGTGGCAGCACTATGCCAGTGAGTGGCGACACTATGCCAGTGAGCGACGACACTATTTCGGTGGGTGGCAGCACTATCCCAGGGGTGAGTGTCGACATTATGTTGTGAGTGTTGACACTATGTTGTGCTGATTAATCTATAAATAGGAATCCTTGTGAAGTTATCAAGTGCAAACAAGATGGTGTGCGAGAACAGGGACAACACTACGACCAGCTTGAGGGAGATGTCGCCGGATCCCAGTCCTCCGGCATCTTCCACAAGCTGGCCATAGAGGCACTCCCTAATATGTGAAATTAGTTAGCTCACCGGCGTATTGATCTAGCTATAGAAGATATAAACTGCAAGATGGTGTGCGAGAGCAGGGACACCACTGCAGACAGCTTGAGGGATATGCTGGTGGAGCCCAGTCCTGCGGTATGTTCCACAAGCTGGCCATAGAGGCACTCCCTAATATGTGAAATTAGTTAGCTCCCCAAAACAATAATAGAATAGCATCTTCATAGTTTGGGAAATTTGTAGAGAGACCAACACTATCTAGTAGGAAATGGTCCATTAGTCCCGGTTTCCTAACTGGGACTATGGATTCGGGACTAAAGGCCCCCTTTAGTCTCGGTCCAGCCAAAAACCAGGACTAACACTCAAGACGTTTATTATTATTAAAAAAACCAGGACTTCGAAATTGGGACTAAAGGCCCCCCTTCAGTCATACTCATGTCTAGCCCTATAGTACACAGCTTCAGGGTCGTCTGCGTCTTCGTCATTGTCATTGTCGTTAGGCGTCTTCGTCATTGTCATTGTCATTAGGCGCACGCGGCTGGATCCTCAGCCCAGCCATGGCATATTCCGGGGACTTTTCGGGCCGTATAGTTCCCGCCGTATAGTTGGCGCCGACACCACCTCTCAAATAGTTTCACCCCGTGCAAATGGATCGGGGAGACGACATAAATAACACCCATAAATCATCGAAAACCTCACCTCCGGAAGGGATATGGAGGGGGGACTTGCCCTAGGGATCCATCTCCACCCTAAGCAGATCTGGGAGGCCAAGGCATCGATCTCCATCTTCATCAACCACTGCATCACCATCACCATCATCATCATCTCCATCCATCCCATCTAGATCTTGTTGTAATTCTAGCTCTAGTTGTGAATTTATACAAGAACTATTCATCTATAATCATTTTCATTACCATTGCCATGATGTTGTTTGCCTCCATGTCTGAGTAGATCATTAGTTCTTGGGGAGATGGAGAAACCCTAGTATATGATTGAGATGAAATATAGATTATTATGTTATACATCATTATATGTATGTGTTAATTGTCTTCATATTGATATTGGGAGTTCTGCATCTCCTTAATATTTGCCTCTTACGGGGACTTGATGAAGGGGATTACTTGTTAGTAGACTAAGGGATGATAGCACTTATTGTCACTGTAAAGTAGTTGTCATCCTTTACGTACTAACTTGGGGAATCAAGGAGAACTCATTAAGCCATGTCCATGCCGCGGGAGAAATCTTTTAATAGCGGGATAATATGATTAATGTCATTTATTTGTCAGCTATGGTTATGAAGGATGATGTGAGCAGTAGTTTCTGTCTATTCGTCCATATATGTAGCTCCTCCCATATACATACATGTCATGAGAATATTCGCTATAATAATCTTAATCACTTAGTCTAAATTTCTAGCGGTGTATCCACCACTCCCCGAGGATGTCTTTTTCCCTATTGCGGTTTGAAGCTTTCTTACACACGCGATTACTACTCTGCATTAAGTTTTACTTCACTTTACTTTATTGCTTCGCTCAACCAAAAACCCAAAAACAATTCTACTTTTCTTGCATATTAGAATTATTCCTTAAGTACTTTGTTTAGTTTTAGTTAAAAGCATTTTAGTCTTTCTCCTACTGCTCCTGTGGGATCGATATCTTTATTTTGAAACTAGCTACAAACGATTTGTGCACTTGCAGTCATCAGGAAGGTGTGTGGATGTGTGGATGGTCATGGTGGTCGTCCTAGATATAGATGGAAAGGGCAGGAAAACATGGCAGGAAGCGGAGAGAAATGGTAGGAAAGCTTGACGCATGGCTTGACGGCTCTAAGGAAGGTGGGAAATATCTTTAGTCCCGATTAGTTCCTCCAACCGGGACTAAAGGCTCGCGAAATAGTGAATGCACTTTGAAATGAGAATGTCACAATTCATGCATGATACAAAGAGATGTATGGATGATATATATTAAAATTCCTTATATTTTTCTGATAATAATAGACGTATTATTTGGATTTATTAAATAGGATCTATGAATTTCTAAAGTTCTAAATGTATATGAATTTAAAAAGTTACAAAAAATAGTGAATGCACTTTGAAATGATAATGTCACAATTGATGCATGATACAAAGAGATGTATGGATGATATATTAAGATTCCTTATATTTTTCTTATAATAATAAACATATTATTTGTACTTATTAAATAGGAGCTATGAATTTCTAAAGTTCTAAATGATTTTGAATTTAAAAAATACAAAAAATAGTGAATGCAGTTTGAAATGAGAATGTCATAATTGATGCATGATACAAATAGATGTGTGGATGATATACTAAGATTCCTTATATTTTTCTGATAATAATAGACATATTATTTGGATTTATTAAATAGGATTTATGAATTTCCAAAGTTCTTAATGTTTTTGAATTTAAAAAGTTACAAAAAATAGTGAATGCACTTTGAAATGAGAATGTCACAATTTATGCATGATACAAAGATATGTATGGATGATATATTAAGATTCCTTATATTTTTTCTGATAATAATAGACATATTATTTGTATTATTTTGATTTATTAAATAGGAGTTATGAATTTCCAAAGTTATAAATGTTTTTGAATTTAGAAAGTTACAAAAAATTAGTGAATGCACTGTGAAATGAGAATGTCACAATTTATGCATGATATAAAGAGATGTATGGATGATATATTAAGATTTCTTATATTTTTCTGATAATAATAGACATATTATTTGTATTATTTAGATTTATTAAATAGGAGCTATGAATTTCCAAAGTTATAAATGTTTTTGAATTAAAAAATTTACAAAAGACCATCTAGTCCCGGGTCTAAATACAAACCGGGACTAGAGGTCTGTGATCGCGTGCGAAAGCGGTGGAGGCCGAAAATAGCCTCTAGTCCCAAATCGTGGCTGCACCTAGGACTAGAGGGGTGGCCTTTAGTCACGGGTCATGCCACGAACCGGGACTAAAGGGTCTCTAGTCCCGGATCGTGGCATGACCCGGGACTAAACGCATGGGCCATATATACCGAAACGGTCGCTCCTTCTTCCCGTTTGTTCTCATTCTCTCTGGAGCAAACAGTGCGGGCAGGAGGCACCATAGATCCCGACATCGGCAGACTTCCCAAATCACGTGCACTGTCGTCACCGAGTCGTCCGCCATCCGAGCCTGCACGTCCGCCGCTACCACTACCACGCGTCGTCGTCCGCGCGCGCCCCAGTCGCAAGCCACATCACGACCGCCGCACGCCGCCGTCCTCGCGCACATGCCCCGGCCCTCTCCCTCCCTCGATCTCCCTCTGATCCGATGATTTGAAGAACTATAGAGTTAATTAGAAAATTAAAAAATACATTAAATTTTCTTATCAAAATTTGATGGATTATAGTATATACATTACATTAGTGTTAGTAGTATAGTAGTAGTATAATTAGAAGTAGTTGTATAGTTAGTAGTATTACTAGTATTATATTTGTACTAGTATTAATTCGTAGTATTTGTAGTATTTGTAGAAGTATTAGTATTAATTAGTAGTAGTATTAGTATTAATTAGTAGTAGTATGTATAGTAGTAGTGGTCTAGTATTAGTATTAGGAAATGTTAAAAAAATATAAGTAGAAATTAAAATAGGGAAATATTTTTTACCATCTATTTGGTCATATCTACATAAAGCCGACTTTTTTTCTAACTTTTTTGTAGTAGTGATGGAGCGCACCACTGACGCCGAAGGCGATGAGCTTATTATGGGCATTATAAATGGTGAAATAGCTATTAATATTGATAGAATGATTGAACCTCGTGCTAGAGAATATTATGTAGACGAGCTCGAGATATCGTCATTTCTGAATCCATCCGGTAATGGACATCAGCTAGAATAGATGGATGAAGGGCAAACATATAATATTGATGAAGGGCAAACAAACAACAATGAAGTCCCCTCGACAATAACCGACGAGGTATATATATTAATCCTCGACAATTAATTGATCTGGATATATATATTAATCACTCTCTCTTCTTATTTTAGCCCACCGGATCGAGCAAATCGACAATTAGAACAAAACGAGGCCCGACCAAAAAGTTGGATGGTAATCAAAGGTTCAACATCGACGTAATAGATGATAATGGAGAACCGATTGCTCCATAAAATCATGCGAAGATGTTTGTAAATCAATGCGGGGTGATTGTTAGGGACAACCTCCCGATCACCATTCAAAACTGGAATAAGTCAAAGAAAGCAGGTGAAGAATTCACCAGTTATGTCACCGATGATGCCAAAGATGACCTTTGGCAGAAGCTCATGGCACATTTCATACTACCTATAGAGTATGAAGATTTCGAGGCAGATGGTACTACCCCAAGGCCGGGTGGGCTTGAAATAAGAGTGAAAATCAAGGAGTGGGATCTAATGAAAATGGTCGAACTGTACTGGAACCACAAGAAAGGTTTATACGTGAAGTTTGTCGCAAAAAAGAAAACTCTAGACTTCAAAGGAGAATACGAGAAGTTGAGAGAACAGTGGCCTGATTTTGCAAAGTACAAGCTATCTTCTGTAGCCAAGGCAAAGTCGGAAAAGAATGTGATAAATGCTGCCAAAAGGAAATACCACCTTAAAATGGGGACATGTGGCTACAAGAGTGTCGTGTCTAAGTGGGAAGCTATGAAGGCTAACATGAGGACTAGAGGGATCATTCTCGGTACAAATGGATGGCCCCAGAGGTCAAAGCACTGGTGGTACGGGCACGGGGGAAAGTTGAACCCAGAAATAGGGGAAACAATTTTTGTTAAAGCAATGGCCGATGATCAAGCAGTATTGTTCCAGCCCGACAGAGAGAACGACAAGCTAACATGCGCCCTTGGGAATCCTAAAAAAGGTGGACTAACACAAGGCAAAGGCATTAGTGTTACATGGAAGAAAGGGTTTTCCGAGTACGATGACAGTTACAAAAGTCGTAAGAGAAAGAAGGACCGGGAGGCAGACCGGATCGGCAGGATAGAAGAGGACATAGCTGGGATGAAGAAGCTGGTGGAGGCAATTAGCCAAAGGTCATCGTAGCCGCATGATGATGATCCTGCAATGGATCATAGCCAGCAGAGAAGCAGCATGGCTTCCACGGAGGTCCGGACTGATGATCAAGCACTGGTATATGATGCACCGATGCCTCTCTACCCCGTGGATGATGTCAGAGAGATGACACATTGCGAGCTACATCAGCCAATGAACAACCTGTTCTTCAAGGTGGCGATCGACACTGCTTTACCTTGTCTACCTGGAGCACTCTACCATTCACTTCTGATTCCACCTGGATATGCTCGTGTCTCGGTGGATGACCTAGTGGAGGATTTTGCGGACCTAGAGATTGACATCGCTACACCTAAAGGCCTTAGGAAACTGGGAGATGTCAAGCACCACATCATTCTATGGAATAAGAATTAAATTAAGTTTCCAGGCTCGGTGCCAAGTCCACCGACTCTGAGGAATCCAAGCCCACCCCACCCTGATGATCATCAACCTCCAAGTCCACCCACCCTGATGTCAATCGCCACAACGCGAGTACATCAACTCGATCTCCGCCTCCGCGCAATACTCGATCTCTGCCTCCGCCTCCATGCAATACTACCTCGTTAAAAAATGGAAGGTCGCTGCTCCCCCGCTCCCCACTCAGAAGAAAGGTAAAGCAGCGAAGATAGTCAACATCCTTCCGGCTCTTCCCAAGAGACCTTATGACAAGATTGATGAGGAAACCGTCGAGGAGGTGGCTGCCTACACTAAGGATTTTTTTGCACCCAAAAAGTTCGAGCCAAAGCCGGTATTTGATGAAAAAACAAAAAGTGGGCTAAGTCCTTTCTTGAGCAACCATCCCAAATATCGATGAATCTGGAATAAGACTATGACCGCGAAATTATTAAGCAAGCAAAGCAGAAAAAAATAACAAGTGCAAAATGCGGGAAACAAATTGCCCAGGTCGGACAACAGAAGATTCAATCGGTCCCCCTGCTCATAGTGGTTTCCGATACCGACAAGGACTTTAGAGCCGATATGGATATGGACATGCAATTAATGGACCCTAGAGCCAAGGTTGTTGCTGGACTAATTGACATCACTGTAGTAGGGCCAAAGAACTTGCTATCGACGCAGGTATGTCTCTTGGTCAATATTTAGGCTATGAAGATCTAGCAATGGGTGAGATAACACGGAGTTATGTCAAAGAGGATCCTCTAGTCAGTCATGAGGAGCTCGCGCGTCTATCAACATATATGCGAAATCTGCACAAATGGTACACTCTGCAAACAAAAAAGCACCAGAAAGAATGGTTTTTGGTGGACGTTAGAAAGGAGCATCACTTCAAAGAATACTCGATACAGATTCAAATGATTGAACTATTTCAGTTATACAATCAGCGCATCCTCGACAAATCTATCCTTAGTTTCTATTGTCTATAAGTGATTTATTTCTGTAATTAAGTCTCTAGGTCGGCTCATTCATTGCATGTAATATATTACCCTGACTCTATATCCTTTTGTACGCAATTATATTCTGTAGAATGAAGATGTTTGAATGCGAAGGAGCTAGAAGATAAGACGTTGGGTTCATTGACCCATATATCATTAATGAATATACATTACACAACCACCCCAAGGACATGAAGGAAGACCTATGCATGTTTTTAATCGAGCATAATTATGTTAATGAAATAATATTTCCTTACAACTTCAAGTGAGTGTTTCTGTCTTGTACATTTTTTTGCTTACTCGATGTTAAGTGTAATTTATGAGTTATGCATGTCTACTTATGTAAACTTCTATAGGTTCCACTGGATCCTGCTAAACATTCAAGTTGACAAGTCCCTAGTTGAAGTCCACGACTCATTAAGTTGGGACCAAGAGAAGTGGAGCAATATGAAAGCAATTCTCCATAATTAATTTCAATCATTGTCGAGGGGATAACCCCCGGTAGGGTCACGAGGGGTAAAACATAGCACAGCTTGGCTAGATCCGAGTAAAGAAAGAACCAGGCTGGGTAAGAACGGTCGGGAGAGATAATCGTGTGTGGCCACATATGATCTATGTCGGCCCGCATAAGACAAAGTTGTTAGTCTTGCAGGAACCAACAAGCCGAGTCTTCCGAGGAAGGGCCGAGTTGGATAGGACGCGTGGCACCTTTCCGAGTAAGGTTCAGGAGGGACCATGGCAAAGCATGGTCAAAAGAGAAGGGCGACGTCGGGTGACACAAAAGGAGCCGGGTGACGCCCAAAGCAAGGGCTGACATACAAAGTTACTACATGACGCCAAAAGGAACAGGAGGGAGCATACCAGAAGACCGTTAGCTGTCAAGCTTTGTGGACTGGGCCATTGGGCTTAGGGCAAGCCCATGACCAGGCCCACATTGTAGGTACCAAGATCCAAACAGTAAACCCTAGAACCCAAAGGGGTACAATCTAGCTAGCAGTGCCTATATGAGGAAGGGCATAGTTCTAGTAGGAGGAGGTTGGACCAAGTAGGGAACTAGTGCATCGAACCCTAGTTCATACAGCTCAAGGAGCACTTGTAATCCTCGGGTATCAATCAAATCACTAAGTATGGAGAGTTCTTCTTGTTCTTCATGCATGGCTCGACTGTGCACTCCCTCCCTGGTGACCACAAGCACCCATTCGGCCCCTAACTTAAGCCTACCCATGGCATCTGTCGTGACACCACCACGACAGTTGGTGCCCACCATGGGGCAGAAGCAGGTGCTTGATGGATTTTTCATCCGGATGGGCAACATCATCGCCAATACCGGCGAGCGCGTCTACTCCGGCCTCATCCAGAGGTTTGGAGCGCTCAACTTCGTCAGTGACAACGTGGGCTGCTTCGGGACCAAGCCGTTCCCTAGGGGCGGTCGCTTCATCAAGTTAGGCGAGCACCAGGTCTACGTCGCAGTGCGCGTGGAGCGCGCGTATACGGAGCGCGTCGTCCTGGCACCGGATCCGCCAGCGATTTCTGTTGCTGGGAAGCTTCACCAACTCGTCTCCATGGAGGTAATGATGACAACCCCAAACCCCGTGGCTCCGCCGATAGTTCCAGTCGTGAATGAGAATGTTGAGGGAGGGAATCATGAGGAAACACCAAGGGCTGCAAGAACAACAAAGGCACCATTGGAAAAACCAGAAAACATAGCTAGGAGTAAAAGGGCTAAGGAGCTACAGGAAGCGATAGACAAGTTGGCAGAGCCAGTAGCGCAAGCAACTGACCCGACACATGTGCAAGCCGAGTTGGAAGAAGCCAGGATAAAGGTTTTGGAGAAAGCCAAGGAATTAGCGCAGTTACAGCAAGATGTGGATATCATGATTCGAGAGCTCAACTCGGCGAATCGAGTCAAGGGCACGAAGACCCGACTTGATGCGACGAGATTGAGAGGGAGAAACCTCAATGAAGAGCTGGCAGATGCGATGTCAAAAATAACGCCAGAGAATAGCAACGAAACAGCTATGCGGCCAACATATAACATAGCAGCAGCTAATCTACGAGTAGCAGAAGCAGCAATGGCAGAATTACCCCATTTGGAGGGAGAAGCAAAGAAAAGACAACAAGAGCGAGTTAATGAACTAGTAAGAGCAGCTAGCATGCTGAATGAAGCGTATTACAAGAGCAAATCCGGTATAGCAGGAAGGTCACAGCTGGTTCACTCGATGACTCCTGTCCCGGCAAGATCGGCAGGGCACACGACATCCTCACCCGGAGCGGTGCCGAGACCGAGAAAAGAAAAAAGTGTGGATTCTGGAAGAAACAAGCAGAGGATCACCTATGATCCGGCGATGGCTCAAGGAAACCCGGCACATGCACAGGGGGCAAGAAGGAATAATGCCCAAGGAAATGAAAACCAGGAGAATGCAGGTCGAGAAAGGCAAGCAGGGTAGAGAAACGACAACGGAGGGCAAAATTTTGCGCCTCAAGCTAGACGTGGAACTCACTCGGCAGTAGGAGGAAATCCAGCGCCGAATAATGCACCAGCTCAACCCGAAAGAAGACAACAAAGCACGGGAAAGGCAGCTCAATAGCCTGCTGACCCGAACGCAAATAAGTACAATGATGGTTACTCGGCTATGGTGAATGACGGATATGAATTGCCGGATCACGCATATCAAGCGATGGGAGCAAGACTCGGAGGTAGGAACCTTCAGCCGGATGATGCAAGGCTGAAGCTTGACCAAATAAAGATGGCAGAGCTGATCGAATCACAAGGTCCGCAGGGTCCACCATGCTTTGGTCCAAGGATTCTGAAGGAGCCACCGGTGCCAAATTTCCAGCTGGCCAGAGGAACAAAAACGTATGATGGAAGTACAAAGCCAGAAGATTGGCTCATAGATTATGGAACTGATGTGAAGTTTGCGCAGGGAAATTTGAGATGGGCAGTGCGTTATGTACCGCAAATGCTGGAAGGACCAGCTCGGGTGTGGCTGAACAATTTTCCACCCGGAAGCATTAACAACTGGATCGATTTTCAAGATGCTTTTGTGAGAAATTTCACGAGCACTTACAAGAGGCCGAACCACCCACAACAATTGGCGATGTGCAAGCAAAGACCGAATGAAACGGACAGGGAATTCCTCACAAGGTGGTGTACGATGTGAAACTCTTGTGAAGGGGTAATCGAGTCACAGGAAATCGCTTGGTTTGCACAAGGATGCAGACATGGAAGTGTGTTGTGGCAAATGTTACAAAGAGATATGCCGGCAAGTCTGGCAGAAACGATAAGAATTGCTGATTTGTATGCATTAGGAGATCCGCCTTAGTCGTTGCTTATGTCGGCAGACGGGATGACTGAGACTCAGATCCATGACGCTGCTGGGTCGCAAAGGCGCCAGGAAAGGTCCGAATACAAAAGCAAGAGAAGAGACGAAAGGCATGACTACATATATGGTTCGACTCAGGTTGCGGCCGTAAGTCAGGATCATCCAGATGCTGGAAGTAGCCAACGCCAAAGGACAAGTGGACAACAATAGTGGGTGCCAAAGAATGATGGCAAAAAGCCATACGAACAAAGGAAGCAATATCAGGACCGACAGAAATATACATATGAGATGATGCTGGACCAGCCGTGTAAGTTTCACACGCCAAGTCCGAGTAAACCGGCCAATCACACAACAAGGCAATGCACTTGGTTTCAGAAAGGAGATAGAGTGGATTCGCCGAATAAGCAGCTTCCACCACCTCCCCCTCCACTTACAGGAGGAAATGCTCAAACAGTGGGAACAGATAACAGATACGAAAATAGACAGTCGAGGTATCATAATCAAGAAAGAAGAGAAACTGTGCACCAGGTGCAAAATCCAAGAGGTGACGACGCTCATGTCGGCCACGGAACTAGAAATGAGTATAGAGAACATCACCAGAGCTATGTTGTCTTTGTCAAAGAGCCGAATGACAAAAAGAGCCAGCAGCGACGGATGATGGAGGTGAATGCCAGAATGGCGGCAATTCCCAAGTACATGCATTGGTCTGAGCAAGAGATAACTTGGAGCATAAAATATCACCCCAAGATCATGCCAACCCCAGGAGGATATGCTCTAGTTTTGGATCCAACTTTCATGGGCCCAGATATCAATGTCAAGTTTTCAAAAGTTCTGATCGATGATGGCAGTAGTATCAACATCATGTACAAGGATACTATGCTCAAGTTAGGCATTATCATGAACATGCTGGAGCCGACTAAGACCACTTTCCACGGTATTGTGTCGGGACTGTGCTGTGAGCCAATTGGCAAGATCTGGGTCGACGTCTTATTCGACAACAGGGAGAACTGCCGCACTGAAGCCATAGAGTTCGAGGTAGTGGATTTGGTCAGCTCATATCACGCCTTACTCGGCAGGCCGGCTATGGCAAGGTTCATGGCTACTCCCCACATTGCCTACTTAAAGATGAAGCTGCCAGGCCCATGTGGGGTGATTACAGTTGAAGGGGACTACAAAAGATCCATTGCTTGTGCTTCAGCCGGATCTTCACTGGCCGAATCACTCGTCATAGCACAAGAAAAGAAACAAATGTTGGAAGTGGCAGCGTTGGCCAAAGCAGCACTAATGTCCATGTCGGCACTCACCAACCCGCATGGCAATGTGTCATTTCAAGCTACCAAAGAAACCAAGAAGGTACAGGTGGATGAGACTTTCCCAGAGCGCACAGTTACTATTGGGGCTGGCCTCACGGACAAATAGGAAAGCGAGCTCACCAGCTTCCTTCGTGAGAATCGGGATATCTTTGCATGGTCCACTCAGGATCTGCAAGGAGTTCCGAGGGATCTGGCTGAGCACTCTCTTCATGTAAGATCAGATGCCAAGCCGGTGAAGCAACCCCTCCGCCGCTTCGCCAAAGATAGGAGGAAAGTAATAACTGTCGAGATTGCCAGACTCTTAGCTACTGGATTCATCATGGAAGTATTGCACCCGGATTGGTTGTCAAATCCAGTCTTGGTCGAGAAGAAAAAAGATGACCCGAACGTGGACGTGGTATGGCGCATGTGTATTGATTACACGAACATCAATAAGGCATGTCCAAAAGATCCATTTCCCCTGCCACAGATCGATCAAGTCATAGATTCTACTGTTGGGTGTGAGTTGTTGTCATTTTTGGATGCGTATTCAGGATTCCATCAGATACCACTGAATCCGGATGATCAAATAAAGACAGCTTTTATCACCCCGTACGTGGCTTATTGCTATCGTACCATGCCATTTGGGTTGAGAAATGCAGGGGAAACATATCAAATATGCATGCAAAAATGCTTGCAAGATCAATTGGACAAAAACGTTCAAGTATACGTCGATGACGTGGTAATAAAAACCAAACAAAGTCATACTCTAATTGAGGACTTGTGTCAAACATTTGCAAACTTGAGAAGATTCCGGATGAAACTTAACCCGGAAAAATGCACATTTGGTGTCCCGGCTGGCAAGTTACTCGGATTCCTTGTATCCAGCCGAGGAATTGAAGCTAACCTGACAAAAATCAGGGCCATCAACAGAATGGAATTTCCAAAAACCCTCAACGATGTCCAAAAGTTTACTGGATGCCTGGCCTCGTTGAGCAAGTTTGTTAGTCGGCTAGGTGAAAAAGCCCTACCACTATATCAACTGATGAAGAAATCAGAAAAATTCACGTGGACACAGCAAGCTGATAGCGCATTCCATGAATTAAAGAAAATGTTGGCAACAACACCAATATTAGCATCACCACTATCCAAAGAGCCAATGTTGCTATATGTCGCCGTAACCAACAGAGTTGTAAGTGCAGTAATAGCAGTTGAACGTGAAGAAGGGGCAAATCAGTCCAAAGACAAGTTTATTACTTGAGCAAAGTGCTCTCTGTCTCGAAACAGAATTGCCCGCATTATCAGAAGATGACATACAAGGTATATATAGCGGCAAAGAAGCTGAAACATTATTTTCAAGAACACCTAATCCGGGTAATATGCGAGGCACCTATCTCGGATATATTGGGCAGCAAAGATGCTAGCGACCGAGTCGCAAAATGGGTCATAGAACTGGCACCATACACTCCACAATATGACAGGCGAGATGCAATCAAATCTCAAGCTGTTGCAGATTTCTTTGGAGACTGGATGGAAATGCAGTACGAACCACCACTACCAGATCCGAACTACTGGAAAATGCACTTTGACGGATCCAAGACGAAAATGGGTCTGGGCGCTGGGATAGTGCTCACATCTCCAAAGAGGGATCAACTCAAGTATGTGTTACAGATTCATTTCGCTGCTTCCAACAACATTGCCGAGTATGAAGCACTTGTCCACGGCATCAAAGTGGCCAAATAGATTGGTATCAAAAGTATCATGTGTTTTGGCAATTCGAAATTGGTGATTCAGCAAGTGTCTGGACATTGGGATGCGCTGGACGCAAACATGGCGTTATATCATTTCCATGTGCAACAAATTTCGGGATACTTTGACGGATGCGAATTCCATCATGTTTCTAGAGAAGAGAATGAAGCAGCAGATGTACTGTCCAAATTAGGGTCATCCCGGCAAGCAATACCACCAGGAGTAGCGCTGGAGCACCTTAAGAAACCATCAATCAAGACGTCACCAGAATCTGACTCGATCAGGGTCACACCAGCGAATCAGGAGTCAGGCGTGGTACCAATGGATATCAACTCAGGGGCAGGTTCGAATCACTCGGGGACTAATCCGCTCAATTCAGGGGCTGCCGAATCACACTCGGGGACTCCTCAGGTCATGTCGGCAGAGCATATGTCGGCGGAGCCAATGGAAATTGATGCTGAAGCAGACCCAGAACCACTGATACCAACATGGGCACAACCAATATTCGAGTACTTAAAATATGGGACATTTCGAAATGATGAAACATTGGCAAGGCAAACAACAAGAAGAGCAAAAGTGTACACAATAATCAACAAGGAACTATACAAGCGAAGTGTGACAAGCGTATTGCAGCGTTGTATCAGCTCAGAGAAAGGCCAGGAAATATTGTTGGATATTCATCAAGGAGAATGTGGGCATCATGCGTCATCAAGAGCGTTGGTGGCCAAGGCATTCTGACATGGATTTTATTGGCCAGGCGCATTGGCACAGGCGCAAGAGTTAGTCAGAAAATGCAGTGGCTGTCAACACTATGCATCCAGGTCACATCTACCAGCGTCTGAATTAAAGACTATACCAATCACTTGGCCTTTTGCGGTATGGTGCCTAGATATGGTAGGATCATTCAAACCAGCAAGGGAAGGCATGACTCATATTTTGGTGATGATTGATAAGTTCACCAAATGGATAGAAGTGAAACAATAAAAAAATTGGATGGTAAAACAGCTGTAACATTCTTAAAGGATGTGATCCTCAGATATGGTTACCCACATAGTGTAATCACTGATAATGGCATGAACTTTGCTGAAGGAGCTTTTGCTCGTTTCTGCGGGAAACATCGAATAAGACTAGATGTAGCATCAGTCGCCCATCCAGAATCAAATGGACAAGTTGAACTGGCTAATGGCTTAGTCCTGTCAGGGATAAAACCCTGCTTAATGGAACCACTCCAGAGGTCGCCTGGTTGTTGGATAGAGGAACTACCCTCAGTGTTATGGAGCCTAAGAACAACTCCGAATCGGTCAACGGGTTATACACCATTTTTCCTCGTGTATGGGGCAGAAGCAGTTTTGCCTGCCGACATAGAATATGACTCGCCAAGGATAAGGCAATACTTGGAAGCCGAGGTAAAAGATGCCTGAGAAGATGGAGTAGACTTACTCGAAGAAGCAAGGGAACTGGCATTATCCAAATCCGCTATATATCAACAGAATCTTCGACGCTACCGTAGCCAGAAAGTGCAACCTCATGTTTTTCGAGAAGGGGATATTGTAAAGGTCCCAACCTTTAATAAGGTAGAGATCCCTGTGTTTACAATGCTAGTCCCTGGATCAATAGCTAGCATCCACAGTTAAGATGTAATATCAAGAAACAAAGGTCATAATACAACTTTATAACCAAGAATAAAATAATTCATTACATCTTACATAGCTCATTTGGCTATCTCATTACAATGCAGCAGAAATAACTATAGCATGGGGTCCTTCATCTTCAAAGTGCCACATGCAGTCATGTTGGTTGTAGACTTGTAATCCTAATCAATAAACCTCACTAACATCAAACAAACCTGCAACATAACAAGTTACAGCCACAAGGGTCAATACATTTGAATTGTATTGGCAAGTGATACTATGGTATTATAGTGGAGTCAATCATCTATATGCATTTGGCTAAGTGGAGCTTAGTCTTGCATTTCTCAAAATAGATTTTTCCTTATCATTTGAAAATACTAAGTTTTTGCTTGTCAAAATCACCCAAGGCATCTCCCAATAGAAATTGGTGATCCTTCAACCCTTGTTCAACCATAAGTTTTTAACTTAGAAATTGGGATGAGGAGATTCTTGATAGCTTCCATGTCTTGATGCTCAAATTGTCCTTTACCAGGGACATGGCTAAGTACTTAGATTTTACACTCTGCAGAGGTGGTGCACTTTCCCCACAAGACTTGGTTTCACCAAGACAAGATCTTTTAGAAGCCTTCCCTTAGACCAGAATGGACGCGCTCCAACCTATCAATCCCCTACCACCAAATGTCCATTTGGCTAAGTTATTGCAACCTATATGATCCAGGCATAGCCCATAATGCCAAGTGGCTGCACTTGAAGCTTCTCACATTTGACATCTCAAATCTCTTTGTTCCTGGGTGGCCATCCACAAGTGAGATACACAAGGTAAACCATAGAAATGGGCCTTGTGTAACCACTCAACACAAACCATTTCTTCCATTCCACCCAGGTGATTCATTCACTTAGTTGTTTTATTAAACAAAACACAAGTCCTTGACTTAGAAATAGTCCATAGCATGAATATAATCCACCCTTGTTTTCTACTAGCTAAGATAAGCATGATAGTAGTAGGAATCTTAACTTAGGAAAATTCTACTAAGGTTTCATCTACTAGGATTTCCCATGGCATAGTTTATACTTAGCAAAAATTCCATGTAAGTCCTACTTTAGAAATATCACTAATGTATAGTGAAAATAATGGGACAAAAGTATGAAGCATCACTTGCCTTTTTGGTAGAGAATATAAGTTCACTCCTTGATCTTGCAATGATCACACTCTTCAAATTCCACTACAATTCAATCAAGCAAGCAATATTTCAATCTACCATTCAAGCAAACATCACAGAAAATAATAAAAACAAAGCAATACATGCAAGCATGCCAAAGATTGTTTTATTTGTAAAAGTGGTTTCTAATAGGTTATAAACATTCTAAAACACCTATAGGTCATTTTATATAAGTGGCAAAACCATTTGCAAAAGATTTTACTTATAAATCATTTTTAAACCAAATCAATATTTTATGTGGTTGAAAATGCCTTTAGCAAAGTAATAATCTTTATAGGGTTCACCAAATACATTTTTAATTCTAAAACTTGGTGTTTGGGGTCAAAGAGTTTATTCCAAAACATTTCCCAAAGATTTTCTCCAAAAAGTATTTTTCATAAATAAACATTATCTTTATTTGACTAGAAATGTTCTAAATCAAAGATTTATTCTTTTGCTTCACAAAATATGTTTTTGAAACCACAAGTTGGTTTAGATGGTCAGTAGGTTCAAACAATCCATTTGCCCAAAGGTTTTATCACAAAAATAATTTTAGAACAAATTTTATATCCAAAATATGCCTACCCAAGTTTCTGCAAAAACAATCAATTTAACAGAAGCATTTTACTAAAAAAAGTGCATGGTTGGAAAGTACTTGTCTTGATGATTCCATTGATATAAAATTTGCAAAATTTGGACGTGTGGATCAAAAGTTATGAATTTTGCAAACTTGAACATCTAATAGATCATTTCTGGTTTTTATTCAAACAGACTGGCCACGTGTCTTGTTCCTATTCGCCAGTACCGTTTCGCGCAGATCAACTAACGTGGGCTGCTAGATCTAATGCAAATATCATGGCACAGATCAAAAGATACCTCTTCGCTTAGGTTCTATCGTATCCAATGGATCTACATCCTACGGCTCACAGCGACTGACCATCGAGTGGCGGCGAGTGGCGGCGCGCGCTTTATCAGTGGTATCGCCGGCGAAGTAGGAAGCAAGGGAGAGGTTGGCGGGGCTTACCAGGCTCGCAGAGACTTGCTGAAGCTCGATGTGGGGTCGGCTACTCGAGGGGCGCACAGGGTTGCTGTTAGTCGCTCGCCGGAGTTCAAGACGATGTCGGTTGTGGTCAGTTGTCGTCGAGGGTGACACTATAGAGCACAAGAGAGCAAGTAAACGGCATGGTTAGATGCAAAGAAGAGTGGGGAGTATCGGAGCATCAAAGAGAAGAAGAGGCGCGGTCAGAGACTACCTGTAGGGTTCGCTAGAGTTGGAACAGACGGTGGCGATGCTCGTGTGTGGTCGTTGTTGACGATACGGTGCTCACACGGATGAACAGAAAGCACAGGGAGATGCGCCGGAGGCTGGGGATCACGCTCGCGTGAACTAGGAGGTGGGAGAGGGTCAGACGGTGCCGGAATTGGCCGGACAGCTCGTCGGAGCAGGGAGTGTTGTCGCAGGCAATACAGGCAGCCTGGGGGCAAGGAGAGTCTGGCGAGTGAGGGGAAAGAGAGAGGGGGCGCACGCGATTTAGTACGCGTGATCGCGGGGCTAAATAGACGCGCGGTTAATGAGGATTGAAGCGAGCTTTTAACGGGCAGAAACCGCCGGCGAGGTTAGCGCGGGTGAGGAAGATGCTGAGGTGGCGATGGGGTCGCGTCGTCAGCGAAGGAGAGAGAGGGGAGGTGGGGTCCGGACTTCAGCGACTTTGCGGGTGAGAGCAGCGGTGTGAAACGTTTTCCGCGGGGAGAGAGGGAGTGGGCTGATGTTGGGCTTAGTGGGCCAGGTCTGGTTGGGCTGCTCTGTTTTATTTTTTTCTCCTCCTGTTTATTTTCTTTTTCCAATTCTTTTATTCTGTTTTGATTTTGTTTAATCAATTCAAACATTCATTTGAAATCAAAATTTTGCCAAACTTTGTGAATAATCAAACACTGTTTATTAACACATTCTGAAGTCAAATTTAGAATAATAATTTTATTCTTTTTAGGGTATATTGGTTATTCAAAGTAGGCCTTTGTTTTAAATTCAAATAAGATCAAATATATTTTCAACCGTTATTTAAGTTCAATTTTCACAAAACCTTTTCAATAGGTTTTATTTATTTAATTGGGTGTCAAATACTTCACTTTGAATTATTTGGAATGTTTTTAATATGATTTATTAATCATTTAAAATTGGGTATTTGTCTTTATTCCAATGAAATTAAATATAGTTTTAATTCCATAAATTTTATTTGGAAGATTTCTTTGATCTTATTTAAGTTAATTAAACAACTTTTATTCCTCTTGGGTAAATTCCAAATATTATTTTCCCATGATTTAATTAATCATTTCTAATAGGGATTTTGTCTTTATTTAAATGGAAATGGAATTTGGTTAATGCCATTTTATTTTATTTGGAAAATTCTTTATCCACTTATTTTATTTGGATTTGGATTATAATTATTCCATTTGCTTATGGATTAGGTCAAGATTTAATTTGGTCTTTAAATATTCCTCATTTAACATTTCTATCTTTATCTTATAAAATCCATATCTCTTTATTTGTAGATTCAAACTTGGTGATTTCAATTTGTAAAATATTATTTAATATTTGTTTATCCTTTTAAATGTATTTAGGATTATTTTCTCACCATTTGGTATGGATTTTTAGATAGGTGCTTTATTAGCTTTGGAAATTCAATTTCCTTATCTTATTAAATTCATAAGATTTTATCTATGGCTCCAAATTGAATGAAATCAATTTTTATGGCTTTATAATATTTCTATTTGTCAATCTTGATCATTTGTAAATGTTTGTTGACAAATTTTTATTTGGATCAAATCCATGGTCTTAGAGATATTTGAAATGATTTTCTTCCATTAGGGTTTTAGGGTTTTGGTTTATTTCCAAGTGTTTAAATTTCCAGATGCATTTATGAATAATGCATTTCACTTGATTTGAATTTAGTTGGATTCAAACTTTAACCAAAGTTTGTTCAAGATGGGATTTTTAAGTTTCCATTTAGAAACAAAAGTTTCTTTTCACCCTAATTTTCAAAAATTATTTATTTTGTTTATTTATTTTTCACATTACAAGATTTGGAAAATCTTGGGATGTGACAGATATGGTGCTAAGGCTAGTGCAGCGCACAACGGGAATGCATAAGTTATCACCCCCATGGGAAGGTCCATTCATTGTAAGCAAAGCATTGCACAATGATTCCTATTATCTCATAGATGCTCGTGAAGCGCAAAAGAACAAGGAAGACAGGTCAGGAGATGAGACCAAAAGGCCATGGAATGTGGCGCTAATTCGTCCCTTCTATACTTAGGAGAAGCAATGCATGTATCACTCGAACTCTCATATGCCGGACGTGTGTGTCGGCTATGTGCTGATAATAAAATGGTATGACTCAAAAAACTGACTCGGGGACTACCCCTTACGTTTTTCCTCTCAATTATTTTATGTCGGCTGGCATGACACCCAAAATTTATCTCAAAACAAGTAGTGTTTACTCAGAAAAAATAAACTCTTTGACTATGCTGTTGTCCGAAAACACGGCTTCATGGCAAGCAATAGGAAAGGATATATGACGGGTAAACACGAACGTCGGATAAGTACAAAGGAGAAACGCGAGCCGGCTTTAAGTTTTTGCCTAACTCACTGAAGGTCATGTTATACTACGTGTCGAATAATCTCGGCCAAGTGATCCAAGTTTCATATCCGCTAACTATATCCTTAGTACTTTGAGACTCTAATGTCGAACACCAAAAAAGGTAGACAGAGGCCAAAGTCAAGGAAAGGTGAAATGGCAAAATGAGACTCGGGGACTTGCCCTTGAATGATTCACACCCAGAACATAACAAAAATATATAAAGCATTATCAAAAGGCGCATAATCAAACTTAAAGTGCAATGTATGTTACATCTGTACCCGGTATACCGGGGATCTAATCAAAAGTTCAAGTACTTGGAGCATCTGCCTAAGAAGCAGCAGGACTCGGAGGAGCACCCTTGGATCTAGGAGCGTCGCTTGGAGCATCTGCCGAGTCAGGGGCGTCAGTGGCCGGCTCATCCGCACCATCTGACTCGGTTGCTTCACTGTCAGCACCCTCTTCACCAGCAACTTCGACAAGCGGGTTGCCGAGGTCGAGGAAGCTGGGCCCGTCGCACCAAGCGTGCACCATGGTGTACTCAATCATGGCGTAAGCTCGCTCCTGGCTTTTCTTGATCAGCTCCGGGTTATTCAACCATTTTCCATCTCCTCTTATGCGAGCAAGAACATCAAGATTGATGTCCTCGTACCATGAAAGCACGAAGGAGAGAGCCTTGTCCGCTACAGCTCGGCCGGCCAACTCACGCCACTGATCCAGCCGATCCTCAGTAAGGAGCAATCTCCCAACAAGTGGCTCGATGAGTTCAGGTGCGTCTTCATCCGACCAGAGCATGCGAAACGCATGAATAGCCGACTTGAGCAGGTCCACATCACAAGACTTGAGGGTCTTGACCCGTTCTGATACTGCTTCGAGAAGCTCGTCCATGGTCACCTCGCCATCAGCCAGAGCACCAGATTCGGCCCTCACTTTCTTCATGGCTCGGATGGCAAACATGTTGGCCTCAGGAAAATTCTCTTCAAGTTAAAGAAAAAGTTAGCAAAATAACATAGGTAAATGGAAGAAATCCAGAGTGACCTATACAGTGCAAAAAGAGTAAGAACTCACTACCGAGAAAGAAGTTGACAGCGGCGAGCTTACTATGCCAAATGTTGGCCTTGGCTTGGAGGGCGTCAAGGTTCAGGTTTGCCGAATCAACCGATGACTCGGCCTCGTCGAGCAGCCTCTTGGTCTTCTCAGCGCTGGCGGCCTGCTGCTCATTCTTCTCGGCAAGCTCCTCCTTCAGCCCCTTCACCTCGACCAAGTGCTTCTGCTCCGTCTCGGCCAGCAGCTTCTTCATCCGAGTCACCTTGTCTCTCTCCTTCTGGAGTTCGGCTTGGTGCTTCTCTGCTTATTCGGAACAAACTACTTGTTAGCACCAACAGAAACCTTCAGCTATCAGATTAATGAGGCAAGAAACTTACTCTCGGACTCGCTGATCTACGAGTGAAGAGCCTCGATGGTGGACTGAGAGGAGGCTGTGAGAGAAGAGTGAGAAAATGAACCAAAGAAAAATACATCGAATAAAGAAAGGACGAGTAAGAGCATTACCTTGGCCTTGGGTGTCAGTCTACAGTTTCTCATACGCAAGTTCGAGCTTGCGATGCACCAGAACGAGATCTTGGTTCACTTGGTGCGCTCGTTATGCGTGAGTAGGACAAAGCAAACAGACAGTAAGGAAAGGACAAGTCAAGCAGCCTGCCAGATAAAAAATGACTCTTGTCTAAGAGATTACAGCCGAGTAAGTTCCTTACTCGGCAGTAACCTCGAGGGCTAGGGATCGAAGCTCTAACATATGAGTTTGGCATAAGGAAATAAAAAAGCTTAAGATCTTACAGCCGAGTAAGTTCCTTACTCGACAGTAACCTCGAGGGCTAGGGATCTAAGCTCTAACATATGAGTTTGGCATAAGGAAAGAAAAAAGCTTAAGAGCTTACAGCCGAGTAAGTTCCTTACTCGATAGTAACCTCGAGGGATAGGGATCGAAGCTCTAGCATACAAGGCTCAGCGTGAAAATTTAAAGACTAAGTGATTATTGAGAGCTTATGGCCGAATAAGTTCCTTACTCGACAGTAACCTCGGGGACTAGGTGATATGTATAAAGGGAATACTCAACAATACAAAAGAGTAAGAAGTTACTTTACCTCGTTCACTTCGTTGGCGCGGGCCATTAGGGAAATGGCCTCCTGGGTCATGTTAGAGATGGCCTTGGGGTCCAGCACCAGTTTGTTGCCGCTCTGGGTACTGACCTCTTGCTTGCCTGCTGCATTCCATGCCAAAGCATAAGGCTCAGCCGAACCAAGGCTTTTCCCGCTGAGCGTCCGAGTGAGAACTTGACCCGTTTTCAGGGTAGTTCCCACGTTGGCACGGGTTGCTGCAGCTGGTATGAAGGGCAACAGCCTTAGAGCTATCACCTGACCTGGCAGCCGCGGACTCGCCCGCTTTTCCCGTTGAAGCAAGAATTGTTGCCAACGTCGGAGGCCGGATCCGAGGAGCAGAACCTGGAGCGCAAACCAACGCTGTTTGCTTGGTGGAGGTGGACTTGCCGGATAAAGGGCGAGCAGGGCCAGAGGCCTTGGGCTGGGTCTGGCCCTTTGATAGATTAGGAGAGCGAGCAGGAGGATTTGGAGAAGAAAGTGGAGCCGGCTGACTAGGCTCAGCAGTTTTGCTGGCTCCAAGATCAGGAAGTTGTTCATTCGCACCAGCTTGAGGGCTGATGCCAGAGGAACTGGTGGTGGAAGGTTTCTCGGCGCCAGAGTCACTGGCACCAAGATTAGAAAATTGTTCCCAGCCAGCACCAGGGGCACTAGCCGAGTGATCCACCGGGTCTGACTGACACCGAGAAGCGTGAGCCTCAATAGTGGGAGCCTCGAACCAGACGGGATTCGGCACCGTTGAATCAGCTGGAGGAGGCGCAGGCCTTAGCAGCGAGGCAATGCTAGAAGCAGCCTGGTTGGCAGACAAAGGTGCGCGCTGAAAACAACAAAACATATATAAGAGAACAACAGTGATGAAAAAGAAAGAATAATGAAAGCAGAGTATAAAAGATTACTCGGTGAGGACCGGGTCACGGGTGACTCGGCGTGTGACTCAGCGCCCAGCGGCTTGGCGAGTCTCAGCCAGCGTGGCAGCAGAATAGGTAGCAGGAGCTGCTAGAGTGGGCTTGCTCTTCTTGTCCGGCTAAGTGCTGGAGGAGGCTCCGCGTCGCTTCGGCTCGGCGACGGGGATCTTGCCGACTCCGCCCAGGGCAAGAGGAGGAGTGTCATGTACCTGGCCAGCTGCATAAGTAAATAACAAGCTTACTCAGATAAGTTGGGAGACTAAGGTCACAAGGCATGTACCTCCAAAAGCGTACAATCATCATCCTCATCATCGTCAGACCAATCTTGTAAGGGATTGCGAGATCGACTCTTACCCGAAGCTGAAGCAGCCGCAGCATGCAGGATGGGCATGAAGCACTCCAGGTCATACTCGACTTCATTGGAGTCGGAGTGATCCCCGTTATAACCGCAGGGAGGGACAGTACTGTCATCAACCTGGTGAAAAATATTCTGCGAAAGACAAATAAAATAAGTAACCAAAAACTAGACTGAGAGAGGCAAAAGAGCTAAAGCCAACTCGACAAGGAAAACGACTTGGAAAACTTACCCAGGGGACAGGCTTGACCCGGCTAAATGGAGGATAGCTCCAAGGCCAATCGTCCGCCAAGTTCAGTTTAAAGATGGAGCTTACTCGGCGAGCAATGGAGTCATGGGAGAGCTCCTTGGTAGAGTGCCGAGTGGGATCATGGGAGCCACTCATGAAGCACATCTTATGTCTCCTAGCTTGGATGGGGCTGACCCGGCGTGAGATGAAGGTGCAGATGAGGTCCCTCTCGGCAAGATGAAAATGCTCATCTGGCGACAGCAACCTTTCCAAGATCACGTTAGCCTCGTTCACCGCAGCATCTTGGTCGCGCGGGTCAAGCTGCCAGAACTTCTTGTTCGGGACCTCGTTCGAGAAAGGGGGGAGCCGGATGTTATTGGTGGACCCGCTGTTTTGACATAGAAGAAAGTCCTATGCCATTTCTTGCAGGAATCAATACCAGTAACCCGAGGGAAGATGGAGTCTCTCCTGGGCGTGATGCTAGCAGCACCGCACCGGGTCGGCCTCTTCTCGGATCGAGGAGCACCAGGATGGGGAACAACTTGAACCTTAAAGCTAAAATATTTGTCCCACAGAAGAACTATAGGCCAAATCCCGAGGTAAGCCTCGCAAGCAGAAATAAAACAAGAAAAAGAGCCAATGGCATTCGCAGGGATATGATGGGTTTGCAGATGGAAGGTGGAGAGAAACGAGGAGAAGAAGGTGCTCACTGGAAGAGAAAAACCGCGCTCAAAGTGGGAAAGGAAAACCACCCGCTCGTTAGCATCGGTCTTAGGAGAGATCTCACCGGTGGGGAGACGGCAATCCACTTGCAGCGGAATGCGCTTGGTGGAGCGGAGCCATTCCACCTCCTCGGTGGAGACCTTCGAGCCTTCCCAGCCGCCGCGCTCTCCGGCAGGAACCTCCTACTCCTCCGCACCATCAACGCCGTCGCGAGAGTCCATGAGCCTCGCAGATTCGATCTCCTCCGCCGTCGGGAGTGGCTTGGAAGAACGTGGACCCGTGGTGGAATGGAAAGAGAAGTGGGGCAATTGTAGGGCAAGAACAAGAGGAAGAAGAAATCGCAAAGGGGGCGATTTGATTTCGCAGGCGCAAGGAAGAAGAAGAGCCAAGGGAAAACTGAAGGGCGTGGGGGAAGTGGAAACCCCCCAACCCCTACTTAAGGGCAGTAAAAACCCTGGTTGTGGGATCCATCTGTGCCGTGTGGCCAGCGTGTGGCTGTGTACCAGGCTGGGTAAGCCAATCAGCGGGCGCCACGTAGCCAGAAATACACGAAAAATCCCATGCCATGTCATGAAAGGAAGGACAAGGGGCGCAGACCGATGGGACTGCCACAGTGAAAGGGAATAACTGCGTAGCCGCCACTGTGCCGCCAGAGCTTGGAACAAAATTTGAGGCAAGTAATCATGATTACCAGCTGTCAGTGACTGAGGCACGCCAAAAATGACCCGGAATTGGTCAAAGTGACTCCGCACGAGGCAAAAACGAGCCAGGAAGTCAAAGAGTGGATTCGAAAACTGTTAGACAGACTCGGCAAGGTGCAAGAATGCGACAAATAAAGACAAAAATTAAGTTCCAGTCACATAAAAGGAACCTAGAGACGCCTAACAGCTTGAACTGCTAGGCCTTACCAGCTTCAAGGACTAATGTCGGGGGGATAAGCCCCGGTAGGGTCACGAGGGTTAAAACATAGCACAGCTTGGCTAGCTCCGAGTAAAGAAAGAACTAGGCCAGGTAAGAACGGCCGGGAGAGAGAATCGTGTGCGGCCGACATATAATCTATGTCAGCCCGCATAAGACAAAGTTGTTAGTCTTGCAGGAACCAACGAGCCGAGTCTTCCGAGGAAGGGCCGAGTCAGATAGGATGCGTGGCACCTTTCCGAGTAAGGTTCAGGAGGGACCATGGCAAAGCATGGTCAAAATAGAAGGGCGACGCCGGGTGACACAAAAGGATCCGGGTGACGCCCAAATCAAGGGCTGACGTACAAAGTTACTGCATGACACCAAAAGGAACGGGAGGCAGCGTACCAGAAGACCGTTAGTTTTCAAGCTTTGTGGACTAGGACATTGGGCTGAGGGAAAGCCCATGACCCAGCCCACATTGTAGGGACCAAGATCCAAACAGTAAACCCTAGAACCCAAAGGGGTAGAAGCTAGCTAGCACTGCCTATATAAGGAAGGGCATAGCTGTAGCAGGAGGAGGTTGGACCAAGTAGGGAACTAGTGCACCGGACCCTAGTTCTAACAGCTCAAGGAGCACTTGTAATTCTCGGGTATCAATCAAATCGCTAAGTGTGGAGAGTTCTTCTTGTTCTTCATGCATCGCTCGACCGTGCACTCCCTCCCCGGTAACCACAAGCACTCATTCGGCCCCCAACTTAAGCCTACCCATGGCATCTGTCGTGCCACCACCACGACAATCATTATCATATTATATCGGCATTTTCGTTCATTTCCTGATATCAAGTAACTAATAACTCATTTTTTATTTATTTTTTGCAGAGCAGGTGTTGAACATGGTTCAAATAGGAAATAGCAGGTCCATTCAAAGATAATCTAACTTATAAAATGGTGAAAGGGTTGCAGTAGGCACCGGGGACTCATTTATGTGGATTCTATGTTTGTGAGTACATTCGCGAGTTGACCAGTGAGCGGAGAGTTAATTCATATTATATTCACAATTTGCGGGAGAATCTCGAGCCATAACAACGTGTATGAGCAATTTAAAAGGAATTGACGGGATTTCTGATGAAAGAGGTCCTTGATGTAAAGAGAGAACATTATGTGGAAGACGCGGAACTCGATATGCTTTAGTGATATTCATGTAATTAATATGATATAACATTAATGACCATGTAATTTCAAACGTTTCCTTCCTTTTGATATAAGCGAATATTGTATATGTATATGCTCACAATAGATCGAATATGCATCAACGTATACTATGTATGTAGTAGCATAGAATAAGTGTACAGAAACATGTTTGAAATTATAATGAAACACAAATTAAAAAAGGAACGAAATGGAAAAAACAAAATGAAAACACGGAATCGTGCCGCGGCAGAGAAACACACGAATATCTGGCGCGACAGGAACTCGTTTAGTCCCGGATGGGGTTACGGCCCGGGACTAGATGTTCCACGTTCCCGCGCTCCGAAAAGCGGCCACGTGGTGGCCTCTAGTCTCGGGTCATAACAAACCGGGACTAGCGATAGGGACTTTTAGTCCCGATTTCATAGTCCCGGATGCGAAACCGAGACTAATGGCTCTAATGACCTGGGACTATTGGCCCTTTTTCCATAGCGGGGGCGAAGCGCAGGGGAGCAGAAAACGCGAGGCATGCAGGGGCCGGGTAGAGGGGTTAGCCGTCTACCGACGACCTTTGTTCTCGTATTTTTATGAGACGGACGGGCCTCTGTTACTCGCTGGAAAGAAAGAGACGAGAGAGAAAACAGAGAAGACAGAGAAAGGAGGAAAAATCCACTCAGAGGTGGGTCCCACGTGTCCCTAGTCCTGAGTGTTTTTGAAGGAATGACACATGGCGCTTTATTTATTTGATAAGATTGTCACATCTTAAATTATAAATGGTAATAGGAATCTTGCGGGTTGCCATCCCATACAACATTCTCTTTCGACTGAATAAGCACAATCTCATTCAACAATGGGCAACCATTTATGCTTAGCTAAATGGTCCGCAACTTGATTAGCATCCCTAGTACAATGCGTAAAAACAACATCATTCAATAAACTAGCTTTTGCGAAGCACTCTACCAAAATAGCAGATTGTGGGCTCCAAACTTTAATCACTCCGTTTCAAGCCTGGATAAGCTCCAAAGAATTAGATTCAATTTTTTTGAATAGGGGAAGGTCTCAAAGGACCTAGAGATTTATTCATTTTTGTTGGTGGAGTTACAGCTTACATAGAAGGACTCATAAAAATAAAATATTACAAACCAGCCCTTACATTTTGCACTAAGGACCTCAGGAAAAACATAGCAAAAGCAATCAGGTCCAACTCCTACTCCACTATGCAAGGACGCGATGCAGCCGACCTTGTTGTCGCCGGGGACGAAACCACTTGGGACATGGAGGCGGGAGCAAACTCAACCAATGCTAGGGGCTCTAAAATGGCACACAAGCCTGGAGGTTGATTAGCACCTAAAGATAGCGGTCGGAAACAACTGTCACCGCCGCTTGAGGGTGGAGGGGTCGCCCTTCGACCATGAGGAACGAAGACAAGCTCGTCACCATTGGGAACCTCCGAGGAGAAGTTGTTGTCCTCTCCTACTACAGATGCGTCCGCCGAGCACAGGGATGCAGGGGATCACTTCCGAGATCGCCACCATGACAAGCACCAAAAGGGGCTCTCCATTGCGAAGTTTTACTGCAATATCTGCAAGAAGAGGCCTTATTTATGGATATCCCCTCTCTCCTCCACCACCTCCCACCTGACTCCGACCACCAGAGCACCAAGAGGCAGAGAAGAGGGACGGGACAACAACAAGTAGCAGGGAACATGAAGAAGGGGAAGGCAACAGTAGTTATGAGTGAGGGACGGAACTCTGGAAAGGAGAATGTAACTCAAAGGCAAACGAGAGCTACCTCAATGTAGTCTGCTTCAATTGCGAAGAACCTAGCCAGAAGCATAGAAGATGTTGGCTACATCATTACTCACAGAATCGAGGAAGTGAGGCCCAGTCTAGAATAGTGTAGTGGAGCTGAGCAAATCCTAGAACTTTTCCAATAAGTTGTTAATTACATATTATGTTAATTTCCAATATTCTTAAGTCGTGTAAGGTTTAGTTAGTAGTCATCGGGATATTCTCGCAGTATCGAAGAAAGTCTCGAAGTTGTTTAGAATTTTTACTTTTAATGATAATAAGTTGTAATTATTGGATCTGTGATGTTTTTAGTGTACACTTTGAGGGTTATAATATTTGAGGAATGGTGTTCCATGAGTGTTATATCAACGATTTTTTACTAAAACATTAGTGGTATGCTGGGCCACCGCACTCGGGGTCTTCTCGTGGTGGGGGGCCTCTAGACCGAGTGCGGCGGCCGGCTCTGGACAACAGACGTGTGATGTAGAGTCGGATCGTCGGGGTGGCAGCCTCGAAACGGTGGTGTAACATCCCAGCATTAGAGCTTAGAAATAAGTTGAACTCAGGTGTATGCATTGCATCCATACATAGAAAATCCGAATAATTTTCACGCTTTTGAACAAAACTTGTCAAAGTGATTGAAGCTTCTCTTAACTTGATGGAAGTGAAGTAGATCATCAAGTTGACTGCGATAAGTTTCAATATGACCTTTGTTAAAACTTTATTTTGGGTAAAGGATATTTGATCTAATGGTAGATCAAATATAATAACATTATCCCTAATACATGACTTGATGATTTATATTTGATCCTTAAGTGATCATATCATAGTATTCATTACACAACTCATGAATACCAAGTTATAAATATAACTTAAATAATAGGGGTGTAACAACTCAATCTTTATCTATATTAATCTTGTCTACTTATACCATGAGTACCATGGTAACACCTAACCTTAACTTTTAAGTGAGGTTGAGTAGGAAAGAAACTAAAACAATATTATTCATTATAGGATTAATTCTCCACCATAGTCTTTGTCATCTCTATTGAATCTTATGCTAATCTCTGTTGTTCATCAATGTTGAATAATCAACTATTGATTTCCTAATTCTTAACCTATCAATTCTTGATCTATTAACTCTGTCCTTAATATAACATTCACTAAATATTATAAAGAAATAAGTAAGATTAGGTTAATGATAATGCTAGACTTAGATGTCATTTACAGGATGGGAGAGTTTGGAGGAAATGAAATCATTATGATAACTTGTGGAGTTGATTCACTCCTGAATGGATAGAAGAGTCATCTTGATTGTATAATTATGGTAACAAAGAAGATTACAAGGAGGAATTCTAAAGATAGTTGCCAAGGAGAGATCCTATTAGGTCAAGTAGTTAGTCAATGAATAATCTCCAAGTCAAATAGAGATATTAAGAAGATGATTATGCACTCTAGTGTAAATATGACGTCTTAAGTTAGTAATAACAAGCTATCATAATAAGATGTGAGGTTTGAATATAAGTTATAGGAGTCTAGTATACATAAGATAATGTGGCTAAGCTGAAGCTAGTGCAGCAGGGAGTTACCAAAGAAGTGTTATTATCCTTACAAGATAGTAAACCTTGAGGAAAGTAGGTTTTGGTAGATACACCTAATGGAGTAATGTTACTTATGAAGGGTAAAGAAAGTAAATAATGAGAATGAGAAACAAATATTAAAGAAATTAGAGGATGGTCTTTATAGGGGGATCATGCTGAGGTTAGTGTCAAGCTCATTGAAATACAAAAGGATTTGGTAGGTGGAGGAGTGGGTAATAATGTTCTTGTGAAGCAAAGCTCCTCATGTGAACACATGGTGATGGATATTAAGAAGTAGAATATCTAGGAAAGGAATTCCTTAAGTAGAAGTCCAGAATTATGAAGTATGGAAGAAAGGAAATCTGGATAAAACCCTAAACCCTAAATCTATAATCTAACATAATATCCATTTCATATGGGTGGTCCATCATCATTTTTCCACAATGGCTCATAGTAATATTTTCCTATAACAATTCACTCAAGAATATCTTTTTTCTTTCCAACTATCATAATCCCATGTGCTTAGGAACCATCTGGAGAAATTCCATCTCCTAAATCATCCTAGAGAATAATTTTATTTTAAAAAGGTGGTATCATTTATTATTACTCATATAAGGGAAATATGTTTTTAACCATAATGTTCATTCAGACCTATTAAACAAGAATATAAACCCTAGAATGAACCATTTCTACCAATAGTATGATTTGACAAAAAACCAAGAAATATAGGGTAACTATGATGAATCTATATAAGTCCCTTGATTATTTTCTTCAGAATAATGGATTAAATGTTTTCTATTATAAAAATACCCATTCTTATGTGCTTAAGTTTAAATAAATTCAAATCCTAAAACAAGAAATTCTGAAATACCTTTAATAATAAATTCAAGTAAGGTTATGAAAATAAAGATTCATAACTAAAGTACTTATATATAAAGGATAAAATTATAAATAAAAATCATTATATTAAAAGGCTCATAAAAATAACCCTAACTACATTATATTAGTGATGCAACCATCCAACAAATAAATCCTATAAAGGAAATATCAATCAAATGAGCAAATTCAAATCTGAAATCAAAACAGAAAATAGAAAAAAGAAATAGTAAGAAAAAGAGGATTTGGATCGAGCAGTAGGCCGACCCAACATTTCCTTTGCTTATTCATTGCTCACAGGCCACCACCAGCTCTTTCCGCTTGATTCATCGAAGCCCAACACTGGCCTAGGCCCGCATACCCCTTTGTCCGTTCTATCGTCATCGTCCACCTCTCGCAGTCGCCGAAGCAGCTCGCTGGCACCAGCGCTGCCGCTCCCCAGCGTGGAGATTCATGACGCCGACCGTCAGAGGGGATAAGGAGGCCACGACGCCGCCGCTCTGCCTCTTCCTCATCCACTCCCTCTTCCTCTGAAGCTCTCTCTCTCTCTCTCTTGATTTCTTCCTCAGAGCCGAAACCCTAGCTAGCCTCGCCATTGTACCACACCTCCCCACTCCTTTCCAAGTAGCCATGGAGACGCCCCGTGCTCCGTAGATCCTCTGGGTGAAGGTATACGGGTAGGCTACACTAGCGCAAATCAAAAAAATCTACCGCGTAAACTAGGATGACTGTTGTCATAGATCATGGGATTACCACTAGACGCGCAGTTGCGGAACTTGATGAAGCACGTCGAGGCAGTGTAGATGTTATACGTCTCCTCCTCGTCCTCGTCCCACGATCAGCTCCCCTTGCGCGGCTCGTCCAAGTGCCACAGATGCAGCACCTCCGAGGTATCCACACGTGCGGGGTGGAAGCGTCAGATGCCGGACTGCTAGGTCCGTGCAACACAGGCGTGAGGAGTGGTGGCTGAGTGGAATGGTCTAACCCTTGTCAGCTCGCCCCACCCTCTCTTATATAGGCATCCCTGGTGGGCTTCTACATTAGCAGCCCATTAGTAGCCTAAGCCTGGTCTAATTCGGATCTAATCCTCATTAGGCTTCCAGCCCCTTAAGTGTGTGACCCTATAGGTTCATATACATATAGACATGACACGAATACACTTATTCTGTCAATAGTTGGCAGCGGCCTCTAGCAAGACGTGCCAACTCCTAAACGCATACAAAGATCATACCGGACGAACCATCAAAGGTTTAGTACATGTCTTTCCCTTTGCCTCATGATATTTGGTCTAGCTTCAAGCTGACCTCCCTTTCTCGATACTGTGATTCGGAATCACTTTACTAGGTTAACTCTTAACCTTATGTAGCACGACCATGTATTTCTGGATCCGATCACTCGAGGGGCCTAGATATATCTCTCTCAAGTAGAGAGGGGCAAATCCCATCTTGATTGACCATGTCTTGCAGCATGTTTTAGGACAAACCCGAAAGCTACCTTTATAACTACCCAGTTATGGAGTAGCGTCTGATAGCCCCAAAGTAGGTCGATCCACATCTCAAGTACATGCGACAATCTCAGGTCTAAGGACAAAACATACACGATGTGTAGAGAGAGCTGCAAGTCTAATTGCCAGTCTCAAGTTAGGTCATTCCAACCCCATGTTTGTTGGGGATATGCTATATGGGTATCCTCATAGCATGTCTCCTATCCAGATAACCCGGGTGGCCCATAGTTGGTAGCATGGCCCATGGCATGCTGGACGGCCTAGTTATATGGATCCAGAAGGGAGGCCCATGCCGGATAAAGGAAGGCTACGACGGAGTCACCAGCGTACCCGGAGCCTTGGAGTACAAGACACGCAAGACTAGTAATAGACGGTGTAGGATTCTATAACCTGTCCGGCTAGGACTTTTCCATGTAACCCTAGGACCTGGCGACTATATAAGTCGGGCCTATGGGATCCTTTAGGGCACAACTTCAGACAATCAAGTAGCGATTAGCACACACCTTTCACAGCGAACCTATCTCTATAACTTGGCGTATTGCCCTTATAGTGATTTATAGCAGGAGTAGGATTTCGCCACCGTTGTGGGATCTGAACCTGGGTAAGTTGTGTTACCTCGTACCCGTCAACCGTCCACCTTACCCCACATCTCTAAACACGCACTATGAGGACCCCTCCATGGTGTACTCGTCAGCAATACCACGACAGTTGGCGCCCACCGTGGGGCAAGAGGCGCTTTAGGCTCTTCAGCGGGCGAGGACCAAGATCTTCGCGGGAATCGGCGAAACCGTAGCCATCGGTCGCATTCTCTTCTCCACAACATTCTGATCATCCCTCCCAACGAGTTATGGATCCCGGCGAAGAGGAACCCTACGCGGTGTTCGATCGTTCCTATCGGAGACATCCACCTCTTCATTGGCGAAACCGACTCGGGCACTAGTTCCCTGGGAGTCGGAGGAGCATCAAGACCCACACGGACCGCCTACGGGTAGGATACGTTCGTGGAAGGATCGATGTCGGATCTCTCTTTGGAGTTTGCCGGCAAAGATCGGAAAAATTCAAGGCCCACCCAAACCGCCCCTGTGCAGGATATAACGGTGGAAGATCACTGCAAGTCAGCCGGCTTCGTTCGTGCGTCTGGACAGTTGTCGGGGTTGTACCCACAGGTACCCCAGAGTTGGTGAATTAAGTAAGTCAATAAGATACATATGTAGGAAAATGGTATTAAATATGAGTATAAAAGATAAACAGAAAAAGATAAGGAGGAAAAGGGGACCTGGGCCGACATAGACAAAACTCGGCCTGGTCGGCCACCCTCCAGGCCGAATAAGGCCTTACCACCATCCCTCAGGCCCTCCTGGCCGAACTACAGGGAGCCCGGCTGGGCCGAGGTATACCCAGCCGGCCCACCCGGCCGACCTTACTCCCTCCAAAGTTCCGCCGACGTCACCTACTCCCGCCAACACCCCGCCAGGTACTCGCTCTGTCCGCCCCCGCCGAGGCGTTCTGTATCGCGACGCCCGCGTCCCTCGGGTGGGCCAGGTTCGGCCCACCGCGAGGACACTAGCGCGCCAGCAGGCTCCACTGACCCAACCGCCTCTCCCGGATGGGCCGGCTTCGGCCATCTCGGCCCAACGCGGCATCATCCCTCCAGGCCGAATGAGGACCACCCCGGCTGGGCCGCCTTGTAACCCGACTGGGCTATGAATTAGCTCGGCAGGGAGCATATCCAATCCGGATTAAGCCCAAGTTCCCCCAGGCCGAATTAACCCATTGTTAGGCCGAATTTCCACTAACCCCAGGACGTTTGGGCCGAGATATAAAGACCCTAACGCCCCATTATTCACCTCAGGACGACTTCACGCCACCTACAACGACTCAACATCGACCCAGGACAAGACAAGCAAGTCACGTGCCAGTCTTGGGACGCCCATGGCTCAGACTGGCACAAGGTCCTTTGGAATACACCCTTGGCATCAAGAAGATGCTAGGGAATATGCCCTTGGCACCAGGAATATGCCACGGCATCTCCAAAGATGCCAAGGCATATGCTGAGCATCTAGATAGATGCCAGGAATATGCTACATAGATGCCAAGCGTGGGGAACAAGACTTGTCCCCTGGGCTCCCCTTTATAAGGAGCACCAGGGGGATCGTTCTAGGGGAAGCCCCGAAGGGATCCTCCCCTCTCAGCTCACTAGGAGCTCTCCTTCTTCCTCTTCCTCCATTCTCATAGAGAGATTAGATAGAAGCATAGGGGAAACAGCTCAAGGAGCATGATTGTAGCCACAAGTATGACAAGATTATAAGGGATTAGATGTATAAAGTGAGGTGTTATCTCCACTTGAGAGGTTCAATCCAATATACATTGTATTTCTCTTTGTTCATACGAGTGCGGTCTTCACTGCATCATCCCTCCCCGGATTCCTCCACGTCCATCGGCCCCAACTTTAGCCTACCCATGGCATATGCCGTGACACCACCACGACATTTGGCGCCCACCGTGGGGCCTTCAGTGGCGTTGGTTGGGTTTCCATCCGGACGGGAACATCTTCATCAACTTCTTCCTCACAGGGCTCATTTAGTATCACCAAGTCAACAGAGAACAAAGAGGTAAGCGCAGAGACTCTCCAAGTCTAACTCATCAAGGCAGGTAAGACTCAGCAAGAAGGACTCAAGCTCTACTCCAAGCTTACTGTAAGTACCAAGTAACTCAGCAGGGCAAGTATGACCTAGCGAGACTCACCCAAACACTTCTTCAAGTATACTGTAAGTTCCAGATAACTCAGCCAACTATACTCAATCCTTCATCCCAGGGAGAAAATAACTCAGCCCGGGGACTAGTCAACTTATCCGTAGAGTCACCTTTAGATTAAGAGAGCATTATGTTGATTTAGATCTATACTCCAGTCAGCTTATTTATAACTCGGCCATGAGTTGAATCATCTTATCTGTGATTCATACGGATTTTGAGTAAGTTAGTTTATGCTTTGGGTTATCCTGTGACTCAGCTCACATGCCAGCTTATTTAGAACTCAGCCATAAGTGGAATCGTCTTATTTGTGATTCAGATAGATTCTGAGTCAGTTTACTTATGCTTTGGATTACCTTGTAACTCAGCTCCCCAGCAGGCTTATTTATAACTCGGATAGAAGTTGAATCAGCTCGTTTATGATCCAGGTAGAATTTGAGTCAGTTTACTTATGAGTCGGATAAGATTTGAGTCAGTTTATTTATGCTTTGGATTGTCCTTTAACTCAGCTTACCAGCCAACTTATTGTTAATTCGGATATAACTTGAAGTCAATTTGTTTATGCTTTGAATTAACCTTTAACTCAGCTCTGTAGATTGTCTCTGATTCAGACTAACATTTGATTCAGCTTGCCAGGGTATATTATAATTCGGATTGGTATTCAGACTCGGCGTACTAATCACATCTCTGATTCAGGCCGAAGCTTTATTTAGTTCACCAGATTGCCAGGTTATGTTATGACTCGGATTGATATCTCACCATCTTGCCAGATTATCCCATATCTCAGATGACTATTGGCCAGCTTATCATATCTCGAATCTATATCTCATATCTACATCTCGAATCAGATCTCTCAGTGGTTAGCCCTATTATCATATCCCAAAGCTTAATCTCGGATCTATATCTCGGATCTATATCAAAGGCAAATTATCGTCATCACGCCAAATCAAGCTATATCGTGGCGAATAGATAATTCGGATTTGAGTAATATAACTCGGATTTGAGTCAGATGACTCAGATTCGGGATGCAAGTCAAAATTGAGTAAAATAACTTGGATTTAGGATGAGTTAACTCGGATTTGAGTCAGATGACTCAGATTCAGGATGCAAGTCAAAATTGAGTAAAATAACTCGGATTTGGATGAGTTAACTCGGATTTGAGTCAGATAACTCAGATTTGGGAAGTAAGTCAAGATTGAGTAAAGTAACTCGGATTTGGGATGAGTTAACTCGGATTTGAGTCAGATGACTCAGATTTGGGATGTAAGTCAAAGTTGAGTAAAGTAACTCGGATTTGGATGAGTTAACTCGGATTTGAGTCAGATAACTCAGATTTGGGAAGTAAGTCAAGATTGAGTAAAGTAACTCGGATTTGGGATGAGTTAACTCGGATTTGAGTCAGATGACTCAGATTTGGGATGTAAGTCAAAGTTGAGTAAAGTAACTCGGATATGGATGATTTAACTCGGATTTGAGTCAGATAACTCAGATTTGGGAAGTAGGTCAAGATTGAGTAAAGTAACTCGGATTTGGGATGAGTTAACTCGGATTTGAGTCAGATGACTCAGATTTGGGATGTAAGTCAGAATTGAGTAAAGTAACTCGGATTTAGGATGAGTTAACTCGGATTTGAGTCACATGACTCAGATTTGGGAAGTAAGTCAAAATTGAGTAAAGTAACTCGGATTTAGGATGAGTTAACTCGGATTCAAGTCAGATGACTCAGATTTGGGAAATAAGTCAAAATTGAGTAAAGTAACTCGGATTTGGAATGAGATAATGCGGATTTAAGTAGTATACCTCGGATTCAAGTCGGAGGACTCCAACTCAAGACCTAAGTCAATTTTGAGTAAAAAATAACTTTGATTTGGAAACAGGTGACTCGGATCATAACTTACCCAAAGAGGTTAAAAGAGTAGTGCCAAAGAAGGCCAAGACTCATAAACTTACCCAAAGGGGTTAAAAGAGCAGTGCCCGAGAAGGCCAGAGCTCATAACTTACCCAAAGAGGTTAAAAGAGCAGTGCCAAAGAAGGCCAAGACTCATAAACTTACCCAAAGGGGTTAAAAGAGCAGTGCCCGAGAAGGCCAGAGCTCATAACTTACCCAAAGAGGTTAAAAGAGCAGTGCCGAAGAAGGCCAGAGCTCATAACTTACCCAAAGAGGTTAAAAGAGCAGTGCCGAAGAAGGCCAAGACTCATAACTTACCCAAAGAGGTTAAAAGAGCAGTGCCAAAGAAGGCCAAGACTCATAACTTACCCACAGAGGTTAAAAGAGCAGTGCCAAAGAAAGCCAAGACTCATAACTTACCCAAAGAGGTTAAAAGAGCAGTGCCAAAGAAGGCCAAGACTCATAAACTTACCCAAAGGGGTTAAAAGAGCAGTGCCCGAGAAGGCCAGAGCTCATAACTTACCCAAAGAAGATAAAAGAGCAGTGCCAAAGAAGGCCAAGACTCATAACTTACCCGAAGAGGTTAAAAGAGCAGTGCCAAAGAAAGCCAAAACTCATTACTTACCCAAAAAGGTTAAAAGAGCAATGCCCAAGAAGGCAGGAACTCATAACTTACCCAATGGGGTTAAAAGAGCAATGCCAAAGAAGGCAAGAACTCACAACTTACCCAATGGGGTTAAAAGAGCAATGCCAAAGAAGGCAAGAACTCACAACTTACCCAATGGGGTTAAAAGAGCAATGCCAAAGAAGGCAAGAACTCACAACTTACCCAATGAGGTTAAAAGACCAATGCCCATGAAGGCCGGAAGTCTAGAAACTTACCCAAAGGGGTTATGACCAATGCCCAAGAAGGCCAGAAGTCGAAAAACCTACCCAGACAGGTTATGACCAGAGCCCAAGAAGGCCAGAAGTCGAAAAACCTGCCCAGAGAGGTTATGAGCAGAGCCCAAGAAGGACGAAGTCACAAACTTGCCCAAAAACATTATGCAGCCAAGAGATTATAAGTCGGAAGCCAACTCTGGGAATATTTAATATGAAGCCTATGCACGACTCTATGAGTCCCACATAGCCTCGGGGACTAATGTCGGGGGTGTACCCACAGGTACCCCAGAGTTGGTGAATTAAGTAAGTCAATAAGATACATATGTAGGAAAATGGTATTAAATATGAGTATAAAAGATAAACAGAAAAAGATAAGGAGGAAAAGGGGACCTGGGCCGACATAGACAAAACTCGGCCTGGTCGGCCACCCTCCAGGCCGAATAAGGCCTTACCACCATCCCTCAGGCCCTCCTGGCCGAACTACAGGGAGCCCGGCTGGGCCGAGGTATACCCAGCCGGCCCACCCGGCCGACCTTACTCCCTCCAAAGTTCCGCCGACGTCACCTACTCCCGCCAACACCCCGCCAGGTACTCGCTCTGTCCGCCCCCGCCGAGGCGTTCTGTATCGCGACGCCCGCGTCCCTCGGGTGGGCCAGGTTCGGCCCACCGCGAGGACACTAGCGCGCCAGCAGGCTCCACTGACCCAACCGCCTCTCCCGGATGGGCCGGCTTCGGCCATCTCGGCCCAACGCGGCATCATCCCTCCAGGCCGAATGAGGACCACCCCGGCTGGGCCGCCTTGTAACCCGGCTGGGCTATGAATTAGCTCGGTAGGGAGCAGATCCAATCCGGATTAAGCCCAAGTTCCCCCAGGCCGAATTAACCCATTGTTAGGCCGAATTTCCACTAACCCCAGGACGTTTGGGCCGAGATATAAAGACCCTAACGCCCCATTATTCACCTCAGGACGACTTCACGCCACCTACAACGACTCAACATCGACCCAGGACAAGACAAGCAAGTCACGTGCCAGTCTTGGGACGCCCATGGCTCAGACTGGCACAAGGTCCTTTGGAATACACCCTTGGCATCAAGAAGATGCTAGGGAATATGCCCTTGGCACCAGGAATATGCCACGGCATCTCCAAAGATGCCAAGGCATATGCTGAGCATCTAGATAGATGCCAGGAATATGCTACATAGATGCCAAGCGTGGGGAACAAGACTTGTCCCCTGGGCTCCCCTTTATAAGGAGCACCAGGGGGATCGTTCTAGGGGAAGCCCCGAAGGGATCCTCCCCTCTCAGCTCACTAGGAGCTCTCCTTCTTCCTCTTCCTCCATTCTCATAGAGAGATTAGATAGAAGCATAGGGGAAACAGCTCAAGGAGCATGATTGTAGCCACAAGTATGACAAGATTATAAGGGATTAGATGTATAAAGTGAGGTGTTATCTCCACTTGAGAGGTTCAATCCAATATACATTGTATTTCTCTTTGTTCATACGAGTGCGGTCTTCACTGCATCATCCCTCCCCGGATTCCTCCACGTCCATCGGCCCCAACTTTAGCCTACCCATGGCATATGCCGTGACACCACCACGACAACAGCAGAGATCCAAGTTCGTCGGTGTGGTTACCATCTTCGACCTGGCGCGTTGCATTCAGAGAGAGGGCAAAAAACCCCGCGATTACCTTGCCAGGTGGCTCCGTATACGAGCCGATCTGGCCCACTACCCCAATGATGATGCTATGTATCACTTTGTGGCAGGACTGGACCATGGCACGCTTCTCTGGCATTCCCTAAGACGGCAGCAGGTGTAGGGACGCCTTACCTTCGAAGGCATGGTGAACACCATCAACAACTACGTGGAGGCTAAAGCGGCAGCTCAGACAGCGCTTGCGCTCATTGACGGAGCCCCTCCGATTCAGCCACCGCCACCACTGCCTCCGGCCGCCATCACCGCAGCTGCGCCGCCACCTCCAGTCATCGTCATTGCTGTTGCATCTCCACCCCCCCCCTCGTCATCGAGGAATTCCTAGCACCCTCCGACTCTGTGATTGACGCGCTATACGTCGACTTCAGTGCAGATTCAGAGGAGATAGATTTTAGTCTGTAGGAACTAGACTCCACCATACAGGAGATGGAGGAGGAGTGCATGCGCGACGAGCAAGATAACAACGCCGTCACGTCTCGAGAGGTGTTCGTCACCATTGGGATGGCGATGGATGAAGATAAACCCGGACGAGCTCCGCCTATAACTCTGGACAAAGGGAAGGGACCAGCTGTTGCTGACGACATTGATCGCGCAAAGGTCATGCCCCCTCCTCATAATCCAGTGCAACAGCCGCAGGAACTCAGTACCGTCCGAGCAACAACAACACCGCAAACTTGTCGCCTCCGGCATCTATGTCTGCTGCTGCCCAAGTTACTCCAGCTGATAGAGTGATGTACGACAATCTCCTCGTCGAGCCACTGACTGTAGCTCATATCCAGAACATGACCCAGCTTGACAAGAAGCGCCAGCAGCTGCTGCAGGAAGCGCAGGCCATTGCGGATAAAGGCGCTAAGCTAGATCGAGATCTGGTCAACGCGCAGTGTAACATCCCAAAAATCATGTTTTCAAAGTTTGCACATCATTCATGCATCCATACTCATTTTAGGACCATTTCCTCAAAATCAGAAACTTGTGATCTATCATTTTATGTAATCAAGGCATTAGCCTTATTGCTACCCTTGAGAATTGTAAACACTTGTCTTGATCAGTAGGGGTTTGATCCTAAACTTGAGTGATAATTTCCAAAAATTTGGACAAAGTTTCAAAACAAATTATAGATTTAAATCATTTTTATGCCTTTATTAAACAATGGTAAAGGTACTGTTTTCTTACAAACTCCAAAGGGCCAAAGTAAGTTTGGGAGAACAGCATTGTTTTATACTTAAATATATGCAAGTTTCACTTTATAAAAATCCAGAAAGTTTTTGAATTCAAACACATTTGAAACTCATTTGAATTTGGTTCCTGTAAAATCAAATATAAAATGAAAAAGATAAAAGAATTGGTAAAAGGCCAGCGCTGCTAAACTAGCCAAATACCAGAACCGGCCCAAAAACCCACCCGGGCCATTCCCCCTCTGCTCCTTTTCTCACCCGCGCGGAACCTACCCCGCAGCCACTGAACGATGGGCCCTCTCCACGTCATCGTCGTCTTCCCCAAAATCCCGCGCGAGAACACGTCGTCGCCGGCCGTTTCCTCCTCTTCACTGCCGTGATCAATTGCATTGATTCACCGCGAGATTTTCGCCCCTGCTCTGGATATTTAGTCACCACCTCGCCGCGGTCCTTTCCCCCCAAACACCCACACCCAGTCGCCACCAGGCTTCCCATATTTCACCAAACTCCGCCGCGGTACCGACGAACTCCGGCAGTGAATTTCGGTGCGCTCTCTGCGCCCCTTGACTTCTAACCTTGCCAGTACAGTCATTGCAACCTTGCGCATCTCCTAACCCCTCCGGTGCATGCTAGGATCATCCAGAGCCTCGTCAACATCGACGGCAGCACGAGTCCGACGAAACCATCAACTCTGGCAAGCTTTCCTGGTTAGTCCTGACCGCACCTTGCCCTCTCCTTGATACTCACATGGCCAACACCACTTTGCGCATATGAAGCACTGTTTATTTTGCCCTGGCATGATCTGTACCTTCGCCAACGTCAACGAGCAGTCGTACCCGATGCCTTCACGAACTCCGGAGAGGAATCCCTGACGGATCCGAGCGCCCCACCGTCAATGAGGACCACCCTGAGCATCAACATCGTCACGCGATCTCGGTGAGCCACCCCACGATATCTCTCGCCTCCTGTATTGGCTAGAACACCATCGTCCGAACACGCTCCGCCACTCGCCGCCACCAGCGCCGCCAGTTAGTGGTCGATAGACCAACGACCGTTAGATCTTGATCCATCGGCTACGATAGAATCATTTAAGTGAAGGGGTACGTTAGATCTGTGCCGCATGATCCTCTTTAGATCCAACGCTCCACGTAGCGCGATCCACGCGAACCGGTACGCACCAATCAGAACATGACGCGTGGCCTAAGTTTTCTTTAAAAAGACAGAAAATTTTCTATTATAAGTTCAAACTTGCAAAAATCATAAATTTTGATCCACACGTTCAAATTTTGTAAATTTTAAATCATTGGAATCAGGAGAAAGAATCCTATCCATTTATGCACTTTGTTTAATGTTTTGCTTCTGTAAAATTGGTTATTTCTGCAGAGACATTTATAGGATTATTTTGAGTATAGAAATTATTTGAAAAATGATTTAAAGACTAAATAAAGTTTGTTTAGTGTATAATTGTTTTGTTTATGTTTCAGTACTACTTCACTTGTATTGTTTGATTTACAAAAATCATCACATGGCATTTGCATGCATTCATATATTTTTGCTTGTATATTTTGATATGTGAATTTGGTGCTATTATTTTATGTGTAGATTTTGGTGCTAAAATGATTGTGGTTGTGAAGATTGTTGCTACTCCCCAAACTACCAAGGCAAGTGGTGCTTCATATTTTTATCCCAGTATTTTGACTATGCATTATAAATATTTTGTATAGGGCTTGCATGAATATTTTGCTAAGTATCTATATGCTATGCTTGGGAAATCCTAGTAGTTATAGAATTGTTAGTGTTTTCTCTAAGTTAAGATACTTGCTATAACATGCTTAGCCTAGATATTAGCAACCAAGGGTGGAATATATATACATGCTATGGAAAATATTTCTAAGTCTTTGACTTATGGTTTTACTTAATAAAACAACTAAGTGAATGAATCCCCTAGGTGGAATGGTAATTGCTTGGTGGTTTTTTGGTTGAGTGGTTACACAAGGCCCATTTCTATGGTTTACCTTGTGTATCACTTGTGGATTGCCACCCAGGAACAAAGGGATTTGAGATGCCAAATGTTAAGAAGCTTCTAGTGCAGCCACATGGCATTATGGGCTCTGCCTGGATCATATAGGTTGCAATAACTTAGCCAAATGGACAGTTGGTGGTAGGGGATTGATAGGTTTGGAGCGCGTCCATTTTGGTCTAAGGGAAGGCTTCTGAAAGGTCCTGTCTTGGTGAAAATCAAGTCTTGTGGGGAAAGTGCACAACCTCTGCAGATGGAATAAACTAAGTACTTAGCCGTGTCCCCGGTAATGGACAACTTGAGCATCAAGACATGGAAGCTATCAAGAATCTCCTCATCCCAATTTTCTAAGTTAAAACTTGTGGTTGAACAAGGGTGAAGGTTCACCAATTTCTATTGGTGGTTCCTTGGGAAAGTTTTGTCAAAGAAAAACTTAGTGTTTTCAACTGATAGGTAAAACCTATTTTGAGCAAAGCAAGCCTAATCTACACTTAGCCAAATTCATGTAGTAACTAGATGTTAATATTCTACTAAGGTATCACTTGCCAATACTATTCCAATGTATTGACCCACTGTGGTTGTAACTTGTGATGTTGTAGGTTACTCTGATGATGATGATGATTAGGGGTTATGAGTCTACACTCAACATGCTTGCCTGTGGCACATGAAGATGAAGACTTCTATTTTAGATTGGTATGTTAAACTCTTGTACTAGCCTATGGCTATGGAGTTGTAAAAGACTATGTTATCTCTGGGATGACGATGTAATAATGACCTTTGTTTCTGTGTACTTCATCTTAAACTGTGGATGCTAGCAATTGATCCAGGGACTAGCATTGCAATCATAGGGATCTTTACCTTAATAAAGGTGGGATCTTACACGCAGAAATCCATAGAGAAAGCTAGAGCAATGGAGGCCGAGTACAAGACTCTACTGCAGCAGCAGAAGGCCAAGAAAGCTCCGGCTCGCGTCATCAACGATCCTGGTGTACGGCGAAACCTAGGATGGGATCCCCCGAAGTCGGCACAAGCCAAGCCATACATTGACAGTGAAGGCAGACAGGTGATGCCCACTCCACTCCTCAACCTCGACGTCGCCAAGACCCTTTTGGAGCAGGATAGATCGCCCGAGGCAGTGGACCAGGTATATGACCTAGTGGCCAAGGCGGTGAAGCAACAGTAAAAGGCCACCTCTCAGAGGCCCGAGTCCGACCCATCGTTTTGCCAGTCTAGCCAGCATAAGCCGCCAAGGAACAGATCTCCTCTTGATGTCGGGAATTAGACGGGTTCATCAGAACAAAGACGGAGGGATGCGCGCAATAGGAAGGACGCTATCCCCATATCCTCCGACCACGGAGAAAAGGCCCGACCTCGTCGCCCATCGGCACCGCCCCGCTCCCCCCGACATCGCGAAGACCCCAAAGCTCACCATCGTATGGATATGCCCCCGCCAAGGCAGGGCGGCATCGTCATCCGCGACAACGCGGAGCAGACCCGTCATGAAGGAGAGCATAACCAAGGACACAAGAGCAGGTCGCGCCATGACCCTCCATGTCCGGCAAGCAATCGCGACAAGCGTGAGGCGTCGCAAGAGGGTAATAGCAAGAAGGATAACCCACCGCCACCTCCACCTCCGTTGCCACCTAGCAGTCACCATGGCGGAGGGGGCCCACGTCATTCACGCAGCCCATCCCCTATTGACAAGAAGAAGAAAAACCTGGAGCCGTACGATGCACGTTCGCGGATCGATAAGATCCACGAGGCCCGGGAAGGACCATACCTGGGACCACGTTGCTTTTGACCTGCGATACGGTCCGCAACTTACCCCAAAGGTTTCCGAATTGACAAAAAGCCCTATGACGGCACCGCTAAGCCAGTTACATGGTTGCAGGATTACGACAACGTGGTAGAGATTGCCGGGGGTAACCCCAACGTTGCCATCAAGTACCTCCATTGATGTTGGCCGGCACAGCCCATCAATGGATTGATGACTTGCCGGAGAAATCCATCTGCAATTGGTTGGACATGCAAGAAGCGTTCACCAAGAACTTCGAGGGTACGTACAAACGTCCCTGCACTGTTGGCGATCTACAGCGGTGCGTGCAAGAGAAAGACGAGACATCTCGCACCTACCTCTCATGCTGGCTGGATATGAAAAATACCTGCGCAGGAGTGCACGCTCAGACCGCCATGGCCGCCTTCATCGATGGGTTGGAAAGGGGTACGTTGCTCCGACATAAGCTGAAGCGCTTGCAGGACAATCACCAGCTTGACTTGAACCAGATCATTCAGGTGGCTAGTGAGTTCGTAGCTGCTGACGACGATGCTCGCAGCTCTCTGCCGGCAACGGCCGTTCCAACTCAAGCTCAGAGCAACAACAACACAAAGCGGAAAACCGCTCCAGAAGAAAAGCAAACTCCCGACATGGTCGCCATGACCTTTGTAGGACGAGGTGATGGCGGACAACGTGGCCGAAGACGGGGAGCTAGTCGTGGGCAGCAGCGAGGAAGTGAAACTACCTCGGCAGCGCTCCGCGTTCCCCAAACCTATGAAGAGTACCACGATATGATGTGCCTCGTACACCTCGATGTCAACGGCAAGGCACCCATACCAATCGACACTTCAAATTCGTCAACGACCTCAAGGAGGACCCGGAGTCTGGCTACAAGCAAAGTCGAAAGAATAGACCGCGAGGCAAGGGCAAGGGGAATAAGAAGGAGGAGGAGTCCAAGGATTCAAGTGACATGGACGAGGATGTTGACCCCAAGCACGCTGCCAAGAGCGACGACAAAGGCAAGAACCCCTTCGTGAACAAGGCGCCAGTCTACCACACTTTCCTTGGCACCCCCACTGTCCGACAACAGAAGACCTCTATGAGGATACTGATGGCCACTCTACCCCCAGTTCCCCGGTACTTGTGCTGGTCGGAGGTTCCAATTACTTGGGACAGGAAGGATCACCCAGACCTCATCCCTACGAAGAACCAATACGCCATGGTCATCAACCCCTTGATTTTTAGCGTGGAGTTCACCAAGTGTATGGTGGATAGTGGAAGCAGCATCAACATCATGTACCTGGATACACTACAGAATATGAACTTGACAGAGGCAAACCTAAGGCGGACCAACACCATCTTCCACGGCGTAGTTCCTAGTCGGGAGGCTCGGTCCCTTGGGTGCATCACACTTCAGGTTTCCTTTGGTGATGTTAATAATTACCGCCAAGAGCGCATGACCTTTGAGGTGGTCCCCTTCAAGAGCGTGTACCACGTCATATTCGGCAGCGACATATTCCACACCTTCATGGCCAAGCCATGCTTCGTCTACAACAAACTCAAGATACCCGGACCAAACGGTGTCATCATCGTATCCGGAATCTTTACCAAAGCAAGGGACTACGAGATTAATGAAGCAGCCTTCACGGAAGCTGTCCTCTACGGCGAAGAATTCAAAGAGATCCAGAGCAAGGTCGATGACTCAGAGATTCCCGTGTCGAAGAAACAAATTTCCGACTCCGCTCCAGCATTCAAGGCCGCCATCGAGACCAAGCCGATGGAACTTATGGTAGGCAATGCCTCCAAGACCACCGCCATTGGGACGAACCTGGATCTCAAATAGGAAAGTGCGCTTGTCGAGTTCCTCCGTGAGAACAGGGACATCTTTGCCTGGCAACCTGCCAACATGAAAGGTGTACCTAGGGAACTTGCCGAGCACAGCTTAAACATTGATCCAAAATGCAAACCAGTGAAGCAACCTCTACGGCGCTTTGGAGATGAGAAGAGACGCGCCATAGGAAAAGAGATAGCTAGGTTACTTAAGGCTAGTTTTATCCGAGAAGTCCTTCACACTCAATGGGTGGCCAATCTTGTACTTGTCCCCAAAAATGGAACCAAAGAATCAAGTGCGTTGATTACACCGGCTTGAACAAGGAATGCCCCAAATATCTGTTTTTTTGCCTCGCATTGACCAAGTCATTAACTCGACGGCTGGCTCGGAACTTTTGTGTTTTCTCGATGCACACTCAGGATACCACCAGATCAAGATGAGGAAGTCGGACCAATTGGCCACTTCGTTCACTACCCCATACATAACGTTTTGCTATGTTACGATGCCCTTTGGGCTGAAAAACGCAGGTGCTACGTACCAGCGAACAATGCAACGTTGCCTTCACGACCAAATTGGTCGGAACGTTCATACCTATGTGGACGATATCGCGGTGATGTCTAAAAAGTCAAATGACTTAATCTCCGACTTAAAAGAAACCTTTGATAATCTTCTGAAATACAACATGATGCTTAACCCTAAGAAGTGCGTCTTCGGGGTTCCAGACGGAAAATTGTTGGGCTTCATCGTTTCCCAGCATGGAATCGAGGTTAACCCGGAGAAAATCAAGGCCATCTTAAACATAAACCGTCTGCAATGCCTAAAGGACATTCAACGACTAACAGGTTGTGTTGCAGAAGTTAGTCGGTTCGTCAGCCGACTTGGAGAGAAGGCCCTGCCGCTGTACAAGTTGCTGAAGAAGGCGGACAAATTTACATGGACGGACGAAGCATATGCAACATTGAAGCATCTCAAGGAGATTCTTTCCTCAGCGTCCATCCTTGCAGCACCCGAGCCTGGAGAGCCCATGTTAATTTACATGGCGGCAACCAACCGGGTAATCAGCATCGCCGTCGTGGTAGAGCGGAAAGAACCAGACTATGAGCACGGAGTTCAACAACCAGTTTACTATGTAAGCGAGGTCTTGACGGAGTCCAAGCAGCGTTACCCGCACTACTAGAAGATAGCTTATGGAGTATTCCTTGCTTCTCGGAAGCTAAGGCATTACTTTCAGGAGCCCCCTATCACAGTGGTGAGCAAGACTCCACTGTCCGACATTATCAACAACAGCGACGCTATGGGAAGGGTCGCGAAGTGGGGCATTGAACATGCCGACTTCAAGATCACCTACAAAAGATGCGACGCTATCAAGTCACAAGCCTTGGCGGATTTTAACGCAGATTGGACGGAGATGCCAGATGCTACTCTGTTGCCCGAACCAGAGTACTGGGTGATGCACCTTGATGGATCAAAGCTGCTCAACGGCTCGGGGGCTGGTGTATTGCTACAGTCACCAACTGGCGACAAGCTACACTATGTTCTGCAGATCCACTTCGAGGCTACGAACAACATGGAGGAGTATGAAGGACTCATTCACATATTACGCGTAGCCAACGATATTGGCATCAAGCGCATAGTTTGTTGTGGAGATTCCGACTTGGTTGCCCAGCAGGTGGTTGGCACCTGGAATGCGCGGAACCCTATGATGCGGCATATCGAGACGAAGTGGACGAGATAGCGAAGAGTTTCTTGGGCTACGAAGTCAAGTATGTGCCTAGGAAGCAAAACGAGACGGTTGATCTGCTGTTTAAGCTTGGATCAGGGCGCAAACGAATTCCGCCAGGAGTTTTCCTAGAGAATCTGCGGACACCATCCGTGAAGGGGGACGACATCGACAACCCGGATAGAGTTGACTCTTTTGTCCACATGGTGGCAAAGGTCCCTCCGGCTTGGACAAAACCGTTCATGGAATATCTCGAACATGGAAATTTGCCCGAGACGAAGTCGAAAGACGGAAAATAGTACGACGAGCAAAGGGCTATACCATAATCAATGGACAGCTCTACAAAACCGCTGGTGTATACCTAAAGTGTGTTTCCCAGCTAGAAGGTATTGAAATCCTACGCGAAATCCATCTCGGAGATTGCGGGCATCACGCCGCTCCTCGATCGTTGGTCGCGAAAGCCTTCCGGCAAGGATTCTACTGCTAACCGCGAAGGCGAATGCCGACAAGCTGGTTGAGACATGCATGGGATGCCAGTATTATGCCCGACAACCACATGTTCCTGCTGAAGAATTGCGAACAATACCAATAACTTGGTCGTTTGCAGTCTAGGGGCTAGACATGGTGGGACCGTTACAAACGGCAACATGTGGGTTTACGCATTTGCTAGTAGCAATTGATAAATTCACTAAATGTATAGAAGCTAAACCCATTAGAAAGCTTGATGGGGCAACTGCCCTTAGGTTTTTCCGAGATCTGGTTGTGAGATTTGGTCTCCCACATAGCATTATCACCGACAACGATAGCAACTTGTCACTCAGAGAAGTGGAGGCATATTGTTGGGAGAAAGGCATCCGACTTGACCTTGCATCTGTGGCACATCCACAATCCAATGGTCAGGTTGAGCGAGCCAATGGATTAATTTTGCAGGGAATAAAGCCATGTCTTGTGGCACCGCTACATAGAGCAGCTGGAGCTCGGGCGGAAGAATTGCCATATGTGCTATGGAGTTTACGAACTACACCCAACAGATCCACCGGCTACACCCCTTACTTCATGGTATATGGAGCAGAACCCATCCTACCTTCCGACATATTTCACGATGCACCAAGGGTTGCCGCCTACGACGAAGATGACGCTGAAGAATCCAGACGCCTAGATGTGGACCTTCTCGAGGAGGAGCGCGTTTTGGCATGCCAAAGATCCGCCATCTACCAGTAGAAGCAACACAGCTACCATAGTTGTCGCGTTCGGCATTGCTCGTTTAAAGAGGGGGATTTGGTGCTCCGACTTAAGAAGAAGAAGTCACACAAATTATCCCCGCCATGGGAAGGACCATTCATCATAAGCAAGGCGCTACTCAATGGGTCTTACTCATTGACAATTGTGAACTGAAGAATAGACCCAACGAGGATCATAAGCATAAGTGACGTGACCCGGATGATGACTACCCGGAGCTTGATCGGCCATGGAACATAGCACAACTACGTCCTTTTTACACTTAGAAATTTTTATCTAATTGTGTACCTCTTATATGATCAATGAAATAAAGCTCTTTGGTTCACTCATATTTCTGAGTCTTTTACCTCCTTTAGTGTTCATTTTTGGATCGTATAAAACCTTTATGCACAAGCTTTGCGATTGCACTTGTGAAAATTCTGCCTACGGGCGTTAGCTTAAGTTTTCTCGTCTACAAGTTCTTTGTCGTTTTTATGTGGATTCTGGAGTAGTGACTTTTGGCACTTATTGTCGGCGATTTTGTGCTTAGGTTATTGACGGTGCCATTGGGAATCATCACCTAAGCGCATGGTTCCGACAACGAGTCTTCCGACTCACGAAAATTCAAGCATAAGAACCAAAGTAATGGATAATCCAGCACTTGCTTAAAAAATATATACATGCTGGAACTAGTTCTTAAGTAGCAGAACATACATCATTGTTTTCCGCCTTAAGTTAATACATAGTTTTTTCCGCATACACATCACAGAGGAAACAAATATTACAAATTGTTTTTCATTCCTCTGGCGCAGGCGACTTGGAAGCAACATCATCGGCAGCAGGAGAGTCACCCTCGAAGTCGGCAGTGTGAAGGGACTCGGAGGAGCTTTGGTTGCCGCCATCGATGGTATTCATCGGCACGAAGACGTTGACGTCGACTAACTCGGCAACTCTGGTGTCATAACCCGCGAGTGATGACAAGATAGATTCGTGATTTATCTCTTTGCCTTCATCATCTACGTCGGGAATGCCAGAGGTTACCGTGTCGCCATCCTTGCACCGGCCCGTTGTGGCATCCCGCAAAACCACTACTAGAAAATCGCGTTGTTTTTGTGCATTGCATCACCATGACCGCATGCTCATGTTATCCTGCCGCATTGCATTTGAGCATCGTCATAATCTTGCATTTGCTTGCATAAAACTATTGCGGAAAGACCTGTCCTTATTTTCTAAACGCCCCGTCTTTGTTCAAACGCAAAACCCCGGGTCACCGGAATTATTTTGTTTTGTTTGCTACCGGTTTGCAAAAGTCCGTTTGAAATAAATAAATTATTTAATTATTTTAGTGGGGGCAGTCGAACGGGCCGACCCGACCCAGTCGACCACCCCCATGTTCAAAACGGTCCACCCATAATCCTAAAGCTACCCAACCTAATCTACCCACAAACCCTCCACCTCACCCCAACATATCCTATGTCGCCACCTCACCTCTCTTCCCCCTCCCCACCACTCATATGCTGCCAACTCACCCCAAACACCCTCTCTCCTTTTTCCCTCTCTCTCTCCTGAACCACCCAACACACACCCAGCCACACACGCACACCGCACCCGCCACTCTCCCCACCCCCTGCCACCGGGACCCACGCACCCTGGGCCCCACCCACGCGCCACACGCACGCCAGCACGCAGCGCCAGCCCCGCACGCGACCTGCGCCCCGCTCCTCTCCCTTCTTCCCCGCTCGCGACTCTCTCTCTCTCGCCTCGCTCCCTCTCTCTGCATCCCGCACGCCAGCGCGCCGGCCACTCCCCTTCCCCGCGTCGCCGTCCCCTCCGGAGCCGCCGCCGCCCCTCTCCGACCGCCCGACGCCGCGCTCCCCGTCGATCCGCTCGCCGCCCCTCTCCCGCGGTCCCTCCTCCGCGAGCCCCGGGCTCCGCTCCTCCGCACCGCCGGCGAGCTCGCCCCCACCTCGCCTCGCCTCCCTCCCGCGCGGCCCTCGCTCGAGCTCCGGCCGCCCTCGCCCAGCTCCGCTCGCCCCTTCTCCCTTCTCCCCCTCGGCCCCCTCTGCCTCCCCGAGCCCATCGCCGGTCAACCCGCCCGCCGGAGCCGCCCTCGACCCTCTGCCTCGCGCCGGCCCCGACAACCGCCGCCCCGCACCTTCCGCGAGCAGCGCCGCCTGCTGGCCGCCTTCCCCTTGCAGGCACGTCTCCTCGACGCCCCTGTGAGCACGGGGGCTCCGCTTCCGGCCGTCGCCCCTCCGCCCGCCGCCCGCCTCCAGCCTCTCAGGCGCTACCCGCGCCGGCCTCCTCCGTCGGCCAGCGACCCGACCGCATCGAGCGCGTTCGCCGCCGCCACCGCTGGCTTCGAGCTTCCAGTGCTGCGCAGAGCCGTGCAGAGCCGCAGTACCCCGCCGGTCCCTGCTGTGTTGACGCTGCTGCTCTGCTGCAGCAGGCAACTCTGAGGCTTTTGGAGTTGATCGTGTCCCTGCCGTGTCGGTTCTCTGCAGCGTTGTACAGCATGTGGTGAACGCGTGGGGAGATGGGCTACCTCGACAATATTATCCTCACGGGACGACAAATCTCCATCCCGGGTTGCCGGGAACTTTGACCGGAACTAGAGAGGTCGGTACCTCAAGATCTCCCTCACGGACCGCAAGACCGTTCCCCGAACCCGAAGACCGATCCCGTACCCGGTGCCGCGCCAAGAACTACGAAAAACCCCGGTACCGGACAAATTTGCCATCGACCTCAAGTTCTCCTACACGGATACCAAGCGACAAGATCTCCTTCATGGGTTGAATGGAGACCGCCATGACCTCCTCCAAGGATCTGATGGCTGAGACCTTGCACCGGTCCCGGAATCCGAAGCTCGACCTCGGCGCCGAACCCCGAAGGCCGCGGAACCCCAAGACCGCCGACAGGGAACCGATCAGTTCGCCGAGTACCTAGATGCCAAGCTCTTCTCATCGACAGGATCGACCGATCTGGAACGGCAAGTACTCCCTCGAGGACGACAAGTACTTCACCCCGGACATCGAGACCCTTAACGACAAGCACTTCTTCCCGGATGCGCCAAGACCCACCCCGTTAACCGAGAACGCTTCCGCCGAGACCGATCCCGTCGAACCCTGAACCCTGAGTCCGGCCCCGAACCCCGAACCCCGGAACCCCAAGTTCGTCGAGACCCCCTAATGTGTGAACCTTTTCCCGAGCCCCTATTTTATAAATGCTAAATATAAAACCTGTTGCATATTAATCATTCATCTCGCATGCATATTTGTGTGGTTTGGGGGCCTTATGCCGATTCACCTCATAATTAAATATGGGGCCCATATGCGGGCAAATCTAGTCTGATATTGGCCTCATTTAAAATTTGTGTAGCGAACCGGTGCTATCTTTTGCCATGTTAAAACAACATTTAAATTGCGAGGGTTCTAAACAACTTGAACCATCTAATTAATTGTCGGGACCCCGGTTCCGCTTAATATGACCTAATTGCATCGCACCTTTGACATGCCATGCATCATATCATAAGCATGCCCGATCTTTTGCCGTAGCATTAAATATTGCATCCGGTGTTTCTTCTAGTGTTTTGCTTCTTCGCGGATAAGGCCGTTGAGTTTATGTGAGCTTCGCCCCGATCTTCGGCTGAACCTTCGACAATGTTTTCAGGCGAGCATCTCCCCCTTTCTACCTATCTTACTTTTATAGTATTTATTCCCTCCTGTTGATCTATTGCTATCTGTGTTGCGTTGCTCTAGTTTTCGTACCCGTGATATCCCTTGCAGCCCTATATTGCCATGGCCACCTCCTATTACCTGTTGTTTGGTAGATAGTTGGACTTGCGCGTCGTAGTCGCTTGCTCAAGTGCTGTTGCGTGTCGCCATGTACCACAGTTGTTGGAGTATTGCCACCTGTTTGATGTTGGAGATGATCTCGGCTTTATTTATCGTTCACTTTAATTCCTGTTTAACAACTAAAATTGAAGTAAGTAAGCAGAGGCATCGGTGGGTGATAGATAATATTTGGTTTCCGACCGCCCACTTGTGTCCCGTAGGACCCCGAGTGCTTGATACATATTTCTTGGGGCCACAAACTAGTTTGAGGTTTTATTTACGATCCTGTACTTATGCCATGCTTTACTGCTTTATTTACGATTGTGCGAGGAGCACACTGTACTGTTTAGGATAGTGGCACGATTCCGCGGTGTCGACAAGCCCAGTTTTGGGTTCCCAGTCATTCACAGCCGTCCCCACAACCTTGAGTCCGTCTCGGAGCAGGCCGGCTTCGTTGCGGGTCTACTCTAAGGGGTGGCCCCCTGAAATATTTATGAATCCTGTGATTGCTTTGTCGTGAAAGCCTCGTTGGGTTTTGTTTTGGTTTTTCCGAGGTCGATCGTGTGTGTGTTGCTATTTGTGCACCCCGGCCGGGTAAAACTTTCTGAAAGCCGTGTCCGCGGTTATGGACGACTTGGAGCACAGTATCTCGATCATAGACAAGTATAACTAAAGTAGTGCTATAAATTTGACTTTATCATGACTAGTAAGCAGCTTCACTATAATGGAATGACTAAATAAAACTGCCAACAATTGCTTGCTTGGGTCGTCGCTTGCGACCATTGTATCTGACTAGTAAGTATTGCCACTATAAAGGAATGGCTAATTAAAAGTACCAACAACTGTTGGGTTTTTGGGTTATCTCATGCTCTTTGTATCTGATTAGTAAGTGTTGCAACTATAACGGAATGATTAACTAAAAGTGCCTACTGCTTATTTTATCAGGATGATTATCTATACTTGACTAGTAATTGCTGCAACGATAACTGAATAAATAAAATTGCCAACGGTGTGAGTTCCTCGGTTGACTTCCTCATTTGGTCTCAAGGGGGAAACACCAGGATGGGTTTGTCTGATGGTAGGATCAGGTTGGTTCCGAATAGGTCTATCTTACCCCTCTTTGATTGCCGCCAGTTGTATCGAGTCTCTATAGGGTGCTCAGTGCATGCTGCCGCTGCCGCTTCAGTCCACCATACCTATGTAGGCGAGGACCGCCGAATTCTAGCCTCGCCGTGTACTGGCCTCAGTACTGACGCTCCTCTTTTTCCTTTGCCCTTTGCCGGCACCCCTTTTGTTTAAGCAGGTTCTGAGATCGACGTCGTTAGCAGGGTTAACCTTCCGGCTTGGCCTGGGCAGGGTTATGGACGCCATTGGTTATTCTTCAGGGCTCTTAGCCCCATTTGCATCTTGTCCGTAGTCGGACGCTCTATCGTTTTAAAGGTGATTTGGATCTTTGTATATTGTATCTGTATTCTTGACTCTTTGAGTCGCTGTTATATATATCTGTTCTGTGGGTCCCATCGAGGACTGTTGTGTAATGTTATTACTTTGTTTTCCACCCGCACGAAAGTGCCTGGTGGGCACCTTTGAATCGTTTCTATGCGGGTTTGGCGGGTTTCGCTAAAACTTGCATAGGGTCGATTCTGAGGGTGTTACAGAGTGGTATCAGAGCTCAGCAGTTGCGATACCCCACGAGTCCAGCCTGTAGGATAACCTAGCTAACGGCCGAAGTAGAGTGTCAAAACTATTTTTGCAAAAATGGTTGGATAGTTCTGATTAGGTCTGATTTTACTCCTTACCCCTCTGCTATTCTCCTCTTACCTCTACGTGTTTTGAATCCGCTCTCTTCTCTTTCTTCGAGTCCAGGACTTCTCGTGGTTGGGTTTTCCGTCGTACCTTCAGGGTTTCGCTTCCTCCTCTGTTAACGGTGTTCTACCGTCCGGTGTTCAAGCTGCCTGATGAATCCGCCTACGGTGTTACCATTATTTATTCCTTGTTTGTGCCTTCCGGTGTTTTCCGACGCGACAACATTATCTACGCCAGATCCGATGCAGAGTCTGCATCACTCCCTTGTTTCCGAACCTCGATTGTTGAGATCTTCAGTCTGATTCCGAGAATGGTTGCACTCCCTTCTACTGATTGTGCAGAGTAATAGTTTGGGTGCGTGATGGATTGGCCCCCATGCCGACTACCCCTTCTATTCGATTTTGTACATTGCAGTGGATGAGAATGCATCGGTTCCCTTTTTCCATCGAAGCTAGAGGTGGCTTTATTTGTGGATACCTCTACCTTCGCCCTTTTTGTTCCGGAGTGCTCCCTCGACGATCACGGACAACGACTTCTTGTTAGTGGTGTCGCGAGGATCTACACGAAGCGAGAAGACGCAGATCGCCGACCTTCCTTCCGGTACCATGAGGCGGATCTCGAGGGCGAGATCCATTGTTAGTGGTGTCGAATTGTGGCATCCCGCAAAACCACTACTAGAAAATCGCGTTGTTTTTGTGCATTGCATCACCATGACCGCATGCTCATGTCATCCTGCCGCATTGCATTTGAGCATCGTCGTCATCTTGCATTTGCTTGCATAAAACTATTGCGGAAAGACCTGTCCTTATTTTCTAAACGCCCCGTCTTTGTTCAAACGCAAAACCCCGGGTCACCGGAATTATTTTGTTTTGTTTGCTACCGGTTTGCAAAAGTCCGTTTGAAATAAATAAATTATTTAATTATTTTAGTGGGGGCAGTCGAACGGGCCGACCCGACCCAGTCGACCACCCCCATGTTCAAAACGGTCCACCCATAATCCTAAAGCTACCCAACCTAATCTACCCACAACCCCTCCACCTCACCCCAACCTATCCTATGTCGCCACCTCACCTCTCTTCCCCCTCCCCACCACTCATATGCTGTCAACTCACCCCAAACACCCTCTCTCCTTTTTCCCTCTCTCTCTCCTGAACCACCCAACACACACCCAGCCACACACGCACACCGCACCCGCCACTCTCCCCACCCCCTGCCACCGGGACCCACGCACCCTGGGCCCCACCCACGCGCCACACGCACGCCAGCGCGCAGCGCCAGCCCCGCACGCGACCTGCGCCCCGATCCTCTCCCTTCTTCCCCGCTCGCGGCTCTCTCTCTCTCGCCTCGCTCCCTCTATCTGCATCCCACACGCCAGCGCGCCGGCCACTCCCCTTCCCCGCGTCGCCGTCCCCGCCGGAGCCGCCGCCGCCCCTCTCCGACCGCCCGACGCCGCGCTCCCCGCTGATCCGCTCGCCGCCCCTCTCCCGCGGTCCCTCCTCCGCGAGCCCCGGGCTCCGCTCCTCCGCGCCGCCGGCGAGCTCGCCCCCACCTCGCCTCGCCTCCCTCCCGCGCCGCTCGAGCTCCGGCCGCCCTCGCCCCGCTCCGCTCGCCCCTTCTCCCTTCTCCCCCTCGGCCCCCTCTGCCTCCCCGAGCCCGTCGCCGGTCGACCCGCCCGCCGGAGCCGCCCTCGACCCTCTGCCTCGCGCCGGCCCCGACAACCGCCGCCCCGCACCTTCCGCGAGCAGCGCCGCCTGCTGGCCGCCTTCCCCTTGCAGGCACGTCTCCGCGACGCCCCTGCGAGCACGGGGGCTCCGCTGCCGGCCGTCGCCCCTCCGCCCGCCGCCTGCCTCCAGCCTCTCAGGCGCTACCCGCGCCGGCCTCCTCCGTCGGCCAGCGACCCGACCGCATCGAGCGCGTTCACCGCCTCCACCGCTGGCTTCGAGCTTCCAGTGCTGCGCAGCCCCGTGCAGAGCCGCAGTACCCCGCCGGTCCCTGCTGTGTTGACGCTGCTGCTCTGCTGCAGCAGGCAACTCTTAGGCTTTTGGAGTTGATCGTGTCCCTGCCGTGTCGGTTCTCTGCAGCGTTGTACAACATGTGGTGAACGCGTGGGGAGATGGGCTACCTCGACAATATTATCCTCACGGGACGACAAATCTCCATCCCGGGTTGCCGGGAACTTTGACCGGAACTAGAGAGGTCGGTACCTCAAGATCTCCCTCACGGACCGCAAGACCGTTCCCCGAACACGAAGACCGATCCCGTACCCGGTGCCGCGCCAAGAACTCCGAAAAACCCCGGTACCGGACAAGTTTGCCATCGACCTCGAGTTCTCCTACACGGATACCAAGCGACAAGATCTCCTTCATGGGTTGAATGGAGACCGCCATGACCTCCTCCAAGGATCTGATGGCTGAGACCTCGCACCGGTCCCGGAATCCGAAGCTCGACCTCAGCGCCGAACCCCGAAGACCGCGGAACCCCAAGACCGCCGACAGGGAACCGATCAGTTCGCCGAGAACCTAGATGCCAAGCTCTTCTCATCGACAGGATCGACCGATCTGGAACGGCAAGTACTCCCTCGAGGACGACAAGTACTTCACCCCGGACATCGAGACCCTGAACGACAAGCACTTCTTCCCGGATGCGCCAAGACCCACCCCGTTAACCGAGAACGCTTCCGCCGAGACCGATCCCGTCGAACCCTGAACCCTGAGTCCGGCCCCGAACCCCGAACCCCGGAACCCCAAGTTCGTCGAGACCCCCTAATGTGTGAACCTTTTCCCGAGCCCCTATTTTATAAATGCTAAATATAAAACCTGTTGCATATTAATCATTCATCTCGCATGCATATTTGTGTGGTTTGGGGGCCTTATGCCGATTCACCTCATAATTAAATATGGGGCCCATATGCGGGCAAATCTAGTCTGATATTGGCCTCATTTAAAATTTGTGTAGCGAACCGGTGCTATCTTTTGCCATGTTAAAACAACATTTAAATTGCGAGGGTTCTAAACAACTTGAACCATCTAATTAATTGTCGGGACCCCGGTTCCGCTTAATATGACCTAATTGCATCGCACCTTTGACATGCCATGCATCATATCATAAGCATGCCCGATCTTTTGCCGTAGCATTAAATATTGCATCCGGTGTTTCTTCTAGTGTTTTGCTTCTTCGCGGATAAGGCCGTTGAGTTTATGTGAGCTTCGCCCCGATCTTCGGCTGAACCTTCGACAATGTTTTCAGGCGAGCATCTCCCCCTTTCTACCTATCTTACTTTTATAGTATTTATTCCCTCCTGTTGATCTATTGCTATCTGTGTTGCGTTGCTCTAGTTTTCGTACCCGTGATATCCCTTGCAGCCCTATATTGCCATGGCCACCTCCTATTACCTGTTGTTTGGTAGATAGTTGGACTTGCGCGTCGTAGTCGCTTGCTCAAGTGCTGTTGCGTGTCGCCATGTACCACAGTTGTTGGAGTATTGCCACCTGTTTGATGTTGGAGATGATCTCGGCTTTATTTATCGTTCACTTTAATTCCTGTTTAACAACTAAAATTGAAGTAAGTAAGCAGAGGCATCGGTGGGTGATAGATAATATTTGGTTTCCGACCGCCCACTTGTGTCCCGTAGGACCCCGAGTGCTTGATACCTGTTCCTTGATTTATCGCGCTATCCACATACGGGGAATTATGGGACCCCCCTTAGCCAGAGCTTGATTCATTCTTATTTCTTGGGGCCACAAACTAGTTTGAGGTTTTATTTACGATCCTGTACTTATGCCATGCTTTACTGCTTTATTTACGATTGTGCGAGGAGCACACTGTACTGTTTAGGATAGTGGCACGATTCCGCGGTGTCGACAAGCCCAGTTTTGGGTTCCCAGTCATTCACAGCCGTCCCCACAACCTTGAGTCCGTCTCGGAGCAGGCCGGCTTCGTTGCGGGTCTACTCTAAGGGGTGGCCCCCTGAAATATTTATGAATCCTGTGATTGCTTTGTCGTGAAAGCCTCGTTGGGTTTTGTTTTGGTTTTTCCGAGGTCGATCGTGTGTGTGTTGCTATTTGTGCACCCCGGCCGGGTAAAACTTTCTGAAAGCCGTGTCCGCGGTTATGGACGACTTGGAGCACAGTATCTCGATCATAGACAAGTATAACTAAAGTAGTGCTATAAATTTGACTTTATCATGACTAGTAAGCAGCTTCACTATAATGGAATGACTAAATAAAACTGCCAACAATTGCTTGCTTGGGTCGTCGCTTGCGACCATTGTATCTGACTAGTAAGTATTGCCACTATAACGGAATGGCTAATTAAAAGTACCAACAACTGCTGGGTTTTTGGGTTATCTCATGCTCTTTGTATCTGATTAGTAAGTGTTGCAACTATAACGGAATGATTAACTAAAAGTGCCTACTGCTTATTTTATCAGGATGATTATCTATACTTGACTAGTAATTGCTGCAACGATAACTGAATAAATAAAACTGCCAACGGTGTGAGTTCCTCGGTTGACTTCCTCGTTTGGTCTCAAGGGGGAAACACCAGGATGGGTTTGTCTGATGGTAGGATCAGGTTGGTTCCGAAGAGGTCTATCTTACCCCTCTCTGATTGCCGCCAGTTGTATCGAGTCTCTATAGGGTGCTCAGTGCATGCTGCCGCTGCCGCTTCAGTCCACCATACCTATGTAGGCGAGGACCGCCGAATTCTAGCCTCGCCGTGTACTGGCCTCAGTACTGACGCTCCTCTTTTTCCTTTGCCCTTTGTCGGCACCCCTTTTGTTTAAGCAGGTTCTGAGATCGACGTCGTTAGCAGGGTTAACCTTCCGGCTTGGCCTGGGCAGGGTTATGGACGCCATTGGTTATTCTTCAGGGCTCTTAGCCCCATTTGCATCTTGTCCGTAGTCGGACGCTCTATCGTTTTAAAGGTGATTTGGATCTTTGTATATTGTATCTGTATTCTTGACTCTTTGAGTCGCTGTTATATATATCTGTTCTGTGGGTCCCATCGAGGACTGTTGTGTAATGTTATTACTTTGTTTTCCACCCGCACGAAAGTGCCTGGTGGGCACCTTTGAATCGTTTCTATGCGGGTTTGGCGGGTTTCGCTAAAACTTGCATAGGGTCGATTCTGAGGGTGTTACAGAGTGGTATCAGAGCTCAGCAGTTGCGATACCCCACGAGTCCAGCCTGTAGGATAACCTAGCTAACGGCCGAAGTAGAGTGTCAAAACTATTTTTGCAAAAACGGTTGGATAGTTCTGATTAGGTCTGATTTTACTCCTTACCCCTCTGCTATTCTCCTCTTACCTCTACGTGTTTTGAATCCGCTCTCTTCTCTTTCTTCGAGTCCAGGACTTCTCGTGGTTGGGTTTTCCGTCGTACCTTCAGGGTTTCGCTTCCTCCTCTGTTAACGGTGTTCTACCGTCCGGTGTTCAAGCTGCCTGATGAATCCGCCTACGGTGTTACCATTCTTTATTCCTTGTTTGTGCCTTCCGGTGTTTTCCGACGCGACAACATTATCTACGCCAGATCCGATGCAGAGTCTGCATCACTCCCTTGTTTCCGAACCTCGATTGTTGAGATCTTCAGTCTGATTCCGAGAATGGTTGCACTCCCTTCTACTGATTGTGCAGAGTAATAGTTTGGGTGCGTGATGGATTGGCCCCCATGCCGACTACCCCTTCTATTCGCTTTTGTACATTGCAGTGGATGAGAATGCATCGGTTCCCTTTTTCCATCGAAGCTAGAGGTGGCTTTATTTGTGGATACCTCTACCTTCGCCCTTTTTGTTCCGGAGTGCTCCCTCGACGATCACGGACAACGACTTCTTGTTAGTGGTGTCGCGAGGATCTACACGAAGCGAGAAGACGCAGATCGCCGACCTTCCTTCCGGTACCATGAGGCGGATCTCGAGGGCGAGATCCATTGTTAGTGGTGTCGAATTGTGGCATCCCGCAAAACCACTACTAGAAAATCGCGTTGTTTTTCTGCATTGCATCACCATGACCGCATGCTCATGTCATCCTGCCGCATTGCATTTGAGCATCGTCATCATCTTGCATTTGCTTGCATAAAACTATTGCGGAAAGACCTGTCCTTATTTTCTAAACGCCCCGTCTTTGTTCAAACGCAAAACCCCGGTTCACCGGAATTATTTTGTTTTGTTTGCTACTGGTTTGCAAAAGTCCGTTTGAAATAAAAGTGCCAACAATTGCTTCTTTGGGTTGTCACCTGTTACCATTGTATCTGACTAGTAAGTACTACAACTACAACGGAATGGTTAACTAAAACTGCCCACTACTTATTATATCAGGATGACTCATGCTAGCTATACTTGGCTAGTAATTGCTGCAACAATAATTGAATAAATAAAACTGCCAACGGTGTGAGTTCCTCGGTTGACTTCCTCGTTTGGTCTCAAGGGGGAAACACCAGGATGGGTTTGTCTGATGGTAGGATCAGGTTGGTTCCGAATAGGTCTATCTTACCCCTCTCTGATTGCCGCCAGTTGTATCGAGTCTCTATAGGGTGCTCAGTGCATGCTGCCGCTGCCGCTTCAGTCCACCATACCTATGTAGGCGAGGACCGCCGAATTCTAGCCTCGCCGTGTACTGGCCTTAGTACTGACGCTCCTCTTTTTCCTTTGCCCTTTGTCGGCACCCCTTTTGTTTAAGCAGGTTCTGAGATCGACGTCGTTAGCAGGGTTAACCTTCCGGCTTGGCCTGGGCAGGGTTATGGACGCCATTGGTTATTCTTCAGGGCTCTTAGCCCCATTTGCATCTTGTCCATAGTCGGACGCTCTATCGTTTTAAAGGTGATTTGGATCTTTGTATATTGTATCTGTATTCTTGACTCTTTCAGTCGCTTTTATATATATCTGTTCTGTGGGTCCCATCGAGGACTGTTGTGTAATGTTATTACTTCGTTTTCCACCCGCACGAAAGTGCCTGGTGGGCACCTTTGAATCGTTTCTATGCGGGTTTGGCGGGTTTCGCTAAAACTTGCATAGGGTCGATTCTGAGGGTGTTACACCCGTGCACATGAAGCTTTCCAGCTTGTGATATGCTTGGGGCTCGGCGCAGGATCTCCGAGAACTTCGCCACAGAGTCCGATGCCTTGATATTGATCTGGAGGGGCTTGGCAATCTGTTTGGCTTGCGCGATGGCAGTGTTGATGAAGTTGCCGGCAAGAACCATGCATTCCTTTGACGGAGGAGGCGACCGGGTTAAACCCATAGGAGCTACGAATTTCTGACAAAGGAGCACATGAGTTCAAAAATTCAGAGTATCTAGACTACAGAAATCCAAGACAGAGAATCACTTACTGAAGATGCTAGCCTCAGCTTGCCAGAGGGTATCCGCCAAGGAGTCCCGTTCTTGTTGGAGGAGCTTGTATGCTTCATGATGGCTTTGATTCTGCTCATCAACAGCTTTCATCTAATCTCTTAAGATCGAGCTCTCCTCCTTCAAGCGGTTCATCTCCTTGGTGGCGGAGTCCTACAGGGCTTTCATTGATTCTTCATGCATCTTCAGCATGTCCTTCCTCTCCTGTTTAAGGATCTTGTTCTCGCTATCTAGCTCCTGAATATGCTTGGATTGCTCGACAATGTCCTTAGCCTTGGCAATGGTTTCTGCCCAGGGTTTGACCGTCTTCGAGGGGTCCGAACCTTTAATAAGGTAGATATCCATGTGTTTACAATTCTAGTCCCTGGATCAATAGCTAGCATCCACAGTTAAGATTTAATATCAAGAAACAAAGGTCATATTACAACTTTATAGCCAGGAATAAAATAATTCATTACATCTTACATAGCTCATTTGGCTATCTCATTACAATGCAGCAGAAATAACTATAGCATGGGGTCCTTCATCTTCAAAGTGCCACAGGCAATCATGTTGGTTGTAGACTTGTACTCCTAATCAACACATCTCACTAACATCAAACAAACCTGCAACATAATAAGTTACAGCCACAAGGGTCAATACATTTGAATTGTATTGGCAAGTGATACTATGGTAGTATAGTGGAGTCTATCATCTATATGCATTTAGCTAAGTGGAGCTTAGGCTTGCTTTGCTCAAAATAGATTTTCCTTATCATTTGAAAACACTAAGTTTTTGTTTGTCAAAAATCACCCAAGGCATCTCCCAATAGAAATTGGTGATCCTTCAACCCTTGTTCAACCACAAGTTTTTAACTTAGAAATTGGGATGAGGAGATTCTTGATAGCTTCCATGTCTTGATGCTCAAATTGTCCTTTACCAGGGACATGGCTAAGTACTTAGATTTTACACTCTGCAGAGGTGGTGCACTTTCCCCACAAGACTTGGTTTCACCAAGACAAGATCTTTCAGAAGCCTTCCCTTAGACCAGGATGGACGCGTTCCAACCTATCATCCCCTACCACCAACTGTCCATTTGGCTAAGTTATTGCAACCTATATGATCCAGGCAGAGCCCATAATGCCAAGTGGCTGCACTTGAAGCTTCTCAACATTTGACATCTCAAATCTCTTTGTTCCTGGGTGGCATTCCACAAGTGAGATACACAAGGTAAACCATAGAAATGGGCCTTGTATAACCACTCAACACAAACCATTCCCTCCATTCCACCCAGGTGATTCATTCACTTAGTTGTTTTATTAAACAAAACATAAGTCCTTGACTTAGAAATATTCCATAGTATGAATATATTCCACCCTTGTTTTCTACTAGCTAAGCTAAGCATGATAGTAGTAGGAATCTTAACTTATGAAATTCTACTAAGGTTTCATCTACTAGGATTTCCCATGGCATAGTTTATACTTAGCAAAAATTCCATGCAAGTCCTACTTAGAAATATCACTAATGCATAGTGAAAATAATAGGATAAAAGTATGAAGCATCACTTGCCTTTTTGGTAGAGAATATAAGTTCACTCCTTGATCTTGCAATATTCACACTCTTCAAATTCCACTATAATTCAATCAAGCAAGGCACAATTTCAATCTACCATTCAAGCAAATATCACATAAAATAATAAAAACAAAGCAATGCTTGCAAGCATGCAAGAGATTGTTTATTTGGAAAAGTGGTTTATAATGGTTTATAAATATTTGAAAACACCTATTGGTCATTTTATAAAAGTGGCAAAACCATTTGTAAAAGATTTTATCTATAAACCCTTTTTAAACCAAAGCATTATTTTATGTGGTTGTAAATGCCTTTAGCAAAGCAATAATCTTTATAGGGTTCACCAAATACATTTTTAATTCTAAAACTTGGTGTTTGGGTCAGAGAGTTTAAATCAAACCATTTCCCAAGGGTTTTTCTCCAAAATCATTTTTAACATAATAACATTTATTTTTATTTGACTAGAAATGTTCTAATTCAAGGATTCATTCTTTAACTTCTCAAAATACTATTTTAAATGAATAAGTTGGTTCCTATGGTCAGTAGGTTCAAAACAATCAATTTTCCAAAGATTTTATCACAAAAATAATTTTAGAATGAATTTTATATTCAAAATATGCCTACACAAGTTTCTGCAAAAAACACCAATTTAACAGAAGCAATTTACTAAACAAAGTGCATGGTTGGAAAGTACTTGCTCTGCTGATTCCATTGATATAAGATTTGTAAAATTTGGACGTGTGGATCAGAAGTTATGAATTTTACAAACTTGAACATCTAATAGATCATTTCTGGTTTTTATTAAAACAGACTGGCCACGTGTCTTGTTCTGATAGGCTAGTACCGCTTCGGTTGGATCGGCCTCTCTGGTGCGTTGGATTAAAGTGAAATCATGCGGCTCAGGTGGATACATACCCCTTCGGGTTAAAACTAATCTCATGCGTCAGATCAAGATCCAACGGTCCTCAACGCATTGACCAAGAACCAGCGGCGCTGGCGGCGGCGAGTGGCGGCGCGCGGTCAGACTGCGGCGGAGCCGACGATTTAGGAAGAAAGGAAGGGGAAGGAAGGCGTTACCAGAGTCGCCGTGGCGAGGAGATGCTCAAGGTGGTCTTCTCCGTCGAAGGGGCGCTCGGGGTGGACGACAATTGTTCGCCGGAGTTTGCACGACATCGGGCACGCTCTGGTCGTTGTTGCTGGCGAGGCTACAGGTCACCCGAAGGTGAGAGAGAGGTGTCGTTAGACGCGGGCGAGAGCATAGATTACAGGAGCATCAACAGGGGAAATAGGGGCGGACAGAGGATACCTGGGGAGTTCGCCGGAGTTCAAGCCGAAGACGGTGGCGAGTGGCGTTGAGGTTGCCCACGCTAGGGAGCTTGCGTGGCTGAGCTCGAAGTATTGGGAGATGCGCCAGAGGCCAGGGAGTGTGATCATGTGGTATAGGGGGCGAGGTGCGGCCTGGGTTCGTTGGAATTTGAGTGAGACCTCGTCGGAGGCAGCAACGGTGCAGGTGGAATTGGGGACGGCCTGGGGGCAGAGAGAGCCGGGCGAGAGAGGGGAAATGGAGAGGAGGAGCAGGCGTTTAATCCAGCGTGGTCGCCGCGAGGTTAGAGCGAGGCATTGATGGGAATTTAACGTCGGCATCATCATCTGAGAAACGGCCATAGGAGGGCGGGGTCTTCGCGTGGGTGAGGAAGAAGCCTGGCAGATGGGGCCTGTTTGACAGCGAGTGAGAGGGAGGGGGAGGGGGACCTAGTAGTCAGCAACTGAGTGGGTTCATCTGCGAGTGTGAATCGTTTTTCTCGCGGAAGAGAGGGGGTGGGCTGGACTGGGTTAGTTGGGCCTTGCTGGGCTGGGTTGGCTTTGTTTTTTTTATACAGAAACTTTTTCTTTTTCCATTTCTATTATTCTGTTTTGATTTTGTTTAAATAATTTCAAACTTTTTTCTTTTCAAATCTTTTCAAACTTTTCAGTATGCCTTAATACTGTTTTAAACATGTATTTTAAATACCATTTTGGTATAATTCTTTTATTCTTTTATGGTTTATATTTTATTTAAAAAGGGCATTTGCCTTTATTCAAATAAGATTTTAAATAAAATTCCAACTCTTATTTGAATTCAATTTTCACCAAACCTTTTTCAGTAGGTTTTATTTATTTATTAGGGTGTTAAATAATTCATTTTGAATTATGTGGAATATTTTTAATATGATTTATTAATCATTTAAGTGGAGTATTTGTCTTTATTCCAATGAAATTAAATATGGGTTTAATTCCATGAATTTATTTAGTTGATTTTTTGATTCCATTTAGGTTAATTAAATAACTTTTATTCCACTTGGGTAAATTCCAAATACTATTTTCCCATGATTTAATTAATCATTCTTATTAGGGAATTTGTCTTAATCCAATGGAATAGAATTTGGTTAATGCCATTTTATTTAATTTGAAAATTCTTTATCCATTATTTTATTTGTATTTGGATTATATTTATTCCATTTTCTTATGGATTAGGTCAAGATTTGATTTGTCCTTTAAATATGCCTCATCTAATACTACTTTCTTTATCTTATAAAATCCATATCTTTTTATTTATAGATCCAAAGTTGGTGGTTCCAATTTGTAAAATCTTATGTAATATTTATTTATCCTTTTAAATACCTTTAGGATTATTTGCTCACCATTTGGTATGGATTTCTATATAGGTGCTTTATTAGTTTTGGAAATTCAATTTCCTGATCTTATTAAGTTCATAAGATTTTATTTATGGCTCTAAATTGAATGAAATCAATTTCTATGGTTTTATAATATTTCTATTTGTAATTCTTGATCATTTATAAATATTTGTTGGCAAAAAATTTATATGGACCAAAACCATGGTCTTAGAGATATCTTGGAAATGATTTTATTCCATTAGGGTTTTAAGGTTTTGGTTTATTTAAGTTCCAATATGCATTTATGTAGAAAGCAATTCACTTGATTTGAATTTAGTTGGATTAAAACATTATTCAAGTTTGTTCAAGATGGGATTTTAAGTTTCCATTTAGAAACAAAAAGTTTCTTTTCACCCTAAATTCAACAATTATTTATTTTGTTTATTTATTTTTCACATTACAAAATTTGGAAAATTTTGGGATGTGACAGGCTACCACCCTTAAAATAAATCTCGTCCCGATATTTGGGAAAGATAGGGGTTACAAGTTGGCTCAAACCAACTAGGGTACTACCACCCTTAAAAATTTCCAACTAGATTACTTCTTGGCTTGCTTGGAATCTTGTTGAAACCTCTCTGGGCAAACATGTGCATAGTGTCCTTTGTTTCCACACTTGAAACATCTGACAAGGCTGAGATCCTTCATAGGCTTTATCTTGTGCTCCATCTTTTCTGGACAATTGCTTGCATAATGTCTTTGGTTACCATAATTGTAACATGTGACAAGATTGAGCTCTTCTCGTATCTTCTGTGGACAAGTTGATACATAATGGCCTAGATCTTTGCAGTTTTTGCACCACACTTGGCTGATTTCCTTATACTTCTTCTTCTTCTCTGGACATTCATTGGCATAGTGTCCCATATCTTTGCAATGGCAACACTGCACTTGACTTTTATCCTTCTTCTTCTTGGGTTTCTCCAAATCTAGGAGTGCTTCTAGTTCATGCTCTTCATATCTTATCTCAAAGGTGGGAAAGTCTGCTGATCTCCTTAATCTTTTCCTTGGATAATACATATGTTTCCTCTTTGGTCCATCAAATTGAGTCATATTGCATGGAGGTGCAAGCTGAGATTTTCCTTTGTCTTCATGGGGGTTTACAATCTGTTGATGCACTCCACCTTGTTTCCTTTGTTGAACTATGGAATATATGGGGCATTGGATAGGGACATGATTATTTCCTTCACATAGGAAACAAGTAGCTTGAGATGTGGGGCATTGATTAGTTGGATGTTTCTCTTCACAATTGGGGCATTGATCTTCATGCTCTATGGAAGTGTGATCCTTGTCCCCACAAACATTGCAAGCTTGGGTTCCTTCTAGAATATCATCCTTGACATCCTTGTTGTCACAAATTCTTTGGGAAGGGTTGTCTCCCATGTTGATCATTTGATTTGTCACCTTTTGCATCAATTTAGTTTGGGTTTCCAAAAACCTTTGCATGGTTGGATCTAACTCACTATTGTTGGCTAAAAACTGAGTTGTCACTTGGTTCAACTGGGTTTGGGTTACTATGAGTTCTCTCATGTTGATCTCTTGGTTGTTGTTGTTGTTACCATTCTTGATGTTGGAGTTTCTTGGAGTAGTCATCTGTTTAGGTTGGATTGGGATTAGAATAGTTAAAAGATTTCTAAGGAAATAATTCTAATCACACACATCACAATTTACACAAGAAATGTGCATGCAATCACGAACCAACATTCCACTCAAACAACAAGTTTCAAGCACATTTTTAGGCAACAAAAATACTTTTGTTACACCACATAAGTTGGTGGGTTTGAACTAATCATTAGTATGGTGGTCCAACTATATGGTTCACTTGAGGTCATTCCATCCTTCTTAGTTGATTCTTCTTGAATGAGATCATGGTTTCCTTAGGGAAATTCTTGGGTCTTGGTCACAAAACTTCAAAGGTGATGATGGTTCCTTCTAAGTTGTTTTTCCTTAGCCCTCAAACCTTGAGTAACATTCTTGTCTCACTTGTAGTCCTTAGTGATATCCAAGTTGAAGTCCTTGGTGAAAATAAAGTTGAAGTCTTTGATGATGTTGAAGTTGAAGTCATTTGAGTTGGTGAAGTCATTTGCTCATGTTGAAGTCTTTAGCCATGGGGTAGGCTTGTCCGTCAAGTTTGAAATAGACAAGATTTAGAATCAAACTAAAATGGTTGAGCAAAGAGTATACAAGATTGTTTATAAATAAGTTTTGGAACAAATTCAACTCCTATTTTTCTAAGGGGTTTTGTCCAATCTTAGGGTTACAATCCTACAGGCAACACAGTGCTCTGATACCATCTATAGAGGTCCCAGCCTTTAATAAGGTATATATCCATGTGTTTACAATGCTAGTCCCTGGATCAATAGCTAGCATCCACAGTTAAGATTTAATATCAATAAACAAAGGTCATATTACAACTTTATAGCCAGGAATAAAATAATTCATTACATCTTACATAGCTCATTTGGCTATCTCATTACAATGCAGCAGAAATAACTATAGCATGGGGTCCTTCATCTTCAAAGTGCCACAGGCAATCATGTTGGTTGTAGACTTGTACTCCTAATCAACACATCTCACTAACATCAAACAAACCTGCAACATAATAAGTTACAGCCACAAGGGTCAATACATTTTAATTGTATTGGAAAGTGATACTATGGTAGTATAGTGGAGTCTATCATCTATATGCATTTGGCTAAGTGGAGCTTAGGCTTGCTTTGCTCAAAATAGATTTTCCTTATCATTTGAAAACACTAAGTTTTTGTTTGTCAAAAATCACCCAAGGCATCTCCCAATAGAAATTGGTGATCCTTCAACCCTTGTTCAACCACAAGTTTTTAACTTAGAAATTGGGATGAGGAGATTCTTGATAGCTTCCATGTCTTGATGCTCAAACTGTCCTTTACCAGGGACATGGCTAAGTACTTAGATTTTACACTCTGCAGAGGTGGTGCACTTTCCCCACAAGACTTAGTTTCACCAAGACAAGATCTTTCAGAAGCCTTCCCTTAGTCCAGAATGGACGCGTTCCAACCTATCATCCCCTACCACCAACTGTCCATTTGGCTAAGTTATTGCAACCTATATGATCCAGGCAGAGCCCATAATGCCAAGTGGCTGCACTTGAAGCTTCTCAACATTTGACATCTCAAATATCTTTGTTCCTGGGTGGCATTCCACAAGTTAGATACACAAGGTAAACCATATAAATGGGCCTCGTATAACCACTCAACACAAACCATTACTTCCATTCCACCCAGGTGATTCATTCACTTAGTTGTTTTATTAAACAAAACACAAGTCCTTGACTTAGAAATATTCCATAGTATGAATATATTCCACCCTTGTTTTCTACTAGCTAATATAAGCATGATAGTAGGAATCTTAAATTAGGAAAATTCTACTAAGGTTTCATCTACTAGGATTTCCCATGGCATAGTTTATACTTAGCAAAAATTCCATGCAAGTCCTACTTAGAAATATCACTAATGCATAGTGAAAATAATAGGATAAAAGTATGAAGCATCACTTGCCTTTTTAGTAGAGAATATAAGTTCACTCCTTGATCTTGCAATATTCACACTCTTCAAATTCCACTACAATTCAATCAAGCAAGGCACAATTTCAATCTACCATTCAAGCAAACATCACATAAAATAATAAAAACAAAGCAATGCTTGCAAGCATGTAAAAGATTTTTTATTTGGAAAAGTGCTTTCTAATGGGTTATAAATATTTTAAAACACCTATTGGTCATTTTATAAAAGTGGAAAAACCATTTGTAAAAGATTTTATCTATAAACCCTTTTTAAACCAAAGCATTATTTTATGTGGTTGAAAATGCCTTTAGCAAGGCAATAATCTTTATAGGGTTCACCAAATACATTTTTAATTCTAAAACTTGGTGTTATGGTCAGAGAGTTTAAATCAAACCATTTCCCAAGGGTTTTTCTCCAAAATCATTTTTAACATAATAACATTTATTTTTATTTGACTAGAAATGTTCTAATTCAAGGATTCATTCTTTAACTTCTCAAAATACTATTTTAAATAAATAAGTTGGTTCCTATGGTAAGTAGGTTCAAAACAATCCATTTGCCAAAGATTTTATAACAAAAATAATTTTATAATGAATTTTATATTCAAAATATGCCTACACAAGTTTCTGCAAAAACAACCAATTTAACTGAAGCAATTTACTAAACAAAGTGCATGGTTGGAAAGTACTTGCTCTGCTGGTTCCATTGATATAAAATTTGCAAAATTTGGACGTGTGGATCAAAAGTTATGAATTTTACAAACTTGAACATCTAATAGATCATTTCTGGTTTTTACTAAAACAGACTGGCCACGTGTCTTGTTCTGATAGGCTGGTACCGCTTCGGTTGGATCGGCCTCTCTGGTGCGTTGGATTAAAGTGAAATCATGTGGCTCAGGTGGATACATACCCCTTCGGGTTAAAACTAATCTCATGCGTCAGATCAAGATCCAACGGTCCTCAACGCATTGACCAAGAACCAGCGGCGCTGGCGGCGGCGAGTGGCGGCGCGCGGTCAGACTGTGGCGTAGCCGACGATTTAGGAAGCAAGGAAGGGGAAGGAAGGCGTTACTAGAGTCGCCATGGCGAGGAGATGCTCAAGGTGGTCTTCTCCATCGAAGGGGCGCTCGAGGTGGACGGCAATTGTTCGTCGGAGTTTGCACGGCGTCGGGAACGCTCTAGTCGTTGTTGCTGGCGAGGCTACAGGTCACCCGAAGGCGAGAGAGAGGTGTCGTTAGACGCGGGCGAGAGCGTAGATTAGAGGAGCATCAACAGGGGAAACAGGGGCGGACGGAGTATACCTAGGGAGTTCGCCGGAGTTCAAGCCGAAGACGGTGGCGAGCAGCATTGAGGTTGCCGACGCTAGGGAGCTTGCACGGCTGAGCTTAGAGTACTGGGAGATGCGCCAGAGGCCAGGGAGTGTGATCGTGTGGTCTAGGGGGCGAGGCGCGGCCTGGGTTCATCGGAATTTGAGTGTGACCTCGTCGGAGGCAGCGACGGTGCAGGTGGAATTGGGGACGGCCTGGGGGCAGAGATAGCCGGGCGAGAAAGGGGAAATGGAGAGGAGGAGCAGGCGTTTAATCCAGCGTGGTCGCGGCGAGGTTAGAGCGAGGAATTGATGGGAATTTAACGTTGGCATTATCGTCTGAGAAACGGCCAGAGGAGGGCGGGGTCTTCGCGTGGGTGAGGAAGAAGCCTCGCAGATGGGGCCTGTTTGGCAGCGAGTGAGAGGGAGGGGGAGTGGGACCTAGTAGTCAGCGACTGAGTGGGTTCATCTGCGAGTGCGAATCGTTTTTCTCGCGGAAGAGAGGGGGTGGGCTGGACTGGGTTAGTTGGGCCTTGCTGGGCTGGGTTGGCTTTGTTTTTTTTATACAGAAACTTTTTCTTTTTCCATTTCTATTATTCTGTTTTGATTTTGTTTAAATAATTTCAAACTTTTTTCTTTTCAAACTTTTCAGTATGCCTTAATACTGTTTTAAACCTGTATTTTAAATACCATTTTGGTATAATTCTTTTATGGTTTATATTTTATTTAAAAAGGGCATTTGCCTTTATTCAAATAAGATTTTAAATAAAATTCCAACTCTTATTTGAATTCAATTTTCACCAAACCTTTTTCAGTACGTTTTATTTAATTATTTGGGTGTTAAATAATTCATTTTGAATTATGTGGAATATTTTTAATATGATTTATTAATCATTTAAATGGGGTATTTGTCTTTATTCCAATGAAATTAACTATGGGTTTAATTCCATGAATTTATTTAGTTGATTTTTGATTCCATTTAGGTTAATTAAATAAATTTTATTCCACTTGGGTAAATTCCAAATACTATTTTCCCATGATTTAATTAATCATTCTTATTAGGGAATTTGTCTTAATCCAATGGAATAGAATTTGGTTAATGCCATTTTATTTAATTTGAAAATTCTTTATCCATTATTTTATTTGGATTTGGATTATATTTATTCCATTTGCTTATGGATTAGGTCAAGATTTGATTTGGCCTTTAAATATTCCTCATTTAATACTTCTTTCTTTAACTTATAAAATCCATATCTTTTTATTTATAGATCCAAAGTTGGTGATTCCAATTTGTAAAATCTTATTTAATATTTATTTATCCTTTTAAATACCTTTAGGCTTATTTTCTCACCATTTGGTATGGATTTCTAGATAGGTGCTTTATTAGTTTTGGAAATTCAATTTCCTAGTCTTGTTAAGTTCATAAGATTTTGGCTCCAAATTGAATGAAATCAATTTCTATGGTTTTATAATATTTCTATTTGTAATTCTTGATCATTTATAAATGTTTGTTGGCAAAAAAATTATATGGACCAAAACCATGGTCTTAGAGATATCTTGGAAATGATTTTATTCCATTAGGGTTTTAAGGTTTTGGTTTATTTAAGTTCCAAGATGCATTTATGTAGAAAGCAATTCACTTGATTTGAATTTAGTTGGATTCAAACATTATTCAAGTTTGTTCAAGATGGGATTTTAAGTTTCCATTTAGAAACAAAAAGTTTCTTTTCACCCTAAACCGAGTAAGAAAAGTCCACAGCCATTTTCTTAAATCAATAAAAATTTCAGTAAATGATTATTATCAAATAAATTCATAACTAATTAAATATTTCGAATTTGAATTCAAACCTTATATGAAAAATGTTTTGTTTTTGAATGTTAATTCAAATCTTTAATCAAATAATTTTTGAAATAATTTAATTAGTCAACCTTTGACTTTGACCCTATTTAATAATTTTGACTTTAAAATAAATTTAAATTCATAATTCCAAATAATACAAATAATATATGTTTTCAAATCAGAAAAATGTGAGGATTTCAAATATGCCATTCAAAATATTATTTGAACACTTTAAATTTCAAGTTGGTTGAAATTACATCAAAATGCCCCTCGCCTTCATTAATTAATAACTTTAGCTTTATAACTCCGAATTGGACAAATGATATGTCTAAAATGATCAGCTTGACGAGACCTTTCTGTTTATGCTATCCATGACTTCAATTGAAGCATGCATCATATAAATATATAGTATACAGCAACTAATATGACAATAAAATGTGGCCAAATCTTAATAAAATGACTTATTCTTGTATTCCACACCTCACCCATGCCATGCTACATTATTGCCATGCAACTTGTGCATCATTCATCATGGCATGATTGTTTGCTTGACGCATTTTATTCCTATGCTTGTGCACTTTATTTATGTTGGCCCTTGTTTGTTTGGTTCTTCTTCGAATAGACACCGAGCAGGGGATATATCAAGAGAACCAGGAGCACTACCCAGATCCGTCTCTCGCTTCAACTGAGTTGCCAGGCAAGCACTACCACATGCTTGCATACATACAGTACCTATTGCCTCTATCTTATTCTTGCATCATTGAGTCGTGATTGCATTAAACTGAATCCCAAGTATTGCATAGCCTTTACTTTTAAACCCCACCAAGCTTGTTCCTCCATCCCATGAGCCATTACTACAGGAGTTGTCTGAGCCATGCGAGTCGTAGAACAGCATGTGTAGGGTATGTGAATGTCTGCTGGATAACGAGGTACCTAAACAACTTAACCTGAGTAGTAATGGGATAACTAATGAAAGTGACACCGGTGAGCAATATCTGCTATTTGGTTTTTCCTGCTCACTTGTGTCCCGTAGGACCCCGAGTACTTGATTCCTGTTCCTTGTTTATTCGCGCTATCCACATCCGGGAGGCTTATGGGACCCCCTGAGCCAGATCTTGATTCCGTCTTATTTCTTGGGGCCACAAACTAGTTTGAGGTTTTGTTTACTATCCTGTACTTATGCCATGCTACTGCTATATTTACGATTGTGCGAGGAGCACACTGTACTGTTTAGGTAAGCGGAGTGTTTTTGCGGTATCGACAAGCCCAGTCACATTTTCGGGTTCCCAGTCGTTTACAGCCATTGACGCAAACCTTGAGTCTGTCTCGGAGTCAGCTAGCTTCGTTGCGGGTCTACTCAATGGGGTGGCCCCCTGAAATATTTCTGAATCTTGGGATTGCTTTGTCGTGAAGGCCTCGTTGGGTTTTGATTTGGTTTTTCCGAGGTTGATCGAGTGTGTGTTGCTATTTGTGCACCCCTGCAGGGTAAAACTTTCGGAAAGCCGTGTCCGCGGTTATGGACGACTTGGAGCATAGTTTCTCGATCATAGACAAGCATAACTAAAGTACCGCTTTTAATTTGACTAAGTAATTGACTAGTAAATAGTGTAACACTCATGGAATGGTTAATAAAATTGCCAACGGATGGGGGGTTGTTCGTCCGCTTCCTCGTTGGTAAGCGAGGAGGAGGATGGATCTGTGGATATTACTGTTATAATTGTTGTCATTAATTCACGGACATCCGTTTATCTTTGGTTAGGCGGATGGTTAGCGTTTATCTATAGAACTGTTAGGGTTTATCTTTCGCTGCAATTGCGTCACCCCAGGTTGTGTCCCCTAGAGGCATAAAGACTTGCTGAGTACCCTTAGGGTCTCACACGATAAATTATTGGTTCAGATGAACAGGTACACTCGCAGGACGGATACTGGGTGGAAGAGGCTGATGATGTGGGCAACGATCATTCGGTGTAGAGATTCCGGGAACGGGGATCCGTGAGATCTGTGGGTGGGATGTGCTTATTTCTGGGCATCTTATGCCGATTTGCTTCTTATCCGTACTCGGACCTTGTTTGCCGCTTCCGCCTGATACTATGATGTGTGATGTATGAGGAAATATCCTAAAATATTGTAGCTATCTAGGTCATTTGAATCTTGCCGTATGGCGTTGCTATATTTCCTTTCTTTCTAGATGGTATGGCTCTGATGTACTATTGTATGGTGGCTTGCATACATGCTCACTTGTGTATGTAGTTGATCCCTTACGCCGCCCGTACTTGTCCCGATGACTGGAAATGGTTGGGACGGCCGAAAGGTCTACCCGTGAGTGGCTTTTGGGCCCCACCGTACTATTTCAACCATTTCCGCTCATCCAGGCTTGTATCTAGAGCGTAATTCACCGAGGTAGTTACAGGGGGAGATTGAAAGAGCATTTTTCTATCCCTCTGATTTTGATGTTTGATAACAACACACTTATCAGTTTAATCGTGTGCTAAGTGTATCACAGGTTTGATAAGAGTGTGGCACAAATATTGACCTAACCAATTACCCTTGTGAAAAACCAATGTGACAACCGGTATTACCGGAAATTTGTCCGGTACTACCGGTCCTAGTACCGGTTGATCCGTGCAAGGTTGATAAGGATGAGTTTTCCTCGGTACCACACGGTACCACGGAGCAGCACTACCGCTCCAACCGGTAGTACCGATTGAGACAAGCAGTACTACCGCTTGGACACGGTTGTACCGCTCAGCGGTACCGGGCAGTTCTGAGGAAGGACCACCCCTCTCGTTCTTGCTCAGTACCAAGCGGTACTTGGGACCGGTACTACCGCCCTGACCGGTAGTATCACGTCATACGACCGGTACTACCGCTTGGGGGTAGTACCGCAAGGGAATACCGGGCAATACTGAAGCTGGCTCGACCAATTATGGCATCTCCGGTACCTGGTCCGGTACTGGACCGGTAGTACCGCTTGCAAGCGGTACTACCGCTTGAGTACCGGTACTACCGCTTGAGTACCGGTACTACCGCTGCATTAAAGTCTCCAACGGCCAGATTTCCTGGAGGGGTATAAATACCCCTCCACCTACCTTGGGACAAAGTGCTCATCCACATTAAAGTCAAGACCACCATTGGAGCCACCAAATATTCAAGATCTCCTCAATCCACCACCCAAAGTCTTTGATCTTTGGGGAATCGAAGGAGGAGGACCCGATCTACTACTTCACCAAAAGAGATCTTCATTTCCCCCTCATTTCATTGAGGGCCCCTTTTCTCTAGTGTTTTCTTGGAAACCCTAGTTCTTGTTTTGGTTCTTACAAGCTTGTCTTTGATTGCTTTGACAGCTTGCTTGTATTTGGGAGCCTCCGATTAAGTTGTGGATGTGTGCCCCAAACTTGTAAAGGTGCCGGCTTCCACCTTGAAGGTTGTCGATATAGTGGAAGGTGAATCGATCCCGTTGGGGTGAGATTCATCAGAGAACAAGGGAGGCCTTTTGTGGCATTGGTGGTTTGAAACCACCCCCTCTCCAAACGTAGACGTACTTCCCCTCAAAAGGAAGGAACTACGGGAAACAAATCCTTGTGTCTCTGCGTCCACCACTTTGGTTACTTCTATCCTTTACCGCACTTTACTTAATTGTTCTTACTTTGTGTTGTGGTAGCTCTTGCATAATTTTCATATAGGTAAATTCACCTTAGTTGCATTATCTAGAGAATTTACCTTATTGTCAAACCTTAATTTGAAAAAGAAGAAAATTTGAAGTAGCACCTATTCACCCACCCCTCTAGGTGCCCATACGATCCTTTCAAGTGGGATATTCATATGAATGCAAAAGGCAAATAAAACTTACAAGTGAAATGATCTTGAGGTTGGTAGCACTCTCAGCTAGCAGCTTGCCGAAGGATACACTGTTTCCTTGCAAGATATCTGCTTGTCGGAGAAGCTCCTCTAGACCGCACGTCGGAGATGTCGGCGCCGCACCAGGAACCAGAGCAGTACTACCCGGTGTAAGTACCGGATATACTATCTTCGGATAGTCTATGGTTTTCTTGGGTGCAGGGGAGCCGCCTTCGGCAGAAGTACCAGCTTCCACCACTGCCTTACCGCTACTGATGGCATCCTTAGCCGGAGCTTCAGCCATTTGGTGTGCGACACTCTCCTGCTTCGCCTGCTCGCCGACAACAGCAAGCTCGGTAGAGGCACTTGAGTCCACTTCCATGGCGGAAGGGCCAGCTGCTTCCTTGGTTGAGAGCTTGTCGGAGCGGACGAGGGCTTGACGATGGGAGTGACAGGGGTGATGGCGGGAGATGCATCACGATGCAGCATATCCTTGATGGTTCTATAAGCCCCCAATGTTTTGGAGGTCTTCTTCAAGCTGGTCGTGGTTTTCTTCCTAAAACGTGCAAAAAGCAGAAGTACAGGAACAAGACAGATAAATGGATAATGTCGAAGAGAAAGAAGCTTACACAAGAGGGGGTGCTTTGGCAAAGGGGATCCCAGTAGTCTTTCTTTTCTCCGCCTCCAGGGCGGCGGTAGTATTTTTGGAGGCTCCATCCTCCGTCTTCTTCTTCTTGCCTCCGTCGGCAGCGTCAGAGGTGGAGCTCTTCCGCTTTCGCGCCAACGGAGCATCGTCGTCGGACACGACGGTGACTTCCTTCATCTTTGGATCATAGATTTGAGGATCCATTCTATGCCATTCTATCCTCATCTATGTCGCTAAGCTGTTAAGATGAAGAACCTCCGTGTTAGATGAGATGGTAATGGCTAGACGAAAGAACTGGAGTATATGTCATACACGGCAAATAAACAGTTACCTTTGGGCACTTGCTCTCTACGAACATGTCGTAGGTGATGGTGAAGGCACGCTTCTTGTCCTTCACCTTGACGATGTCCTTGAGGCGGAGCTTGACAGAGTCGCTCGAGAAATTGTCCACGGAGATGCGAAGGCTTCCCTTCTATCATTGGTATACTCGTTCATCAGCTTCGAGCGGTGTTGCAAAGTCTGGATTCGCCTGATGAACCAGCACATGGCTAGGTCCAAGCCGGTCAAACCCGTCTCTACGAACCACTCTATCCGCCTTATAGCGCGGGAAGCGTCGAGGTCGGAGGGAAGGGAGGCCTGGGATCTCCATGTCGAAGTTTCAGCGGCTGCTCCATCGACGAAGTCTGGGTACGTTACTTCTCGGCCGACCAGAGGGATATCTGGGCTGTAGAAGTAAGTATGCTGCCAGTTCTTGCAGGACTCGTGGCCGACGATGTCGGGGAAGCGCCGTCCAGGCCGGATCTTGAAGCTAATAGTGCCACAATTTCTAAGTTCGCCCTTGCTGGCTCCGGCTTCACGCTTGACGGTGAAGAAATAGATAAAGAGGTCTAGCCTAGGCTTAATCCCTAAGTAACCCTCGCAAAGCGCCGCGTAATTGCTAAGCGCTAGGATACTATTGGGAGAGTGGTTTTGAGGCTGGACTCGGTAATGGTTCAAGACGGCAAGAAAGAAGTTAGAGATGGGCAGGAAGACGCCGCGTACCATCTGTGCTTTGAGGTATACCTTTTCTCCGTCTTGGGGAGAAGGTCTGACCTCGCCGGCCGACGCCACCCACCAGGCGAGCCCCTCCGTCGCAGGGAGGTAGCCCTCGATGATCAACTCTTTGATGTCGCGGTCCGTGATGTCCGAACCACGCCAGTCCCCTTTGTGGGAGTCGTTTTCCTCCTCCAGCAGCTCCAGCAGTTTAGATTATGTTTTTTATATTTAAATGTAAATTAAGTATAAAGTTTGCCGGTTTTTCAGGCGAGTTGTTTGTGTTTGAATTAAAAAATTGCCTCGCCCAGCGCGGACAAATAGGTCGCGTCGCTGTGTGCGGCTGACCGGACAGACCGGACCCTCTATCCATACTGACCGTGGCCCGACCTAAACGGACACAAACAGACTATTTGAGGTGACCGTTTGGGTCAGGCCGGTGGAGATGCCCGTTAGACCTCTCGAAAAAATCGTATCTATGTATGACAACTGTGATATGTACTCCATCTTTATACAAATTATGCTACAACCAAGCAATGTCTATTACCGCATCCCCAAATGAAGCAAACGTTATCTTCTGAAAAAATGGAGCAACATGATCGGAGTCAGGCTGCTAACCAGTATAGTACCCAGTTTGCTCTGCTGCCATCATGGCCCATGTCCTTGGACTCGTCTAATGGTAATTTTACTGTTGATTCTTGTATAGAGCTCTGACCCAACCTGATATTCCTGTCGATGATAATTGCAAATTTTAGAAGATGAAAATACCCCTTAAAACGAAGATATTCGTCTGATATCTTCGTATGTTATTCTTACAAAAGATAATCTTATTAAGAGGAATTGGTGTTGGAGATATGCCCTAGAGGCAATAATAAATGTAGTTATTATTATATCTTTGTGTTTATGATAAATGTTTACATTCATGCTATAATAGTATTAACAAGGAAACATTGATACTTGTGTGATTTGTAAACTTAATTTGAAGTCCCTAGTATAGCATCTATACTTCACTAGCTTGTTGGTTGATAGATGATTGTGGTTTCCCTATCATGAACATTGAGATGTTATCAATAACAAGATCATATCGTTAGGAGAATGATATGGTGGACATACTCCTATAGATAAGCGTAGCATAAAGATCAAGTCATTTCAATAGTTCAATTGCTATATGCTTTCTGATACATAGTAATCTAATTCCTTCGACCATGAGATCATGCATATCACCTTTACCGGATGGATGCTTTGATGACATCAAACACCACACCGTAACTGAGTGGCTATAAAGGTGGCATTGAGTGTTCGGAAAGTATTGGTTGAGACACATGGATCAAGAGTGGGATTTGTCCATCCATATGACGGATAGATATACTCTGGGCCCTCTCGGTGGAATGTCATCCAATTAGCTTGCAAGCATGTGACTGGCTCACAAGGGATCACATATCACGGGAACGAGAAAAGAGTACTTATCGGTAACGAGGTTGAACTAGGTATGCAGAGATATCGACGATCATGACCTCGGATAAGTAAACTATCGTGAGACAAAGGGAAATTGGTATCGAATGTAAGTGGTTTATTCGATCGCAAAGTAATCATAGAAATATGTGGGAGCCATATGAATTTCCAGATTCCTCTATTGGTTATTGTTCGGAGAAGTGTCTCGATCATGTCCGCATAATTCACGAACCGTAGGGAGACACACTTAAGGATTCGATGTTGTTTGAGTAGTTATGGTATTATGAGAAAGAGACCGAATGTTGTTCGGAGTCTCGGATGGGATTCGGGATATCAAGAGGTGATCCGGAATGGTCCGGAGAATAAGATTCATATAAGGAAAGTCCCGTTTCGGAGTTCGGGAATGATTCCGGTGTTTTCATCAGGAATGTTCTAGAAGGTTCCGGAATGTCCGGCACTCCGGAGGGGAAGGGGTACATGAATGTGTCATTACATATTGGAATGATTGCATCATGTACTAAGTGTTCTTGCTGTTCCAAATAAAGGATTAAATTGAATCCTAAAACTGAAAAGTCAAATGACCAGTTTGAAAGTCAAACGGCTAAAACAGAAAACTGTGGGAAACAAGCAAGAGGAGGTTGAAACCGACTTGGGGGAGGAGTCCCTCCTCTCCAAGCCGGAGCGCCACCCAAGGCCGACTTGGGGAGGGACTCCCTCCCCTTGGCCGCCCCTCCCACCTATAAAAGGAGGGGCAGGGCCTCCTCCTCTAGACACACAAGTTCCTATCCTCTAATCTAAATCCTAGCCCTAGACTCCGGTTTAGAGCCGTTTTGGTTTAGAGCTTCTAATTGCCCTAGCCTTCGGATTAGAGCCTTCTAATTGGTGTGTCTAAACCCTAGACCACTAATAGTTCTCTCTCATACTCCACCATACTCGCTCCGGCTTAAGGCGAAGCCCTGCGGGATCTCCCCTCTACTTCCGGTACCACGCTGTTGTGCTGCCGGAATCGCGAGGAGAGTGCTACAACCTCCGCTGCCTGCCGGAACAAGGGAGAGGAAGGTCTTCGTCGAGTACCGAACGTGTGACCGACTGCGGGAGCGCTGCCGGAACGCAACGCCGAAAGGATCGTCTACGCGATCTTGAGATCGGGAAGAGTACGACTACATCACCCACGAGAATCCGCTCTCGTTAAACACTTTGGAATCTTCGAGGGTAAGTTATTCCATCGACTCGTTGCTATAATCTAGTAGATAGATCTTGGCTTGTTTGTTTGTATGCGATAGAAATTTTTTGTTTTCCATGCTACGAAACCCTACAATTGGCATGGAAGTACATAATGTGTGTTTTGTCATCATAATGAGACAATTCGACATATATTTTTTTCATTGTAAATTTGATCGTGTTATATGGTCAATCATCCAAGTAGCCTCAGGTTTGTCTCCCCCTAGGTCGGTCGCCAATATATTCGGTAACTAGACGAATGGGGTTGTAGATAAATTTGGTACTTTATTTAGAGTGGGAGCGTTTGCCATTATTTGGCCGCTTTGGCTATGTAGAAATGACAAGATTTTTAATAATATTGCTTCTTCTACCTTGCAGGTTATCTATAGAGCCACGGTCATCCTCAGGTCGTGGACTGCTCTTCAGCGTATGGAGTTTCGTGACTTATTTATGGAGGGGTGTACGCGATTAGAGGACATGGCGAGAGATATTTTCTCCCGACATGGATGACAGCGTGATCTGTGGATACATATGTCTTAGTTGGACGAAGGATTTTTTTTATGTTATAACTCTTGTACTCAATGTCGTCTTTTTGTGCGTATGTTTGACTATGTGCATCCTAGTTATGCAGAAGCCGGGTGTATGCAATAAATGCCCTTTTACAAAAGAAAAATATCCTTGGACTCGCGACGGTAAACTGTCGCCGGAGGCATCGCATCGCGTGCCAGCCAACAACAGCAGCGGTGAGTCCGCCACTTCATCACGGCCATAAACCACAATGGGGCTATTGTCACCGACCAAAGAGAAAAGGAAGACATCTTCTTTGAGGAGTACAATTCGCTCCTGGGATCCATTATGAACAGGGAGCACGCCATTGACCTGGAGGAACTGGGCCTCCCCCAGCATGAGCTCACCGACCTAGGATGCATCTTCTCTGAGGAGGAAGTCTGGGTTGTGATTAAGGAGCTTCCGGCCGAGCGTGCGTCGGGCCCTGATGGGTTCGTGGGTTCCTTCTATCAACGATCCTGGCCCATTATCAAAGGAGAGATTATGGCTGCCTTGCTGAAGCTATATGTTGGGGATGGCCAGAACTTTGGTCGTCTTAACCGGGCCTTGATCTCGCTAATTCTGAAGAGGCCCGATGCTGCTGAGGTGGGCGACTATAGGCCCATTAGCCTGGTGCATAGCTTCGCCAAGCTCTTCACGAAGATCCTGGCGAATCGTTTGAGGCCGAAGATGCCTGCTCTGGTGAGTGCCAACCAATCGGCGTTTGTTAAAGGGCGACTTCTGCATGATAGCTTTATCTTGGTGAGGAAGATGGCAAGGAAGATCCACAGTCGTAGGGAGCCAGGTGTTCTTCTCAAGCTTGATATCTCGGGAGCTTTCGACTCCTTGTCCTGGGCTTTCCTTTTCGAGGTCTTGAGGAGGCTCGGGTTCCCGGAGATCTGGCTTACGTGGCTGGCTATCAGCATGCGCACTGCCAGCACTCGTGTGTCTGTTAATGGTGTTCCAGGCAGGGGGATCTATCACGCGAGGGGCCTCAGGCAAGGAGATTCCCTCTCCCCGCTGCTGTTTGTGCTGCCGATGGAAGTCATCGCCTTGCTTATTCAGAAGGCATGTGTCAGTGGTCTGCTGGCGCCCATCGGTAACTGCACTCCTATACAGCGAGTCTCCGTTTACGCTGATGACGTAGTCCTATTTGTCAGGCCAAAGGTCCAGGACCCGATCAGTGTGAGAGAGATTCTGGAGTTCTTCGGAAAAGCCTTTGGACTCAATGTCAACTACCGCAAGACTTCAGCCACCTTGATCCGGCCGAGGGAGCATGACAGAGAGGTGGTCTCGAGCTTGCTACACTGCACAATCACGGAATTCCCCATCAGGTACCTTGGGCTGCAGCTAGCTCTCAGACCGCTTATGAAAGCCCAATGGCAGCCACTTCTCGACACGGCCCTGCACATTGTGACGGCCTGGCAGCGAGGTATGATCGGGAAGCCTGGGAGACTAACCTTGGTGAAGGCGGTGATGTCAGCGCGGCCCACACATCACCTCATAGTATCTGAGGCTCCGGGCTGGCTGATAGAGGAGCTTGAGAAGGGCCTGAGAGGCTTCTTCTGGGCGGCTAAGGAAAGGGCCAATGGTGGGCAATGTCTGGTGGCTTGGAGCCAGGTTTGTCAGCCATATGAGTTTGGTGGACTGGGCATAAAGGATTTCAAACGCCAGAGTTTGGCCCTGCGAGTTTGCTGGGAATGGCTTCGGAGGACGGACGCCTCCAGGTCGTGGCAAGGTTTGCCGAGGGCTCATGATGTCAAGGCTAGAGAGGTGTTTGACGGGCTAGTCTCGATCAGGGTGGGCGATGGTAAAAACACCCTATTCTGGAGGGATAGATGGATAAACGGTCATGCTGCGGAGGATTTTGCCCCTGGCTTGACTCCCACCGTGAGCAAGCGCATTCAAAACAGCAGGACGATGGAGCAGGGCCTCGAGGAGAACAACTGGCTACTGGACATCCCTGGTAACATGGCATACCGGGGAGTTAGAGAGTGCCTTGCTCTCTGGTTGGCCATCAGGGGGTGGAGAGGGATCGACAGGTCGCTGACCGCTTCAGATGGCCCTGGGATGGGTCAGGTCTCTATACGGCGAGATCCACATATGGCAAGCTTACACAGGAGCTTGAGAGATTCCCGCTTGGAGAGGCCATCTGGAGGAGTGGTGCGACACCGAAGAGCAAGCTGTTTGTCTGGCTAGCTGCATAGCACAGAATCTGGACTTCGGATCGAAGAGCTAGGCATGGACTTCAGGACAACACCTCGCCCTGCTTTGTCTGCCTGTAGGAGGAGGACACCGCGGAGCACATCTTGGTGCAGTGCGTCACCGCTAGGGAGGTCTGGAGCTTATGTGGACAGCGGACTGGCCTGCAGTTTCAGCACCCCACGCCCGGCTGCACGCTACAGGGATGGTGGCTTCTCGAGCGTCAGGGGCTGGCGGCTAGGAGGAAGAAGGACTTCGACACACTTGTTTGCCTCACCTGCTATGGGTTGTGGAAGCTGCGAAACGCCTACTGCTTCAACAACACCCGTCTGCAACACTCGGCGGCGAGGCTTGCAGATATGATCGGGGAGGAGTATGATCTTATTCACTGTATTAGAGATCGCGAGAGAGAGAGGGAGCCCTAATGATAGCGCGAGAGTAGGCTTTAGTTCTCTGTCTGAGTCTCTGATACCATGTGGCTGCACGGGAATCAGATCTTGTACAAATTATTCTGCCTTCTATAAAATTAAGGTATCGCATTCGCGTACTCTCGGAAGAAAAAAAAAGAGTCCGCCACTCCCACTATGATTGGGTTTCGACGATGACGTTCATGGCAGCCACTCAGGATGTAGACGGACGCGTGGATGGAGTCCGTTGTGTTTAAGGATGTAGACGGACGCGTGGATGGAGTCCGTTGTGTTTAATGAGTGAGCCGTGTAAACAAATTTAGCTGTCCGTGGAGTCCATGTAATCGCATTCAGCTGCCCGCGAAAATCGAGTGGACAATATGAACCGCGCGCACTAGCTAGCTTAGTATAGCTTGAATACGTATCTTCTTTGCTAAACAACTTGTTACACTAGCTAGCTTAACACCAGCCCTGTCCACTAGCTAGCTTGCATTACATACTCTAACTCATGTACTGTCTTCGTATCGAAAAGGTTGTCGTATATTTGTCTAAATATACATATATCTAGATGAGTTTAAGTGTACAAATACATACAAATCTAGAAAACGGACACGGCAGCCACCCACACTAAACCCACACCACACTCACAAATTCAATCCTTTATTTGGATTGCTCACTCAAAAGAATTACACATTTCTGATCGGAATCTGCAAAACCCATACCCAGGCTCGGGGACGGGAGTCTAGGACACGGCGTTCAGCGCCTGCTCCTGATCCTGCATTCCTGGGAGAACCGCAGAGGTTCCTGCCTTGTTCTTCAGGAAGGCGGAGTACCAGCGGGCGGATAGCCTGGCCTGCCGCGGTCGGCTCTCGTCGGAGAAATCGACACGGTACAGGCCGTACCTAGACTGGTACCCTGACAAGAGCTCGAACAGATCCATGAACGCCCAGGCAAAGTAGCCTTTCACCTTGGCTCCATTCCTGCACAACAAGAGAGGGTATCGAAATGGAACTTCTTCTACGAGTAGTAAGATAATGCTGAAACTGCATGTGTTTAGACTTGACGCACCTGATCGCGTTTAGCGTGCTTTGCATGTAGCTGCTCAGGTAATCGATCCTGTCGGTGTCGTCAAGGCCGTCGTCGGCAGATCCGGAACCTGACAAGATGTACAATAAGCCACATGGTGGTTCATGAAGCAACTATTTTTGCTAGCTGACTTGTTTCTGGTTAGAAATTGTGCTTGCCATTCTCTTGGACATAGATGGGAAGGTTCCCATAGGTTTCTTTCAGGTACTCAAGTACAAGTTGCAGCCCTTTTGGGTCGCTTGGAATATTTGTTGGCGGACCCTGCGGACCAATAAACATTATCTTTGACAGTTACTGTCAAACTTGTGATATCAGTTCTAAGGTGCATCTTTCTTGTATAATCTCTTGATTCGGTCCAGAAAACATAATCAAATGGATGCACAGTGCAAGGCCAAAAGAACTGGAGCTGGCAACTTCTTTGCACAACACATTAAGGACATAACTTTTTACCTGTCCAGTTGGTGGGTCTGTCCTAGAACCTGCATCATACAAAGGAACTTCTTACAGAACACTACTGCAACTCTTTTCTATTACATTTGTCTAGTAAAGTGATGAGCAGGTAGCATGCTTTGAGATTGAAAATGGTAATAGAACAGTTGCCAGATGCAGTGCTATGGTAGAAAAGGTAACTCAGTGATGACAAAAAACCAGGCTCTGGCGATAAATAATAGAAATCAGACACCACACCCAGAGAAATGCTTAACATATGTGACTATGAACATGGAAAGGCTACTTGCCAGCTTGTGCCGGCATTAGTAGGACATCGCTTCCAGCAGCTTAGCTAGTCTATTTTTTTGCATATCTTAGTTGCGTTGTTTTGCTTGTGTGCACAGTGCACTGTGACAGGAAAATGAATCAAATTACAGACCGGCATGACACATGATTGAGTAATATTCCTAGTATCACTATCCAAAAAAAAGGTACTTACCTCTGTATTGAATTGACATGTCGGCACCATAGTCCCGAGCACCTGTTCCCAGAGGGAGATCATTCACGTAGAGAGAATAGTAGTGATTTATTCCTATAAAATCTAAAGAACCCTTGATAAGTTCAGACTGATCTTTTGTGAAGGGTGGAAGGCGAGAGCCAACATTCTTCTTCATAACTTCTGGGTAGTCCCCAAACACCAATGGCTCTAGTATCCTGCAAGTACAGGAACTTAAGATCTCAAAATGCACAGATTATACAGGTGAAATGCTTTCTATGACAAAATGGAGGTAAAATATCATACCAGCCAAACAAGAAATCTTTACATCTCTGCGTTGCTTCAAAATCCGCAGCGGAATTTGTCAGCGGATAACTCCAGTAGGAGTAGACATTTATGCCAACAATTCCTTTTTGTATGGGCTGCATCAAAATGGTTCCGTTTTAGTTTTTAATGAGCCTATACCTCTTTTGCACAGTAATGGGAAAAAAACAGGAACAACTGCCTCCCAATTAGAAGAATAAGAGTCTATGTACGTCCCTATTTTGAAACAATGCCATGAATCTTAAAAAAAATGAACCGACTATTCTGCCAAGCAATACTACTGTCAATGCGTGGCTCAATGCTGAAACATGCATTACAAAGACGAATTACGATGTGGTTAATGTAATGACTGAAAACAGTGCCTCCACTCTTGAGCAAAGCAAAGATGGCTTAGCGCAGTTTATGAAGAAACCAAAGCACCACCAAAACTATTGTGAGTACATAATCATTCACTCACTTGATACTTTTCTCTGTATAGACAGAAAACAGATGCATGCGCCATAAGAGTATTATGAGCTGCTATGTATGGTTCAACACTAGAGTCCCCAGCGGTGCAATTTGTTACTCCAAATTGATCTGAGCAACGGGCAGGAGGGAATACACCATTATCATAAGAGCCAACTACACCGATGTTTGGCTCATCCATAGTCGTCCAGGATGCAACCCTATCTCCAAACTCTCGGAAGCAAACATTCGCATATGCTGTAAAATCTTCGCTACATTTCGTAGATGTAAAAATATGAAAAAATATCATTAATATGTCAATGAAAAAAAATATCATTAATATGTCACTGGTACTATTAACTGCCGCTGCAATGGAGTTATTTATTTGATAGTGAAACCATGTACTCCCTCCGTCTCAAATTAACCGACTCAGTTTTGTCTGATACGTTTGTATCTAGACGCATTTTAGTGTGTAGATACATCCGCATCTAGACAAAGTTGAGTCAGTTAATTTGGTACGGAGGGAGTATATACTTACACAATTCTAGGGCTTAACCATCCACCGTACTTGTCTTCAAGAATTTGAGGGAGATCTAGATGATGAAGTGTTATGTGTACTTGAATTCCTGGATAAATATCACAGAGATAGGAGGGTTCAGATGGTCAATGCCTTCAACTCTTTTTTGTAGACATTTGAAACTAAATGATTGTCTACTATGAACCTCAAAAAATGGCTGCAGTTAAATATGTCAACACTCAATGATCTGCATAAATACTCTTACCATATTTCACTAGCTCATTAATGAAGTTATTGTAGTACTCTAGCCCTTTTGGACTGACAGCACCCGTTCCATCTGCAACCCGAAAGTTTGCAGGAATAATGAGATAAATGAAAACCAAAGTGGATTTTTGCGATGAAGGTTATGAAGAATTCTGACTTGGAATAAGCCTTGACCAGGAGATGGAGAACCTATAGGCCTCTAGGCCTGTCTCGGATATGAGCTTCACATCCTCCTGCAAAATCAGATAAGCCAATTTTTTCTTGGAACTGCTAAAGGAGAGAAATGTTGAAGATTATTGCGAGGCACCCTGTTTTTTTACCATGTATTTGTGGTACCCATCTGCAGCGACGTCTCCCGTGCTTTTGTCTGACATTTTGCCTGTAAGAGCAAATCAAATATTTTAAATCCCGGAACTGAACCTAACCACGACGAACGAATTCGTGGTCAACTATATGAAGTTATGGTCTTGGGCTCTTGCCAATTCGTCACATACAATTCAGTTATGCTTAAGCAACAGAAATGTTGTGTGAAAGTGTTCTACCAAGCAGGAACTACTCTCACATATCTACTCGATGAATCACGAAAAGTGGTCGCAAATTGAGCAAGGCTTATTTTCTTAGTCACATGGCTGAAAATCCAGTCATATGATCCCATGCTAAAACAAAATGTTATGAAGCCTTCAAGCTCAGGAAAACCAGAAACATATTTCACAAACAGGTCACAACCAACCTGCGTGAGTGAAAGTATCCCAAATGCTTGGGCTCCTTCCATCCTCAGTAACAGCACCCTCATACTGCAGGAAAAAGAAGCATCCATATTCAGTAAGTGGGATAACACATAAAATTTATGCGTTACCACAGCAACTAAAACACACAGGAAGTTTCAGCTCAAACTACTAACCTGATATGCTGAGGTTCCAGCTCCGAAGACGAAGTCCTGTGGAAAATCACTTCCTGTGAAGCCAATTGCCGCAGTTGCGCTGTGAACACACAGGGACAGCAAAAGGCAGAAGGCAGCAGCACCCATCTCTGCTGGTTCTTTTCTGTGCTTGACCGATGGTTCATGCGCTTTGGGGAAGGCTTATATCAGCAATTAATCTCAACAGCAACCTCAACCTCGTGAGAAAAAAACAAATTAAGTATTGTACTAGCATATATCTAAAGTCAGACCACATAACGACATGTGCAACTACCATATTGGCAGTGGTGCGCCTACACGCATCAGTGGAAATATTTTAAGGGTCATGGATAAACACAAATTAGTACCAGCATCGATTAAGAAAAGACATACTCGATTAGAAAATCAATGCCGTCTAAATTACAGGAATGAAACGTAGAAAGGATGAGGCTGCATAGTTGGGACGCATACCAAACACTATGAGCAGGACAGCATCTGCCCTTTCATCTCTAGGTCCTTGTGCTCTGGAGTAATCACGTAAATAATCAGCTGCGGCTCCAGCAGTCACTTCCAGAACGATCTAGCAAGAGAAGTACAGTAGTAGCAAAGTTTGGATTGACTGATTACAAGGGTTTAATCTTATTACAGATCGAGTTGGACCGTCCAAGGCCGGCCAAGGTTTAACCCAGGGAAGGAGAAGATAGGCCACGGTGCCTTGTATCACTGGCTTCACAGCCTTACAATTGACAATACTCCCTCCGTTCAAATTTGCGACACTTAATTCCGAAGGAAGTAAAAGAGAAGCAGCTAAAAGATGATCTTGTCGGAAGATACAGTAGTAAACGGAGTAGTGATTTCATCTTGAGCTGTGAGATCAAAGATCGACGTCGCTGGTCACTTGCGCACAAATCAGTATGACTGAAGAACTAATCTGAATATACTGCATCAGGTTGAGCCTTACACGGTAGCAGCAGCCGTGAGTCCGTCACTCCCACCGCAATTGGGTTTCGTCACGTGATCATCATGATGACATTCACGGCAGCGAAGCAGTAAGCCCACACTCGCAAGTCTCAACACAATCCTTTATTCGATTGCTCACACAAAATATTGCACATTCTGATCAAAATCCTCAGGTCCCAGCGCCCGGCACCAAGCATATCCCAGACCAGACTCAGGGGCGGGTACGGGAGTCAGGACACGACGTTCAGCGCCTGGTTCTGACCCTGCGTTGTTGGCAGAACCGCGGAGACTAGAACCTTCTCCTTCAGGAAAGCGGAGTACCAGAGAGCGGAGAGCCTGGCTTGCCGTGGCCGACCCTCGTTGGAGAAATCGACGCGATACAGGCCGTACCTCGACTGGTACCCTGAAAGCAGCTCGAACAAGTCCATGAATGCCCATGCAAAGTAGCCTCTCACCTTAGCTCCATTCCTGCACAAGATCAGAAGCGAGGGCATCAGGACGGAATCTCTGTACACTTGTTTGGGTGTCAAGTATCCGAGTAAGAAGTATTCAGGCGTGTGCTGGTGCATTTTCAGTTTTGAATTCCGTTGCATTTGAAATAAATGAAAATTACTAGACTCCATATGTCTTTGATCTTGACACACCTCAGTGCGCTAAGTGTGCTCTCCATGTAGCTTCTCAAGTAAACGACCCTGTCCCTGTCGTCGAGACTGCCGTCAGCAGATCCCATACCTGAAGAGATGTAAAAAAGGCCACATGATTACTCAAGGTAATTTGTTCGTTAACACAGGTTGCTTCTTGTTGGGAATTGTGCTTGCCATTCTCTTGAACATAGATGGGAAGGATCCCATAGGTTTCTTCTAGATACTCCAGTGCAAGTTGCAACCCTTTGGGATCACTTGGAACATTTGTGGGGGCACCCTGCAGACAAAATTGATTATTTTCAACAGTTATTTTCAACTGAGATATCAGTTTTCAAGTGCATTATTTTCTGTCTAATCTCTTGATTCTGTTCAGAACACGTAATCGAATGGATGTACAGTGCGTGGCGAAAAGAACTGGAGTTGGCAACTTCTTTGCAGAGCACATTGGGGACATAATTTTTTACCTGGCCACATGGCGGGTCTGTCCTAGAACCTGCATCATACAAAGGAATGACTTACAGAACACTACTGCAACTCTTTTCTATTGCATTTGTCTAGTAAAGTGGCCAACAGGTAATATACTTTGAGATTGAAATGGTCATAAAACAGTTGCCAGATGCAGTACTGTGGCAGTGGTTACAAAAAGGCAGGCTCTGAAGGTAATAGTAATAAACATCAATCATCTTTTGGGATGACCGAACACCGCACTCAGAGAAATGCCCAACATATGTGACTATGAACATGATAAGGCGGCTTGCCAGCTTGTCTTAGCTACTCTATTTTTTTAATATCTTAGTTGCAATGCTTGTGTGCACAGTGCACCGTGACAAGAAAAAGGAATCAAACTACAAATCGGCATGACACATGATTCAAGTGGTCGAGTAGGATTCCTAGTATAACTATCCAAAAAAAAGATACTTGCCTCTGGTTTGAATTGACATGTCAGCATTGTAGTCTCAATCACCTGTTCCTAGAGGGCAATCATTCACGTAGAGAGAATAGTAGTGATTTTCCTATAAAATCTAAAGAACCCTTGATAAGTTCAGATTGAGTTTTTGTAAAGGGTGGAAGGCGAGAGCCAACATTCTTCTTCATAACTTCTGGGTAGTCCCCAAACACCAATGGATCTAGTATCCTGCAAGTACAGGCAACTTAAGATCTCAACAATGCAGATTATACAGGTGTTGCTTTCTGTAACAAAATGGAGGTAAAATATCATACCAGCCAAACAAGAAATCTTTACATCTCTGCGTTGCTTCTAAATCCACAGTGGAATTTGTCAATGGATAACTCCAGTGGGAGTAGACATTTATGCCAACAACTCCTTTTTGCATGGGCTGCATACAAAAGGTTCCTTTTTAATTTCTATTAGCCTATACCTCTGAAAATTTAGCAATGTAAAAGGGAAACAACTAAGTAATAATGTTTTTAGTAAAAAAAGAACATAATTATAGGCTGCTCAATTAAGGAAATAAGAGTCTATGTACATTTCAGTCAGAAGAATCTATGTACATTGTTGTTTTCAAGGGAACAAGGCTTGGAACTTGAATAAAGCAAACCAACTATTCCAACTAGAAATACTAATCACCCGTTTCCCAATGCTCAAATACTCTTGACATATCAGCATCCAAAAAATGAATCAAGATGTGGTTATTATATGTAATATATGACTGAAAACGGTGCATTCTGGAGCAAAGCTTAGATGGCTAGAGTGGCGCGGTTTATGAAGAAACAAAGCAGGGCCAACACTAATTTGAGTACAAGAGCATTCACTCACTTGATACTTTTCTTTGTACAGACTGAAAACTGATGCATGCGCCATAAGGATATTATGCGCTTCTATGTAAGGTTCGGCACCAGAGTCCCCAGTGGCGCACTTTGTTAATCCGAATGGATCCGAACAACGGGCAGGGGGGAACAGAGCAACATCATAAGAGGCCACTACGCCGATGTTTTGCTCATTCATAGTTGTCCAGGACGCAACCCTATCTCCAAACTCCCTGAAGCAAACATCTGCATATGCTGTGAAATCTTCGCTGCATTTTATAGATATAAAAATATGAATATGGGAAAAATTTATGTCGTAAGTATGTCAAATTCTATATAAATTTCCGCTGCAACAAAGTTATTTTGTTCGTAGTGAAACCATATATGAACTTACACAATTCTGGGGCTTAACCATCCACCATACTCGTCTTCAAGAATCTGAGGGAGATCTAGATGGTGAAGCGTTTCAGCAACAGAAATGCTTTGTAAAATTCAGTTACTCAAAATTCAGTTATGTTTCAGCAACAGAAATGCTTTGTAAAATTGTTCTAACAAAAAGGAACTAGTCTAAAAAACCCGCACAATGCATCAGGATAACTGATCGCAAATTGCCCGAGGGTTAATTTCTTAAGCATTTGAAAAATAAAACATGAAAATTATCCATAATCATATGCATGCACCATGCTAAAACAACATGTAGTCAGACATTGAGAACCGGAAAACCAGAGACAGACTTCACAAACATGTAGAAACCAACCTGCGTGAGTGAAATTGTCCCAACTGCTTGGGCTCTTACCATCCTCAGCAACAGCACCCTCATACTGAACACAGAAGAGACGTCGAAATTCAGTACGTACGAAAAAAATCGTTGTATCAACGAGTTCACCCGATGAACTAAACATGCCAGAACTTTCAGCTCAAACAAGATAGATTGCTTACTTGATATGCTGAGGTTCCAACTCCGAAGACAAAGTCCTGTGGGAAATCACTTCTTGTGAAGCCAACTTTCGCAGTCACATCCTGAACCCAGAGGGACAGCAAGAGGCACAAGAAGGTAGTAGCACCCATCTGTGCTGTTGCTTCTCGTTGCTTGACTGATTCATGCGCTTCAGAGAAGACTTATATCAGATTTGATCTCCACAGCAACCTCAACCTCATCGAATACAACCAAATTAAATATATATATCTGAAGTAGATCGCATATTGACATGTGCAACTACCATGTTGTCAGTGGCACACCTGCACGCATCAATGGAACTATTAATCTGAAGGCACATTGCTAAAGATATACCTGGGTGTTGGATTCTGATACATATTTTATTTCCTGCTTATGATCGGCGCTCATAGATCTGATGGTAAACACACAGATTAGTACCAGCATAGAAAAAGGTGTGCCGTCTGAATCACATGAATGAACGGAGAAAGGATGAGGCTGCACAGTTGGGAAGCATACCAAAAACAATGAGCAGGACAACATCTGCCCCTCTCTTCTCTAGGTCCTTGTGCTCTGGACTAATCGCGGAAACAATCAGTTGCGGCACCAGAAGTCGCTTCCTCGAGCACGGCACGACAGGATGGGAAACGGAGAGCTTAGTGGCGCCGCGCCGCCGAGATGGTGGAGCGCACGGTTTCAGAGGATTCGAAGTGCGTAAGTGCGTCATCCCCCACTGCCGAATTCCGTGCTCTTCGCCGCCGGCCCCCCTGCCCCGCGTGCGGCTTGGCGTCGTCCACCGCGAGATCGAACTCCGCTAGCCATCCCCTGCTCCGGTGTGCGGCGACGCCTGCTTTTTCGCTGGATTGCGGCCTACTGCGGTCTTGCGTGGTCCTCCTAGATGCTGGAATGGGTGGGCACGAACGGGAGAGTGAAGGCGGCGCTCCCAAGGCGAGATGCTACACAGGACGGCCCGAGTAGCTTCGACCGGACGGCAGGTCCCCCGTCTGGCCAGCTCGCTGCAAGGGGTGCGGAGCTTAGAGTATCTCCACTCGTTCGCCGAATCCAGAGCCAAATTCGGACTTCTTTTCTATTGAACGGCGCAAGTTTTCGGACGGGATACGTCCAGTTTTCCCCTCGACTACACAGATCGAGTAATCAGGCTAACATAAAATGGCTATATATTTAAATATTTATCGTTCCCGCTGGCGAATGCTCGGCCACAAGGTGTTCGACAGATACGTCCACAGTTTCCCGTGTTAGTACATAACACGGGAAACAACTCTTAGTCGTTGATGGGGATGGGCTCCTGCGGCGTGGCCGACGCGGCGTTGTCGTCCATCTCGCTGGTGAAGGCCCCCGGGTTGGAGGAAGTCGAAGCAGAGCTCGGCGTGGGAGCGTTCGGCGCAGGCACGTTCGGCGCAGAGGAAGGGGAAGCCGCGATCATGTCCTGCAGGATGGCCTGATGTTGCGCCATGTACCAGGCCTTGACCGATGAGCTCATCTTCGACGTGTCCTCGCCGCCCATGAGGAACTTGAGGTCCGCGTGGCGCTTCTTGGTGGCGTAGTTGGCCTTCTTCTCGGCGAGGCTAGCTTTCTTCTCGGCGAGGTTGGCCTTGATAAGGGCCACCTTTTCCCCTTGTGTCTCGATCAGCTTTTTCCAGCGCTCCTCGCTCTTCTCAGCCCTCTTCTCGGCCTGCGCCCTCGTGTCCGCGAGGCATTTCTCGATCGAAGCCTGGAGACGCTCGGCGGGAGGTCTGACGGCCTTGAGCATCTTCGCCTTCTTCTGGCCGAGCTCATGTCTTCATTCGCTGACAGCAGCGGCCGGGGCCTCGGGGTTATAGACGTCGTCCTTGCTCTTGGAGAGACTCAGGCGAGTGTCCGCCACTTCTCGCAATGCTCGATTTTCTCGAAGACATGATGGAACTTGAACTCCATCTTCATGTCCTCTCGAAACAGAGCAAGTGCACGACGCAGCTGCAAAATGGAAGTGTGTCAAGTTTGTCAAAATGGAAGAGAGTGCACGACAAAGCTAGTGTTCGCGAGTACCTTGTTGTCCATGTTCTCTCCACTGGCTTGTGTGCGGTCGACCTCTTCTACGCAGCTGTGCCACTTGCTACAGACAGTTTGGATGATCGCCCAGTGATTGGTAATAGCCTTTTCCCCTCGCTCCATATGGATCTTGTGATACTTTGGGTCGCACATGTTTCGCTCGTCGAATGCTGCCTTCACGCGTCGCCAATAGTTGTTTGAATTTTGGTTAGCACCGGTGATCGGATCCATGCTCACCATTTTCCATGCTTCGGCGAGGCAGGTGTCCTTGTCCACGGTCCACTTGATCCAAGCGTCCGCCGAAGTGCCCGGCTTCTTCTTCCCCTTCTTGCCTTTCGCCTCAGCATCGGCGTCCTCTGGCTGCGTTTGCTCGGCCTGTGTCTCCTCGGCGTCGGTGTCGGCGAGGTCCTGGGACTCGATGTCGTGCTCGGCGTCGGCCCGGGTCTGCTCTTCCGTGAAGAAGGAGGGGTGGTTCGTCGCCGAGACTGTTGCGATCAGGTCCTCCATGTACGCCTCAGCCGTCATGCCGGCCGGAAGGGCGCCTGGCATTCCGCCGAACAGGTTGTGCGCGTTGGCCTCTCCGAAGGGCGTCGAGCTTCCGCCGAAAGGCAGCGGTCAGCGGTGCAGAGCGGGGCTTGCGTACGCCGAAGAGGCGGAGTAGGGGATGTTGATGTCGACGCCGGAGGCCGAAGGAGGGCGCGGCGCCGGGCAGGGGAAGAGCACATTGGGGTTGAAGCCGCCGTCAAACTCGGGCGACGAGGAGTACCTCTATCGAGCAGTCGCCTGGCCCTCCTGGAAGCTGGCCGGAGAGATCGGCGAGAAGCCGGCGGGTGAGCCGACGCTAGCCTGGCTTCCCTAGTGTGGTGGGTACGGCGCGGTCATCAACGCCGAATGCATCATCGCCGCCTGCTTCGCCTTCACCATCGCTTGTTCTTCCGTCGCCGCCTTCACCATCGCCTTCTCCTCCTTCGCTTGCTGTTGCCGGAGCTTCACCCTCTCCTTCCTGTCCTTCCGCTCGGCCGACGAGATCTGCCTGGCGTGCATCTTCTCCCACTCGGCCGAGGACATGCCCTCCGGCTTGGTCGGCGGCGCTCTCGGCTTCCTCGCCTTCTTCTCTGTCGGACCCTCGTTGAGGATCGATCTGGGTTGAACGGAACTCTTGGGCGGCATGTCGGGCGGGGAGCTCGGTGGAGTGGCGTGGTGGGGGAATGGGGAAGAAAGGCGGGAGGGGGGAAGAAAAGGGCGGGAGCTCGGCGAAGTGGCGGGAGTGGTGCCTTCTCTCGCCGATAGAGCTGGCCCATGCCCGTTTTCGCTGAGTCCGGCATTCCCAGGGCGTACCCGGGATCCTGGACACGGCCTGGGTAGGCCGGACCAAAACACGCCGAAATCCAAACGAAAACAGGTCCTTGGGTACGCGACTGGGCCGATTTTCGGCATTCAGACCGGCGTCCTGGGTAGGCGAGTGGAGATGCTCTTAGAGCATCCCCGCTCTTTCCGCGTTCTCACTCGGAAATCTGGACGTATTTTAGTCTTGGCGAAATTAGTTTTTCACTCCGGGAATACCGAGTTTCCTACTCACGTTTCCAGGCGAATTCCCACGTTGCCTAAAATTCAGCTAATTTCGGCAAACTTTGGGCGAATATAGACGGTTTTAGGCGAACTTTGGACGAATGTAAGCGTTTTAGATGAATATGGAAGAATGTAAGCGGTTTTGAGCGAATATGGGCGAATATGAGAAAACTTTGGGCGAATATGATGAACTTTGGTCGAATATGGGCAAACTTCGGTCAAATATGGGCGAATATGGTCGAATATGGGCGAACTTTGGACGAATATGAGCGAACTTTGGGCAAACTTTGGATGAATATATGCTGGTTGGGCGGGTTCACTCATCAGCTTTTTTTTTGCCGAATTCGCTTCGCCCGGCGTTTCCAAGGCGTTCCCGGGATCCTAGAAATGGCCTGGGAAGTGTGGACCAAAGTTGGCCCAAATTCGGACGAAACCAGGATCCTGGGAACGCGACTAGGCAGATTTTCGGCGTCTGGACCAAAAAATCGCCTAGGGTTCGGTGTCCTGGGAACGTGAGTGGATATGCTCTTACGCCGCGGCCCGGGCCAGGGGCACCGCTAGAAACGAGGTCTTCGGTTTGGTGCCGAACCCGGTACTAGTCTCGGTTTGTTACAGGCTGCGACACTAATTTGTATCGTTTCCAACGGCTAGGAACCTGAGAAGCACTAGTTTTGGACCGTTTTGGACCTCTAGTTTTGGTCTGTAATACGTTCCGGGACAGGAAACCTCGAGCCAGTTGCACTGTGCGAAAACGATTTGTCCCGGTCCGTAGCATGGCCCGGGACTAGTTGTAATTTCTAGTCTCGGTTCGTATCACAGACCGGGACTATTGATTTCTCTATATATTTTGGCTTCATCCATGCCCGAGCCATGGCCATTTTTCCTTACAAACAAGCCGAGTTCATGCCTTTTTTTCAGAATATTGTCAAGATTTGGTGGCAACCCCAAATCTAAGGTTTTAAAAGGTTAGGAACTCCATCCTTCATCTCTCATTGTTAGTTTAGCTCAATGCGATAGAAGTAGAGATGGATTTCCATGATCTAAAAGTAGAGGGATTTTTAGATATATAATTTTAGGCAAATTTTGATTAAGCAAAATGTTACTGAAAATTGAAATGTTTAATTTTATAATTTTAGAGCTCAGAATTGAATAAGGTTTTTGTAACATCCCAACATTTAGGAACTAACGAAGGGTAGATTTAGGAATTTGAAATGTTACATGCATTCATCTATGAAAATATGGGTAAATTTTTCGCCAAATAAAAACCTAAAGTGATCAAGGTTTCTTTCATACTTTGAGAATAGGTTTAGTCTTGAAGGATGATTGCTATAGACTTTGATATGATCTTTGTGGATTTACGTGTTTTGGGAAATATAATTTGAATTTAAAACTTAAGTGTTTGAATTATAATTCAAAAGGACTTTTGAATGATGTTTGAGTATTTAATTAAATTAAGAGTTAACCAATAATAACTCAAACTTTATATAAAAAGATAATTAAGAATAAGAATCCCCATTTCCTATTTTCATTCAATAAATAAGTTACAAAAATTAACTTATAAGAATCATTCACAATGTTTTACAATAGCAAATAAATAAAGAATAATATTTCTGTATTGATAATAGTATCTTTATTACAAAATAATAAAATAAAGATTACAAAAGGGTAAAATTAAAATTACAAAATAATAAAGAATATTACATATGACTATTCTACAAATAAAGAATAAAACCTAAACTAAAATCTTGAATTCCCAAGTCTGGTACCTGCAAATCAAACACAAACAAAAATAAAGAAAGTTAAGGTTAAAATCATATTACTCTCAGACTTGTCAGCGAAGTGCACTGATTAAGGTTCATCATTGAGTAATCTTATAAAAAGGGGCAAGTTTCACCAATATGAAAGAATGTATCTTTCATAATTTTAAGCCACAAGTCGAATAACATCAAGGAGGGGCAAGTTTCACCAGCCAAGTAGAAGTAACCAGATGAAAGTAACTTTCAAAATTCTGAACATATCCACATCTGTGCAGCAGGCACACAGGCAGCACGCACACCAAACTGCATGGTGTGTGCTGTCAACACCACAGCAGCAGAACAACCAAAAAAACTGTCAACACAGCCGTGGGAAACCAATCGCCACATCATTCCTTTGCTCTTACACACCAAGCACATAAGCCAAGCTAGTTCAAACCAACCAAAGCCTAAGATCACATCACCAGGATGGTGACATAAGGAGGGGGGAGATCAGGTGGATAGCAAGACCAAGATCAAGCCATCAGGATCAGGAGATGATGGGCTAGATCAAGGACAAGCCAGGAACTAGAAATACCAGGGGATCACCAGATCAAGATACCACAAGATCAACCACTAGCAACCACATCATCAAGTGACAGTGGTGAGTAAATAGACCATCAAATGATCCATCTGCCTAAGATTAGACAAACATACATGAACTTATTCGTATTCAAACTCTCAAAAAGCACCCAAGTGGGGTGAATCCATCATTGAGGTTTTAACTCTAAAAGCAAACAGAAAAGTATAAGGATCCAACTAAATCTCAGAACATCATCATTGATTTAGTTGTCAAGCTATATTTCAATTCAAGAATGAACATCTCTAAGAAAAGAGTAGCACCTTAGAATTTAATCTTATGGATCTATCCAAGTGATCAAGCCTAGCATCATTTTTGCCAAACTTTAATTCAAGAAATAGTAGCTGGTATCACTACCAGAAACCATCCATATGAATCAACTAGACAGAAGCCTAATCCCTAAACCTCAGACCAACATCATTGGTCTTAGGGATTTAAGAAAGGAAAGTGTCTACTTATCTGTAAAGCCAAACTCATCTTAAGCTTGAACCAAACCAAATCAAGTAATAGAATCTAATCTTGTGTGCCATAGAAAGATGGTATCACAAGAACAGCTCTACACTAATCAGGTTAAGCATTCAATCTTAACAAATTCAATCAACCAACTGTAAATCATTTTCCTATCACCACAGGAATCATAATTAAGAAAATCCCTATGTATATCTTTACTGTTTGAAACCATTTGATCTCAAACTACATCTGAATCCTTAAGACAACAAGTGTTAATACAGTGTTTTCATCACACAACACTCACTGTCATTAACCAAGTAATGACAGTGGTGAAACAGTAAACCACAAGATTCCCAAGTATTGCTTCTAAAGCCACTTGATCATCTGACCACATCAAAATTAATCCATAGAATCATCTGATAAGCCACTAGCACCACCACAATTCATCTTAAGCAGCAAACCACAACTAACAATCATTTAGCATGCTTAGAGACCATCAACACATGATCTCAGTCATCAGTATCTAATCCACAACAGGATATGAACCCTAAATGGAACAAATCATCTTAATCAGGATAATGCAGTAACCAGAAAGGTTACTGCCAACATCAAGCATAGGACAACCTAGCATAGTGAGCTAAAGAGGAGAGGAAGCACTCACCAAAGGTCCTCGATAGAGACTAGAAGAGCAAGCAGAGGTAGCCGACGACCATGGAGGCACGGGGAGCACCCTAGGGGGCGCTACAACCCATACTGCGCCACGACAGCGACCATAGCCACACCTAGGGGCGAGAAGCATCACCACGATGCACGACAGCAGCGGCGGCACCAGGATCCATGCCAACCCCAAACCCTAGGGTTCAGGACGGCATCGATCTGTCGAAGGAGATCTCCATGTCCAAATCCAGTTGGACATAAGGAAAGAGCAGAGTCTACAACCTCTTACTGCACCACGACGGGGGCCAGGGCGGTCCACGACGGTGGGAATCGCCGACGGCGACACCACTGACCACGGGGTCGGGGAAGGAGAAGGAGAGGAGTGAGCTCGAGGGAGGAGACAGCGAGTGAGTGGGCTGGGTGGGCCGAAAACCCTTCGGGGTGGTTGTTTTGATCATTCCCTACTAGGCCACAAGGGACCAATAAACCGAAAAGGTCTTTATAATCTGTTTTATTAAATAGGAAAAGACCAAGATGCCCCCGAACTTAATTAAGTTATAAAAAACAAAATAAAAGTCCAAAAAGTATAAATAATATATTGTTGGATTCACAATAATCCAAACTATCCAAATAAATTAAGAAATAAAATTTTAGACATATAAATTTTATTAAGAATTTTGTAATTTATATATTCCTTATGGAATTTTACAATATTATTGAAAGATGATAAAAATAAATAAAAATCACTTTCATTATATATTAATATTGTAGTATTTTAGAAAAATACTAAACAAATATTTAATAACAAATTTTGATATTTAAATGATAATTCTTAAAAGAATTATTAAATCAATAAAAGAATACAATATTCTATTATAAATATTCAAAAATTAATATTTATAAATCCTTTATTATTAAAAAGAATTTTATTAATAATGGGGAGAATGCATATCAAGTTAAATGATGCATTACATTACTTTGCATAATCATTTTTGCTTCTTTAAATATTGTCCTTAACAGGCAATAATGATGTTTTTGTAGACATAGAATATCAAGGTCCAGTGCAAGCATCAGACTTCACTACCTTGCAATCACAAGGCAAGTTCATCACTCGCTCATGTCCTTTGAAGAGTCTTTATAAAAGTATTTGCAAATTGTGTGTTATCATCTATACTATAGAAAAAGAAAACACTATTTTCTTAAGATACTAAATCTTAGATATCATCCTAAGTGATGATATGATGGAGCAATAGAACTTAGGGTTCTAATTGCAATAATGATGAACAATTAGGGATTAATAACCCATGACATCAGTGATTCTAGCGCCGTATATTACGCGTTAACCATGAGATTTGGAATGGGACGGAGAAGTCAGCTGTATCCTTTTCCTCTTGTATGGAGGCAAGACGACCTTAACGTGACGTTGTGATTCCTTGTGTGGATCCAACATAGGGGTGGGACCCTTACGCCCCACACTTTTGGTGTCTAGATTATCTATGAATAGTGTTTAGGGAGATAGTCCATGTAAATGGTACTAATCCGGGCATCACTAGGTCATAGAGTCTTCGGGAACTCGTCAGGGTTTTAGCCTGCCTGAAAGGGGGCTTAACAAGGTGAGCTAACCCGAAGGATCATGCAGACATATGAGGTCGCGGAGAGGACAGTGATTGGCTTGGACCAACTACTGGGCCCCACATCATGGAATTGTGGACGGGAAAGTACGCCCGGTTGTGCAACAAGGAGTTGATCTCTCATGGGAAAAGTAACACGCCTCTGCAGAGTGTAAGAATTGTAAATTGTTACTCCCTGTTCCGGGAAGGATCTACGAACGCGGCAGGAAAGGAACTCCGTGAAAGTTCTGGTCAACCTGTGAAGGCTGATGGTCATAGATTTTCTTAATAAAATCAACCTTTGAAGAAAGATTTACAAAAATTGCATAGTGCCAACGACTAATAGTCTGAGGTGGTAGATAGAGCATCAAACTTCCTACCTTGCATATAATGAATTTCCTGAGTAACGATGTTACTCATCCTTTCCTTTGAATCCTTGCTTAGACTCTGGGAATCCCGAACATACTCCAATGTATGCATCTGAGAGTCAAGAGGAGGTATTCTATGAAGAGTCCAACTTGTATGGAGCCGTAGAAGGGGAGGACTACGACATCGTCTACGGAGGAGAGTTCCAGGAGTCCGAATAATTACTATAGTTCTAGTAACCACTTGAGCCGAGCATCATGAACAATATATAGCAATATGTTGCTGAGCTCAATTTGGAGTTTAAGTTTTAAATTTGAAACTTCCGCTGAAATATTTTGGTTTGTAAGTTGAATCTTCTGGAAGTCTTGAACTTCCGGTATTGTAATAATAATAACGTGTGTATGTTTGTAATATGGACCCGCAATGTTTCTGTTGTACCACTGTGAGGGATGTGATATTTTCGGAACGGTGTTCTGTGGATGTCATGTCAACGACTATAGAGTACTACACATGCAGTGGTATGCTGGGTCACCGTAGTTGGTATCAGAGCAAATTGCTTTGACCTTAGGTTGGAAACCTAGTAAAGGGTATTACCTGTAGGAGTGTAGCAATGATAAAGAATTCTCTAAAAGTAATATAATGGGTATTCAAATGAGAATAATCTGTTATATGTTTTAGTGCGATAATTCTTTGTTATGATGCAATATATTATTGGTTACTAATCAAAATTATTTTTCTGATATACAGAGTTATGGCACCAAAGTTTCCAAAACATACTTTGGTAAGGAAAGAGGATACTCTTGATGATTATCAAGGATCATTCACAGACCAACTTCATCAACTTTTAAAGATCTTTAGTTGTCCAACTAGAATTCCAGTGAATACCATAACTTACCTTGATGGTCGGATGTTATCTAAGTATCGTGTGAGTATCCAACTTCCAGAGGAGCTTGGATTATATCACGATCTACCTATAGGTGATGGTAGGAGTCACTTAGCAGCTTATAATGTTGCTGTTGTGGAGGCGATAGCTAATATCCGGGAGCATAAAGCCAAGGAGTTAGAAGGTAGCACATTCTTTGTGATACCCCATGATTCTATAGACTCGAAGCCTATACCGGATCATCTTACTTTGGTTAAGAAGCATCCAGAGTTAGCTTCCAAGTTTATGGATAGATACCGAACACTCGTTGCGTCTTTTTATAAGACACATCAAGTAATTATCAAAGATAAAAAATGACATGTTAGAGGATCTAACTGATCCGGAAAGGAGGAAGCAGTTAGCATTCCAGTTAGGGAAGGAAGCAGGTAGTAGTGCAACACCTATCTTTAAGTATATACCTATAGATCCTGAATCTTTTATACCATATCCTTATTCACCAAGTCCTAAACCTATACACGGTCCTACTATGGATATGAGGTATGCAGTACCACAAGGTTCAGAGGGTGGTTCTGACTCAGAACTTCCTATTGAGAATTCTGATGGTTGGAGAAGGGGATCATATGAAGGATCTCAGGAATACCAGATGTCCACAGATGGTTCTGACAGAAATTTTGGACAATCTAGCTGGATGGGTGCAAGAATTAACCCTAGTAATAGTAGTAGAAATGCCATGTCGATTAATAGTCAGGATGAAGAAGAAGATCCTGAGGAGGGAGTGTTTGAATCATCATCATCTTCTCAAAACCCAGGGAATATACATTATCCAGTGTTTAACTATCTTGCCCAAAGGAGCACCTGGGAAGCAGCAGGATCTGCGTATCCTATTGACAACTCAAGTAATGAAGCTTAGGAGATGCAAACGGGAGATAATGTTGAATATGTTTCTGAAGACTTTTCAGCTGAGCTGGAAGGAGTCAATGCACTCAGGTTGAGTAATGACTCAAGTTCTGACACTTCAGATACTGAGTATATTCGTCTGGAAGGCCATTTGTTTCACAAACTGTGCGACGAACGACACGTCATCACGGTTGGACATCACGCATGTATGATGAGAGTAGTTACTACTAGAAGTAGACAACTAGTTAGCGATATTAAGTATCGTGTATTGTATCTCAAGAAATAAGTTAGTTAGATAAATAAGGTAGTGTTGTGATTATACCTACATGGTATATGTTGTAATGACTTTGTATTATTATGATATTATGTATAATATGTGAAATGCATATTTGGATTTTCTTTGGATTTTCATTGTGTGACTAGTTCTGTGCGTAAAGTCGAGCTCAGAACACATGTGTATGATTTAATTATGAGTATTCGCTTTATGTTGCAGTACTAGAGGGTCATGGATACGGGTGTAGAGATCGAAACTGAACAGCAGCGGATGGAGCGAGAGGCCAAGGAGAAGGCCGATGCAGATGCAGCAAATCAGGGAGCATTACCACCACCACCAATGAGGCCATTAATGGAGGATAACTTTATGAGGTGCATGCAAATGATGCAAGAGACCCATGACAAGTTCATGGAGGAATTGCTGGGACGAGCAAATCAGAGGGCACCTGAAGGTGGAGGAGTAAGTCTATCTGACTTTTAGAATGCAAGGCTATTACCTTTTGCATCAGCACCTGAACCAATGGATGCAGAAGATTGGCTAGATGATACAGAAAGAAAGTTGAAGACTGTAGGTTGCAATGGGGAGGAGAAATTGAGGTATGCAACTCATCTTCTGACAGGACCTGCAGCAACTTGGTGGGAAAATCAGTTGGCCATGCAGCAACCAGGAAGGGAGTATACCTGGGAAGAGTTTAAACAGATATTCCGTGAATATCATGTTCTAGAGAGTGTTATGGAATTGAAGCAAAGAGAATTTGAAGAGCTGCAGCAGGGATATACTAGTGTTATGAAGTATATCCGGGAGTTTAGTCAACTATCTCTTTATGCAGAGGAAGAGGTTAACACGGAGGAAAATAGGAAGAAGCGTTTCCTGCATGGATTAAATCCATTTGTGAGGATGCAGTTGAGGTTGGCTAATAAGCAAACTTATCAGCAGTTGTTAGATGCAGCTATTACCTTTGAAGATGACTACAAGAATGTCCAAGAGGATAGAAGGAAGAGAGCTAAGAAGGAAACAAAGAGGATACAAGCAAGCAAGCCCAAGCCCAATTTGGAATTAAAACCAAGGAATAAGCCCTATAACAACAACAATTCCAATCGGAATGCAAATCCAAATGCAAAGAATATTATATGCCACAATTGCAAACTCCTAGGGCATATAAGGAGGGATTGCCCGAAACCAGTAATTGTATGTCATGCTTGTGGTTAGAGAGGTCACATCAAGCCCAATTGTCCAAGCAAACAACAAGGTGGTTGTCCGGCTCGAGATGGAAGGCAAGCCACTGGAGGAAATGGACAGCCCAATAAAGGAGGAAATAATGGCAAGAATAACAATGGCAAGAGGAACAGACCTACCGGGAAGCTGAACTGTGCAACCCTCGAGGAGGTGGATAATTCGGAGCATGTAGTGATAGGTACGCTCAATATCCTTACCAATCCCGGCAAAGTTCTATTTGATACTGGTGCAACTACTTCATTCATTTCTGAAGAATTCTGTGATAAGTTCGGAATTAGAAGGGCAACGTTAGAAAACCCTATGACCGTAGTTACGGCAGGGGGAAATGTTATTGTACGCCACATCAAACAAGATCAGGTTATCTCGATCTGTGGTTGTACATATTTCCCAGACCTTTATGTGATTCCTTTGAAGGGAATTGCAGTAATGCTGGGGATGGACTGGATGATGGAACACAGAGCTCAAATAAATTGTGAGGAGAAAACTGTCTCAATCAAAACTCCAAGTGGAGCAAGGATAGTTTACCAAGCAGATAAGCACAGTCATATCATGGTGGATCTGTAGTTGAACTCGATGAAAGATGTCAAATTGAAAGATATTCCTATAGTAAATGAGTTTCAAGATGTTTTTCCAGCAGAGCTACCGGGAATGCCACCAGACCGGGAGATAGAATTCACTATTGACCTAATTCCTGGTACAGCACCAATATCTTAAGCACCATATAAGATGGGACCCAAAGAGTTAAAAGAACTCAAAGAGCAAATTGATGAGTTAGATAGAAAAGGATTTATTTAGGAAAGTGTATCTCCATGGGGAACACCAGTAATCTTTGTGGACAAGAGAGATGGTGGAAGAAGGATGTGTGGAGATTATAGAAATCTAAACAATGTTACTATCAAGAATAAGTATCATTTACTAAGGATCCAAGATTTGTTTGATCAAGTGAAAGGATCCGGAGTATTCTCAAAGATCGATTTAAGATCTGGATACCATCAAATAAAAATCAAGCATGAGGATGTTCCAAAGACAGCATTTGTCTCAAGACATGGACACCATGAGTATCTGGTAGTACCATTTGGTTTGACCAATGCACCAGCAATATTTATGAATCTGATGAACAAAATCTTCATGCCATATTTGGATAAGTTCATCATAGTCTTTATTGATGATATTCTGATATATTCCAAGGATAAGGAAGAGCATGCTGATCATTTGAGAATAGCATTACGGACTCTAAGGGAACATAAACTTTATGCTAAGCTCAGTAAGTGTGAATTTTGGCTAGATGAGGTAGAATTCCTCGGTCATGTGATCATTAAGGATGGAATTATTGTTAATCCATCTAAAGTTCAGTCGGTATTAGAGTGGACTGCACCGACCAATGTGAAGCAAATTCGAGGTTTCTTAGGAATGGTTGGTTATTATCGGAGATTAATTGAAGGTTTTTCCAAAATAGCTGGACCAATGACCAAATTGCTAAGAAAGAATACACCATTCAATGGGGATGAGAAGTGTGAAGCAAGTTTTCAGGAGTTGAAGACCAGGTTAACCACAACTCCAATTTTGGCAGTTCCAGAAATAGGGAAAGACTTTACAGTATACTGTGATACATCTAAAGAAGGTTTAGGTTGTGTATTAATGCAAGATCAGAAAGTGATTTCTTATGGTTCAAGACAACTGAAACCACATGACGTCAACTATCCAACTCATGATTTAGAGTTAGCAGCAGTAGTTTTTGCGCTAAAAGGATGGAGGCATTTTCTTTATGGAGCCAGATGTGAGTTATACAATGACCATAAAAGTCTCAAATATTTCTTCACTCAAAAGGAATTGAATATGAGACAGAAGCGTTGGTTGGAACTAATCAAAGATTATGATTTAACAATCAACTATACTCCAGGGAAAGCAAATGTTGTAACTGATGCTTTAAGCCGAAAGAGTGCAGATATTCAGCCTAGCAATAGGGAGCTACCAAAAGAGATACAAATGGACTTGAAAAGATTAGAGCTTCAATTCATTAGAACAAAGGTTCTTGGGGGATTAGCTACTATGCAGGTAGTTGTAGAGCAGGACAGTGATCTTAAGCATGAAATTTTTAGACGTCGAGCAGAATATCCTTTTATTGCTGAGGAAATTCGGAGGATATCTCAAGGGCAAAAATCAGTTTTTTGCCTTGGAGATTATGAGTCTTTATGGTTTCAAGACCGTCTTTGTGTTCCAGATGTGACTGGGATTAGAGATGTCATACTCAGAGAAGCACATGAAACACCATATTCTATACATCCAGGAAGTACTAAGATGTATATGGATTTGAAAGAACTATTTTGGTGGAACAACATGAAAAGGGACATTGCTAAATATGTATCAGAATGCCTGTCAACACCCGGATTTTTAATCCCGGATGCCTGTTATGCCATACATCGCAATCCCAGGATTGCCATTTTTGCGAGACATAACAGATTTGGATACCACAGTACATCATCCATTACAAACCATACATAAGGTCTTACACAAATAAGGATCTCATGATCCAGTTCTTAATACAACTCAAGCAGCGGAAATACGTAATAATAACGGTAGCGTAGGCGAAGCTCCATCTTCGGGGTCATAGGCAATGCTGACGATGGGAGATGATCCTAGTTGTCGTAACCTTCCTAGGGTCCATCCTCCTGGTACTCCTCTTCATAGTCTGGCCATGGGAATAGCCAGGGACAAAGCCATGAGTACTCTTTAAGTACTCGCAAAAATACTAACAAGTGAAGGGGTTTTTGTAGTAGGACACTAAGCTCTAGGGTTGTTTTGCAAAAAGCCAGATTACCCTACTAAGTTTAGAAACTAAGAAATCTAGTTGAAATTATAGAACACCTAAGTGAGAACTTGTATTTCATATCACAACTCTGTTGTGGTCAAGTCAAAGTCTCAATTCATTTCACAAGTCATTTTGAAAACATCTGACGGGGGAACAATATGGCCAGTCCAACTGTCCATAACCACAGACGCGACTTCGAATAGTTTGACACTCTACAGAGATTGTACACTTTCACCACAACATTCGATACATACATCAGGAACAAATCCTGAATTCACCATACTCAGTATGCGGATAATCAATCCTAACCTTTCGATTACACGCCCTAGTATAAGCACCTCTCCTGTGAGTTTGGCCTCCCAACCATGACCACCTGTCATCTTGGGTACTGCACAGGTGGACAATCTTCACAAGGTAGCCTCAGCTCAGACCTTGGCCGTGAGGGAACAAATACTAAGGTATATAAGTTTCCAGTCAAGCCCTACCCAATTCTCGGGTATTGTGGTTGTACGATAAAATTGGAATGGTATCGCATCCAGACAGCCATCAGTTTTATAAAGGGCTAAGGCTCATGCCTCAACATTTTCATCATCCAAATCATCTCGTGTTCGGAAACACATGTCAAAACATCTCAATAGAATGATCCATCATTCCAAGGTTTTCATAACCATTTTTCCACCAAGTATTCCCATCTAAAGTTGATCCAGTTTTATGCTTAGCACTAGCATCTACAAGTGTGGGTAAGTACTAATGAGGGGTGGTAAACTAGGGGAGTTTTACTAAGTTCAATCTCCTGCCTTAGGATGACATAAGGATTATCTAGCTTAGGCCAAGTTTTATGCTCTTTATGCAACCTTCAATTATCTTTCTAATATCTACAATTTACTTAAGTAATCTCTAAGTAATAGCTTTGACAAAGAAATAATGTATAAAGCTTGTAAGTAAAACTAGGATTGGGGTTATCAAGTGGGTATGATCACATATGCTTAAGGCATATAGGTGGCATGATAACAAGCAAGTATTTGCTTGCGTAGGTATCAGTATGAGCTTGCTAAATTGCAAGTGTTAGCTTGCAGGTATTGGCTTGCAAGGTTAACTTGTATAGTAAGGCTTGCCTTGTGCAGAGCAATGGTTGAAGTTCTCCTCGGCTTCTTCTTCGTAGTATCCTCCTTCTTCCTCGTATCCTTGGTCGGTACTAGCGTTTATGAATAAATACGATGTACACAATCACCAAACAATACTTACTATTTGCACTCATCACACACAAGGGTCCTATAGATGATCTAGCATCATCACTAACATTACAAGATTAAAGCTTGGTTTAATTTATTTTATTTTTAGAAAAGTAATTTCTACTCATTGAAAAACTACTTAAGATTTTATATTCTCCAAACCAAACATGGGATCATGTTGACACATGTCATCACCACATATTTCAGTACATGGGAATGTGATTTAAAGTGGTGTCACAATTTAATAAGATTTAACCTTTTATTTCAAATAAAAATAAATGACTAGAAATGCCTATGTGGCATTCTTTTATTACTTGAACATTATTTGTGTCAGTAAACCCATATGTTTTTATATATTCTGAAAGGTATGATCAAATGTGATTTTTGAGAGTTGGAATCAACTCAAAAGCTATTATGGTTTAAATTTGACAAATGTTTGAATGCAGAAAAGCTTCTACCTTGTTATTTTTACCAAGGTTGATCTATAGATTCAAATGATTTGAATCCAACGGGCTTGGATTAAGCATTTCAAAACCTTTCTAACAAAATTGGTTTCATTCAATTTGGTTCACTGAATCGAGATGGGTTGATTTTTGAAACTAGGTACAGAACTAGGTTTGAATTAAAATGGAAAACGTTAAATTCAAATGACTGGGTTGAAGGGTTTCGCGGCATAGTAAATCAAAATTTTCTACGGATGCGAACATAGGGAAATCCAAGATCTAATCTAGGAGATGCAAACAACGAGAGAGATTGGATTAGATCTTCATACCCTTGAAGATACGCACAACGGAACGTTCGTCAGAACGTGGGTGATGTAGTCGTACTCGCTTCTCCTCCTCGCGATCCGATCCGATCTAGCACCACAAGTGGCGATGCCTCCGTGAGATGCACACGTGCAGCACCTCGACGTCTCCTCCTTCCTCGGACCAGCAAGTATGGTGGAGAGACGTATTGGATCTACAACACGACGGCGTGGTGTATATGGTGGAGAATTACTGCAGCTGGGCTTCGCCTACAAACAGTCGGGAGGGAGAGAGGAAGGGCAGCAGGGCGGCTAGGGTTGGAGGGGAAGGTGTGTGGGGTGGTGCGCCCCCAGCCCTCTTTATATAGAGGGGTGGGGCGGCAACCCTAGCCCCCTCCCCCAAGCCAAGGCCGGCGGCCAAGGACGAGGAGTGGGGGGCAAGGAAACCCCCCTTCTAGAAGCTCTATCTAGAGTTTAAACCCTCTTGGCCGGCTGGGCCCTATGGGGCCTTGTGCCCCTGGCCCAATGCGGCCAGGGCACTCCCTGAAGGGTTTCGCGGCATAGTAAATCAAAATTTTCTACGGAGCGAACAGAGGGAAAGCCAAGATCTAATCTAGGAGATGCAAACAACGAGAGAGATTGGATTAGATCTTCATACCCTTGAAGATTCGCGCAGCGGAACGTTCCTCGGAACATGGGTGATGTAGTCGTACTCGCTTCTCCTCCTCGCGATCCGATCCGATCTAGCACCACAAGTGGCGGTGCCTCCGTGAGATGCACACGTGCAACACCTCGACGTCTCCTCCTTCCTCGGACCAGCAAGTATGGTGGAGAGATAGATTGGATCTACAACACGACGGCGTGGTGTATATGGTGGAGAATTTCTGCAGCAGGGCTTCGGCTACAAACAGTCGGGAGGGAGAGAGGAAAGCTAGCAAGGCGGCTAGGGTTTGGAGGATAGGTGTAGGGGTTTGGTGCGCCCCCACCCCTCTTTATATAGAGGGGGGCGCAGCCCTAGCCCCTCCCCCAAGCCCCAAGGATAAGGAGTGGGGGGCATGGACTCTCCCCTCTTCTAGAAACACTATCTCTAGTTTAAACGATTTAAACTCTCTAGGATCGGCTGGTCCCTATGGGGCCTTGTGCCCCTGGCCCAATGCGTCCAGGACACTCCCTCATAGGCCCATGCCCCCTCCCGGAAGGTGGGGCCACGTTGGTCCCCTTCCGGAAGGTTCTAGAAGCTTCTAATACAATACCGATTAACCCGGAACAATTCCGAACTCCAAAAACTTCACTGCCTTATATGAATCTTATTCTTCGGACCATTCCGGAACCTCTTGTGATGTCCCGGATCCCATCCGAGACTCCGAACAAAAATTCATAAACCAATTATCCAATCTATCCTAGCGTCGAGATACGTTAAGTGTGTGACCCTGCGGGTTCGAGAATATGCAGACATGATCTTCTATCAATAATCAACAGCGGGGTCTGGGCACCCATATTGACTCCCACACATTCATCGATGATCATATCGGATGAACCACGATGCCAGGATTCAATCAATCCCATATATATATTCCCTTCGTCTCGCGATATTTTACTTGCCCGAGATTCGATCGTCGGTACCGTCATACCTAGTTCAATCTCGTTCACAGCAAGTACTTTACTCGTTCCGTAATCCGATATCACTTTGTGATTAACTCCCTAACCACATGCTTGCAAGCGGTGTTGATATCGATTACCGAGTGGGCCCGAAGTATATCTCTTAGACTTGGGAGGGACAAATCCCATCTCGATACATACAACCCAACAGATACTTTCCGATCACTTGAGAGACACCTTTATGATCACCCTCTCATAGGATGACGTTTGATGACCTCAAAGCTTTCTTCCAATACCAGGGAGTTGTATTATCTCATGGTCTAAGGAATACAATATTTGACATAAGAAAAGCTTCGCAAAGACGAACACGATGACACGATCTAATTGCTTCGCTTAGTTTGGGTCTGTCCATCATATCATTCTCCCAATGATATGATCTCATTATCAATTGACAACTCATGTCGATGGTTAGGAAACCTTAACCATCATTGATCAATGAGCTAGTCCATAGAGGCGTACTAGGGACACGGTGTTGTTCACAAACCACACAAGTATTAATGTTTCCGCTTAATACAATTCTAGCATGGAATATAAACTTTATCATGAACATGAATTATAATAATAACATCTTTATTATTGCCTCTAGGGCATAATTCCAACAGTCTCCCACTTGCACTAGAGTCAATAATCTAGTTTACATCTGGTAACAATCTCACACCCATGGCACTGAGGTGTTGATCATGTTTTACACGTGGAAGAGGTTTAGTCAATGGATCTGCGACATTCAGATCTGTATGTACTTTGCTAATTTTCAGATCTCCATCTGCAATATAATCTCGGATTATATGAAACTTGTGGTTGATATGCTTGGTCTTTGCATGATATCTTGGTTCCTTAGCGAGTGCTATGGCGCCAGTGTTGTCACACAATATCTCCAGTGGGTCCAATGCACTTGGAACCACGCCAAGCTCAGTGATGAAGTTTCTGATCCAAACTCCTTCACTTGACGCTTCTGCAGCAGCCATGTATTCCGCTTCCACTGTAGATCCCGCGATCACGCTTTGCTTGCAGCTTCTCCAGCTCACAGCTCCTCCATTCAAAATATAAACGTATCCTGTCTGAGATTTGGAATCATCCTTGTCGGTGTCACAACTAGCGTCGACGTAACCTTTTACGAGAAGCTGTTCATCACCCCCATAGACTAAGAACATTTCTTTAGTCCTATTTAGGTACTTTAGGATGTTCTTCACGGCTGTCCAGTGTTCCACTCCTGGATCACTTTGATATCTGCTCGTCAAACTAAGAGCATTGGACACATCCGGTCTAGTACATAGCATGGCATACATGATGGAACCTATGGCCGAGGCATAAGGCACTTTGCTCATAGCTTCCCTATCATTTACCGTAGCTGGACACTGAGCCTTGCTCAATATCTTACCTGACAACATAGGCACTGAACCTTTCTTTGCCTTATCCATTCTGAACCTTTTCAGAACTTTGTCTAGGTATGTACTCTGGCTTAAAGCTATCAGGCGTCTTTGTCGATCTCTATAGATTTTGATGCCCAATATATAAGCAGCTTCACCTAGGTCTTTCATTGAAAAACACTTGTTCAAATAACTCTTCACATCGTTAAGCATGTTGATGTCATTTCCGATAATCAATATGTCATCCACATATAGTACCAGAAACGTCACCGAGCTCCCACTCACTTTCTTTTAGATACAAGCTTCGTAGCAATTTGGAACAAATCAAAGCTCTTGATCACTTGATCAAACGAAGGTTCCAACTCTGAGATGCTTGCTTCAGTCCATAAATGGAACGCTGAAGTTTGCATACTTTACTAGCATCCTTAGGATCGACAAAACCTTCGGGTTGCATCATATACAACTCTTCATCAATGTTGCCATTGAGGAACGCAGTCTTGACATCCATCTGCCATATTTCATAATCATGAAACGCAGCAATTGCTAATAAAATCCGAATGGACTTAAACATCGCTACGGGAGAGAAAGTCTCATCGTAGTCAACACCTTGAACTTGTCGAAAACCTTTCGCGACAAGCCGTGCTTTATAGACGGTAACATTACCATCCGCGTCCGTTTTCTTCTTGAAGATCCATTTGCACTCAACGGCCTTACGGTCGCTAGGAGGGTCCACCAAAGTCCATACTTGGTTTTCGCTCATGGATCCCAATTCGGATTTCATGGCTTCTAGCCATTTCTCAGAGTCTGGGCTCATCATCGCTTCCTCATAGTTTGTAGGTTCACTGTCTTCTACTAACAAGACAGTCAAGAAAGGGTTGCCGTACAACTCAGGAGGGGCACGCGACCTTGTCGACCTGCGGCGTTCAGTAGCAGGATCGTCCAAAGCTTCATGATCCTTGTCATTAGCTTCCTCTATTGTTGGTGCAGGCGGCACTGGAACAATTTCAGGTGCTGCGCTACTCTCCAATTCAAGAGAAGGTTCAATAACCTCGTCTAGCTCTACTTTCCTCCCACTCACTTCTTTCGAGAGAAACTCCTTCTCAAGAAAGGAACCATTCTTTGCGACGAACACTTTGCCTTCGGTTCTGTGATAGAAGGTACACCCAATAGTTTCCTTAGGGTATCCTATGAAGACGCATTTCTCCGCTTTGGGTTCGAGCTTGTCCAGCATCAACTTCTTGACGTAAGCTTCGCATCCCCAAACTTTAAGAAACGACAACTTAGGTTTAGCACCAAACCACAGTTCATACGGTGTCGTCTCAACGGATTTAGATGGAGCCCTATTTAAAGTGAATGCAGCGGTTTCTAATGCATAACCCCAAAATGATAACGGCAAATCAGTAAGAGACATCATTGATCGGACCATATCTAATAAGGTTCGATTCTGGCGTTCAGACACACCATTGCGCTGTGGTGTTCCGGGTGGCGTGAGTTGTCAAACGATTCCAGTTGCTTTAAGATGCGTGAGAAAATCATAACTCAAATATTCACCTCCACGATCGGATCGTAGAAACTTAATCTTTCTGTTACGATGGTTCTCCACTTCATTCTGAAATTCCTTGAACTTTTCAAATGTTTCAGATTTATGTTTCATTAAATAGATATACCCATATCTACTTAAGTCATCGGTAAAAGTGAGGAAATAGCGATATCCACCGCGCGTCGAAACACTCATCGGTCCGCATACATCGGTATGTATGATTTCCAACAAGTCCGTTGCTCGCTCCATCATACCGGAGAACGGGGTTTTGATCATCTTGCCCATGAGGCATGGTTCGCATGTGTCAAATGATTCAAAATCAAGAGACTCCAAAAGTCCATCAGAATGGAGTTTCTTCATGCGCTTTACACCAATATGACCTAGACGACAGTGCCACAAATAAGTAGTATTATCACTATCTACTTTGCATCTCTTAGCCTCAATGTTATGGATGTGTGTTTCATCCCTTTCGAGATTTAGAAGAAATAAACCATTTACAAGAGGTGCATGACCATAAAAGATGTTACTCATATAAATAGACCAACCATTATTCTCCGATTTAAATGAATAACCGTCTTGCAATAAACACGATCTAGAAATAATGTTCATGCTCAACGCAGGCACATAAAAACACTTATTAAGGTTTAAAACTAATCCCGAAGGTAAAACTAAGGAGAGTGTGCCGACGGCCATCACATCAACTCTTGATCCGTTGCCAACGCGCATCGTCACCTCATCCCTCGCAAGCCGTCGTTTATTCCGTAGCTCCTGTTTCGAGTTACAAATATTAGCAACTGAACCGGTATCAAATACCCAGGCACTACAACGAGGGCTAGTAAGGAAAACATCAATAACATGTATATCAAATATACCTTTGATGGTGCCAGCCTTCTTGTCCGCTAAGTACTTCGGACAGTTGCGCTTCCAGTGACCCTTGTCCTTGCAATAGAAGCACTCAGTGTCGGGCTTAGGACCAGACTTGAGCTTCTTCTCAGCAGGAGCATTGCGCTTGCCGCCGCCCTTCTTGAAGGGCTTCTTTGCTCCCTTACCTTTCTTAAAGGAGGGCTTGTTGACCATCAACACATGATTATCCTTCTTGATGTCCACCTCCGCAGATTTCAGCTTTGCGAAGAGCTCGGTGATCGTATCAGTGGAGCCAATCTGATTATGAGTCACTACAAAACTTTTGTAGCTGGGAGGGAGTGATTGCAGAACCCTGTCAAACTTGAGCTCCTCTGGAATCGTGCATTCCAGTTGCTCAAGGCGTTGAGTGTAGCCCGACATCTTTATGGCGTGCTCACTAACGGAACTCTCTTCCTCCATCTTGCAGTTAAAGAACTTCTCAGAGATCTCATATCTCTCAGAACGGGCTTGAGTCTGAAACATGGTTTTCAGCTCCTCGAGAATCTCAAAGGGCCCGGGATAGGTTTCAAAACGATTTTTAAGTTCCGGTTCCATAGCAAACAACATGGTGCTCTTAATCACACCATAATCATCTTTGCGCGACTGATAGACAGCTTTCTCATCAGCCGGCGCAGTTGCAGCAGGGGGTTCACCTAACGCTTTCCCAAGGACATAGTCCTTTTGTCCGCCAGACAGAATGATTCTTAGATTGCGGAACCAATTGGTGAAGTTAGACCCATTGTTTCTAAGCTTTTCCTTCTCAGCAAAAACGTTGAAGTTGAAGTTGGATTTGGCCATGTGATCTACAGTATTGCAAGTACAATTTAGACTATGTTCATGATAAATAGTTCAACTTAATCAAATTACTAAATGAACTCCCACTAAATTCAACATCCCTCAAGTTGTTTAGTGAGCACGATCCAAATTCATCACACCTAATCCGATCATCACGAGAAGAGATGTGGTTTCAATGGTGGACAACAAAGTGTCGATCATATCATTCATATGACTCATGCTTAACCTTTCGGTTCTTGTGTTCCGAGGCCATGTCTGTACATGCTAGGCTCGTCAAGCTAGACCCAAGTATTTCCGCGTGTGCAAAACTGGCTTGCACCCGTTGTATGTGAGCGTAGAGTCTATAGCACCCGATCATCACGTGATGCTTGGACACGACGAACTTTCGCAACGGTGCATACTTGGGGAGAACACGGTTTTTATCTTGATCTTTAAGTGAGGAATCATCTTATAATGCTACCGTCGCGATCTAAGCATAATAAGATACATAAAGGATAAACATCACATGCATATAACTTTATGTGACATGGTATAGCCAATCTTCGTGCAATGATCTCCATCTTGTGCGTTCCGGCATGATCTCCATCACTCCACCATGATTGCCTTCACCACGAATAGCAACTACAACTATTGCTAACTACTTAGCGATAAAGTAAAGCTATTACATGGCGTATAAGAAGTTGACTCGCAGGTCATACACAATATAAAGACAACCATATGGCTCCTGCCGGTTGTGTACTCATCGACATGCAAGTCGTGAAACATTACAAACATGATCATCGCATACATTATACACATCACATCTTGGGCCATACCATATCACAGAAAACACTCCTGCAAAAACAAGTTAGACGCCTCTACTTTGTTGTTGCATGTTTTACGTGGCTTATGGGAGTAGATGCTAAGAACGATTCTTACCTACGGAAAGCCACAACTGTGATATTATGGTTGCCAACTCTGGTGTTTAATCCCATGACAACTATAGTGAGAAACTGACATCCACCAGCCGCATGTGTGGAACAAGCCACACGTCAAGTGCAGAGCCGGTCTCGCGAACGACGTCGCGTAAGGTTGCCTGGACTGCTTCAATCTCACTATCCGCGTCATAAGAAGAACACAAACAAGAGGCTTGCAACAGAAAACATCAACGCCCGCAACAACCATGTTGCGTTCTACTCGTGAAACACATCTACGCATAGATCTAGCTCTGATACCACTGATGGGTTTCGCGGCATAGTAAATCAAAATTTTCTACGGAGCGAACAGAGGGAAAGCCAAGATCTAATCTAGGAGATGCAAACAACGAGAGAGATTGGATTAGATCTTCATACCCTTGAAGATTCGCACAGCGGAACGTTCGTCGGAACGTGGGTGATGTAGTCGTACTCGCTTCTCCTCCTCGCGATCCGATCCGATCTAGCACCACAAGTGGCGGTGCCTCCGTGAGATGCACACGTGCAGCACCTCGACGTCTCCTCCTTCCTCGGACCAGCAAGTATGGTGGAGATGTAGATTGTATCTACAACACGACGGCGTGGTGTATATGGTGGAGAATTTCTGCAGCAGGGCTTCGCCTACAAACAGTCGGGAGGGAGAGAGGAAAGCTAGCAAGCGGCTAGGTTTGGAGGAGAGGTGTAGGGGTTTGGTGCGCCCCCCACCCCTCTATATTAGAGGGGGGCGCAGCCCTAGCCCCTCCCCCAATCCCAAAGGATAAGGAGTGGGGGGCATGGACTCTCCCTCTTCTAGAAACCCTATCTCTAGTTTAAACGATTTAAACTCTCTAGGATCGGCTGGGCCCTATGGGGCCTTGTGCCCCTGGCCCAATGCGGCCAGGACACTCCCTCATAGGCCCGTGCCCCCTCCCGGAAGGTGGGGCCACGTTGGTCCCCTTCCGGAAGGTTCTAGAAGCTTCCGGTACAATACCGATTAACCCGGAACAATTCCGAACTCCAAAAACTGCACTGCCTTATATGAATCTTATTCTCCGGACCATTCCGGAACCTCTCGTGATGTCCCGGATCCCATCCGAGACTCCGAACAAAAATTCATAAACCAATTATCCAATCTATCCTAGCGTCGAGATACGTTAAGTGTGTGACCCTGCGGGTTCGAGAATATGCAGACATGATCTTCTATCAATAATCAACAGCGGGGTCTGGGCACCCATATTGACTCCCACACATTCATCGATGATCATATCGGATGAACCACGATGCCAGGATTCAATCAATCCCATATATATATTCCCTTCGTCTCGCGATATTTTACTTGCCCGAGATTCGATCGTCGGTTACGTCATACCTAGTTCAATCTCGTTCACAGAAAGTACTTTACTCGTTCCGTAATCCGATATCACTTTGTGATTAACTCCTTAAACACATGCTTGCAAGCGGTGTTGATATCGATTACCGAGTGGGCCCGAAGTATATCTCTCCGACTTGGGAGGGACAAATCCCATCTTGATACATACATCCCAACAGATACTTTCCGATCACCTGAGAGACACCTTTATGATCACCCTCTCATAGGATGACGTTTGATGACCTCAAAGCTTTCTTCCAATACCAGGGAGTTGTATTATCTCATGGTCTAAGGAATACAATATTTGACATAAGAAAAGCTTCACAAAGACGAACACAATGACACGATCTAATTGCTTCGCTTAGTTTGGGTTTGTCCATCATATCATTCTCCCAATGATATGATCTCATTATCAATTGACAACTCATGTCGATGGTTAGGAAACCTTAACCATCATTGATCAATGATCTAGTCCATAGAGGCGTACTAGGGACACGGTGTTGTTCACAAACCACACAAGTATTAATGTTTCCGCTTAATACAATTCTAGCATTGAATATAAACTTTATCATGAACATGAATTATAATAATAACATCTTTATTATTGCCTCTAGGGCATAATTCCA
>OU342735.1:462909480-463084552 GCA_910589765.1 Avena atlantica | reverse complement strand
TTCCGGTACAATACCGATTAACCCGGAACAATTCCGAACTCCAAAAACTGCACTGCCTTATATGAATCTTATTCTCCGGACCATTCCGGAACCTCTCGTGATGTCCCGGATCCCATCCGAGACTCCGAACAAAAATCATAAACAATTATCCAATCTATCCTAGCGTCGAGATACGTTAAGTGTGTGACCCTGCGGGTTCGAGAATATGCAGCATGATCTTCTATCAATAATCAACAGCGGGGTCTGGGCACCCATATTGACTCCCACACATTCATCGATGATTCATATGGATGAACCACGATGCCAGGATTCAATCAATCCCATATATATATTCCCTTCGTCTCGCGATATTTTACTTGCCCGAGATTCGATCGTCGGTACGTCATACCTAGTTCAATCTCGTTCACAGAAAGTACTTACTCGTTCCGTAATCCGATATCACTTTGTGATTAACTCCTTAAACATGCTTGCAAGCGGTGTTGATATCGATTACCGAGTGGGCCCGAAGTATATCTCTCCGACTTGGGAGGGACAAATCCATCTTGATACATACATCCCAACAGATACTTTCCGATCACCTGAGAGACACCTTTATGATCACCCTCTCATAGGATGCGTTTGATGACCTCAACGCTTTCTTCCAATACAGGGAGTTGTATTATCTCATGGTCTAAGGAATACATATTGACATAAGAAAAGCTTCACAAAGACGAACACAATGACACGATCTAATTGCTTCGCTTAGTTTGGTTTGTCCATCATATCATTCTCCAATGATATGATCTCATTATCAATTGACAACTCATGTCGATGGTTAGGAAACCTTAACATCATTGATCAATGATCTAGTCCATAGAGCGTACTAGGGACACGGTGTTTGTTCACAAACACAAGTATTAATGTTTCCGCTTAATACATTCTAGCATTGAATATAAACTTTATCATGAACATGAATTATAATAATAACATCTTTATTATTGCCTCTAGGGCATAATTCCAACACTCCCTCATAGGCCCATGGCCCCTCCCGGAAGGTGGGGCCACGTTGGTCCCCTTCCGGAAGGTTCTAGAAGCTTCCGGTACAATACCGATTACCCGGAACAATTCCGAACTCCAAAACTACACTGCCTTATATGAATCTTATTCTCCGGACCACTCCGGAACCTCTCGTGATGTCCCGGATCCCATCCGAGACTCCGAACAAAAACTCATCAACCAATTATCCAATCTATCCTAGCATCGAGACACGTTAAGTGTGTGACCCTGCGGGTTCGAGAATATGCAGACATGATCTTCTATCAATAATCAACAGAGGGGTCTGGAAACCCATATTGACTCCCACAACATTCATCGATGATCATATCGGATGAACCACGATGCCAGGATTCAATCAATCCCATATATATATTCCCTTCGTCTCGCGATTATTTTACTTGCCCGAGATTTGATCGTCGGTAACGTCGTCATACCTAGTTCAATCTCGTTCACAGCAAGTACTTTACTCGTTCCGTAATCCCATATCACTTTGTGATTAACTCCTTAACCACATGCTTGCAAGCGGTGTTGATATCGATTACCAAGTGGGCCCGAAGTATATCTCTCCGACTTGGGAGGGACAAATCCCATCTCGATACATACAACCCAACAGATACTTTCCGATCACCTGAGAGACACCTTTATGATCACCCTCTCATAGGATGACGTTTGATGACCTCAAAGCTTTCTTCCGATACCAGGGAGTTGTATTATTCTCATGGTCTAAGGAATAATATTTGACATAAGAAAAGCTTCGCAAAGACGAACACGATGACAGATCTAATTGCTTCGCTTAGTTTGGGTCTGTCCACCATATCATTTTCCAATGATATGATCTCATTATTAATTGACAACTCATGTCCATGGTTAGGAAACCTTAACCATCATTAATCAATGAGCTAGTCCTTAGAGGCGTACTAGGGACACGGTGTTGTTCACAAACCACACAAGTATTAAAGTTTCTGTTTAATACAATTCTAGCATGGAATATAAACATTATCATGAACAAGAATTGTAATAATAACATCTTTATTATTGCCTCTAGGGCATAATTCCAACAGTCTCCCACTTGCACTAGAGTCAATAATCTAGTTTAAATTTGGCAACAATCTCACACCCATGGCACTGAGGTGCTGATCATGTTTTACACGTGGAAGAGGTTTAGTCAATGGATCTGCGACATTCAGATCTGTATGTACTTTGCTAATCTTCAGATCTCCATCTGCTATATAATCTCGGATTATATGAAACTTGCGGTTGATATGCTTGGTCTTTGCATGATATCTTGGTTCCTTAGCGAGTTCTATGGCGCTAGTGTTGTCACACAATATCTCTAGTGGGTCCAATGCACTTGGAACCACGCCAAGCTCAGTGATGAAGTTCCTGATCCAAACTCCTTCACTTGATGCTTCTGCAGCAGCCATGTATTCCGCTTCTACTGTAGATCCCGCGATCACGCTTTGCTTGCATCTTCTCCAGCTCACAGCTCCTCCATTCAAAATATACACGTATCCTGTCTGAGATTTAGAATCATCCTTGTCGGTGTCAAAACTAGCATCGACGTAACCTTTTACGACAAGCTGTTCATCACCCCCATAGACTAAGAACATTTCTCTAGTTCTATTTAGGTACTTTAGGATGTTCTTCACGGCTGTCCAGTGTTCCACTCCTGGATCACTTTGATATCTGCTCGTCAAACTAAGAGCATTGGACACATCCGGTCTAGTACACAACATGGAATACATGATGGAACCTATGGCCGAGGCATAAGGCACTTTGCTCATAGCTTCCCTATCATTTACCGTAGATGGACACTGAGCCTTTCTCAATATCTTACCTGACAACATAGGCACCGAACCTTTCTTTGCCTTATCCATTCTGAACCTTTTCAGAACTTTGTCTAGGTATGTACTCTGGCTTAAAGCTATCAGGCGTATTTGTCTATCTCTATAGATTTTGATGCCCAATATATAAGCAGCTTCACCTAGGTCTTTCATTGAAAAACACTTGTTCAAATAACTCTTCACATCATTAAGCATGTTGATGTCATTTCCAATAATCAATATGTCATCCACATATAGTACCAGAAACGTCACCGAGCTCCCACTCACTTTCTTGCAGATACAAGCTTCGTAGCAATTTGGAACAAATCCAAAGCTCTTGATCACTTGATCAAAACGAAGGTTCCAACTCCGAGATGCTTGCTTCAGTCCATAAATGGAACGCTGAAGTTTGCATACCTTATCAGCATCCTTAGGATCGACAAAACCTTCGGGTTGCATCATATACAACTCTTCATCAATGTTGCCATTGAGGAACGCAGTCTTGACATCCATCTGCCATATTTCATAATCATGAAACGCAATAATTGCTAATAAAATCCGAATGGACTTAAACATCGCTACGGGAGAGAAAGTCTCATCGTAGTCAACACCTTGAACTTGCCGAAAACCTTTCGCGACAAGCCGTGCTTTATAGACGGTAACATTACCATCCGCATCCGTTTTCTTCTTGAAAATCCATTTGCACTCAACGGCCTTTCGGTCGCTAGGAGGGTCCACCAAAGTCCATACTTGGTTTTCGCTCATGGATCCCAATTCGGATTTCATGGCTTCTAGCCATTTCTCAGAGTCTGGGCTCATCATCGCTTCCTCATAGTTCGTAGGTTCACTGTCTTCTACTAGCAAGACAGTCAAAACAGGGTTGCTGTACCACTCAGGAGGGGCACGCGACCTTGTCTACCTGCGACACTCAGTAGCAGCATCGTCCGAAGCTTCATGATCCTTGTCATTAGCTTCCTCTATCGTTGGTGCAGGCGGCACTGGAACAATTTCAGGTGCTGCGCTACTCTCCAACTCAAGAGAAGGTTCAATAACCTCGTCTAGCTCTACTTTCCTCCCACTCACTTCTTTCGAGAGAAACTCCTTCTCAAGAAAGGAACCGTTCTTTGCGACAAACACTTTGCCTTCGGTTCTGTGATAGAAGGTATACCCAATAGTTTCCTTAGGGTATCCTATGAAGACGCATTTCTCCGCTTTGGGTTCGAGCTTGTCCGGCATCAACTTCTTGACGTAAGCTTCGCATACCCAAACTTTAAGAAACGACAACTTAGGTTTAGCACCAAACCACAGTTCATACGGTGTCGTCTCAACGGATTTAGATGGTGCCCTATTTAAAGTGAATGCAGCGGTTTCTAATGCATAACCCCAAAATGATAACGGCAAATCAGTAAGAGACATCATTGATCGGACCATATCTAATAAGGTTCGATTCCGGCGTTCAGACACACCATTGCGCTGTGGTGTTCCGGGTGGCGTGAGTTGCGAAACGATTTCGCTTGCTTTAAGATGCGTGAGAAAATCATAACTCAAATATTCGCCTCCACGATCGGATCATAGAAACTTAATCTTTCTGTTACGATGGTTCTCCACTTCATTCTGAAATACCTTGAACTTTTCAAATGTTTCAGATTTATGTTTCATTAAATAGATATACCCATATCTACTTAAGTCATCGGTAAAAGTGAGAAAATAGCGATATCCACCGCGCGTCGAAACACTCATCGGTCCGCATACATCGGTATGTATGATTTCCAACAAGTCTGTTGCCCGCTCCATCATACCGGAGAACGGGGTTTTGATCATCTTTCCCATGAGGCATGTTTCGCATGTGTCAAATGATTCAAAATCAAGAGACTCCAAAAGTCCATCAGAATGGAGTTTCTTCATGCGCTTTACACCAATATGACCTAGACGACAGTGCCACAAATAAGTAGTATTATCACTATCTACTTTGCATCTCTTAGCCTCAATGTTATGGATGTGTGTTTCATCCCTTTCGAGATTTAGAAGAAATAAACCATTCACAATAGGTGCATGACCATAAAAGATGTTACTCATATAAATAGAACAACCATTATTCTCCGATTTAAATGAATAACCGTCTTGCAATAAACAAGATCCAGAAATAATGTTCATGCTCAACGCAGGCACATAATAACATTTATTGAGGTTTAAAACTAACCCCGAAGGTAAAACTAAGGAGAGCGTGCCGACGGCCATCACATCAACTCTTGATCCGTTGCCAACGCGCATCGTCACCTCATCCCTCGCAAGCCGCCGTCTATTCCGTAGCTCCTGTTTCGAGTTACAAATATTAGCAACTGAACTGGTATCAAATACCCAGGCACTACAACGAGGGCTAGTAAGGAAAACATCAATAACATGTATATCAAATATACCTTTGATGGTGCCAGCCTTCTTGTCTGCTAAGTACTTCGGACAGTTGCGCTTCCAGTGACCCTTGTCCTTGCAAGAGAAGCACTCAGTGTCCAGCTTAGGACCAGACTTGAGCTTCTTCTCAGCAGGGGCAACGCGCTTGCCGCCGCCTTTCTTGAAGGGCTTCTTTGCACCCTTACCTTTCTTGAAGGTGGGAGGCTTGTTGACCATCAACATATGATTATTCTTTTTGATGTCCACCTCTGCTACTTTCATCTTAGCGAAGAGCTCAGTGATCATATCAGTGGAACCAATTTGATTGTGAGCAACTATAAAACTTTTGTAGCTAGGAGGGAGTGATTGCATAACTCTGTCAATCTTGAGCTCCTCTGGAATCTTGCAGTCCAGTTGCTCAAGGCGTTGAGTGTAGCCTGACATCTTAATGGCGTGCTCACTAACGGAACTCCCTTCCTCCATCTTGTAGTTAAAGAATTTCTTAGAGATCTCCTTTCTCTCAGAACGGGCCTGAGTCTGAAACATAGTTTTCAGCTCCTCAAGAATCTCAAAGGGCCCGGCGAACTCCTCAAAACGATTTTGAAGATCCGATTCCATAGCATACAACATGGCGATCTTAATCAAATCATAATCATCCTTGCGCGACTGATAAACAGCTTCCTCATCAGCCGACGCATCTATAGCAGGGGCCTCACCTAGCACTTTCTCAAGGAGATTGTCCTTTTGTCCGCCAGCAAGAATGATTCTCGGAATGCGGAACCATTTAGTGAAGTTAGACCCATTGTTTCTAAGCTTTTCTATCTCAGCAAAAACGTTGAAGTTGAAGTTGGATTTAGCCATGTGATCTACAGTATTTGCCAGTACAAATTAGACTATGTACATGATAACTAGTTCAACTTAATCAAATTACTAGATGAACTCCCACTAAATTCAACATCCCTCAAGTTGTTTAGTGAACACGATCCAAATTCACCACACCTAATCCGATCATCACGAGAAGAGATGTGGCTTCAATGGTGGACAACGAAGTGTCGATCATATCATTCATATGACTCATGCGTAAACTTTCGGTTCATGTGTTCCGAGGCCATGTCTGTACATGCTAGGCTCGTCAAGTTAGACCCAAGTATTTCTGCGTGTGCAAAACTGGCTTGCACCCGTTGTATGTGAGCGTAGAGTCTATAGCACCCGATCATCACGTGATGCTTGGACACGACAAACTTTCGCAATGGTGCATACTTGGGGAGAACACAGTTTTTATCTTGATCTTTAAGTGAGGAATCATCTTATAATGCTACCGTCGCGATTTAAGCATAATAAGATACATAAAAGGGATAAACATCACATGCATATAACTTTATGTGACATGGTATAGCCAATATTCGCGCAATGATCTCCATCTTGTGCGTGCCGGCATGATCTCCATCACTCCACCATGATTGCCTCCACCATGAATAGCAACTACAACTATTGCTAACTAATTAGCGATAAAGTGAAACTATTACATGGCGTATAAGAAGTTGACACACAGGTCATACACAATTATAAAGACAACCATATGGCTCCTTCCGGTTGTGTACTCATCGACATGCAAGTCGTGAAACATTACAAAACAATATCATCGCATACATTATACACATCACATCTTGGGCCATACCATATCACAGAAAACACTCCCTGCAAAAACAAGTTAGACGCCTCTACTTTGTTGTTGCATGTTTTACGTGGCTTATGGGAGTAGATGCTAAGAACGATTCTTACCTATGGAAAGCCACAACGGTGATATTATGGTTGCCAAACTCCGGTGTTAATCCCATGACAACTATAGTGAGAGAAACTGACATCCACCAGCCGCATGTGTGGAACAAGCCACACGTCAAGTGCGGAGCCGGTCTCGCGAACGACGCCGCGTAAGGTTGGCCTGGACCGCTTCAATCTCACTATCCCGCGTCATAAGAATAACACAAACAAGAGGCTTGCAACAGAAAACATCAACGCCCGCAACAACCATGTTGCGTTCTACTCGTGAAACACATCTACGCATAGATCTAGCTCTGATACCACTGAAGGGTTTCGCGGCATAGTAAATCAAAATTTTCTACGGATGCGAACAGAGGGAAAGCCAAGATCTAATCTAGGAGATGCAAACAACGAGAGAGATTGGATTAGATCTTCATACCCTTGAAGATTCGCACAGCGGAACGTTCGTCAGAACGTGGGTGATGTAGTCGTACTCGCTTCTCCTCCTCGCGATCCGATCTGATCTAGCACCACAAGTGGCGATGCCTCCGTGAGATGCACACGTGCAGCACCTCGACGTCTCCTCCTTCCTCGGACCAGCAAGTATGGTGGAGAGACGGATTGGATCTACAACACGACGGCGTGGTGTATATGGTGGAGAATTTCTGCAGCAGGGCTTCGCCTACAAACAGTCGGGAGGGAGAGAGGAAGGGCAGCAGGGCGGCTAGGGTTGGAGGGGAAGGTGTGTGGGGTGGTGCGCCCCCAGCCCTCTTTATATAGAGGGGTTGGGCGGCAACCCTAGCCCCCTCCCCCAAGCCAAGGCCGGCATCCAAGGAGGAGGAGTGGGGGGCAAGGAAACCCCCCCCTTCTAGAAGCTCTATCTAGAGTTTAAACCCTCTTGGCCGGCTGGGCCCTATGGGGCCTTGTGCCCCTGGCCCAATGCGGCCAGGGCACTCCATCATAGGCCCATGCCCCCTTCAGGAAGGTGGGGCCACGTTGGTCCCCTTCCAGAAGGTTCTAGAAGATTCTGGTACAATACCGATTAACCCGGAACAATTCCGAACTCCAAAAACTTCACTGCCTTATATGAATCTTATTCTTCGAACCACTCCGGAACCTCTCGTGATGTCCCGGATCCCATCCGAGACTCCGAACAAAAACTCATAAACCAATTATCCAATCTATCCTAGCGTCGAGACACGTTAAGTGTGTGACCTTGCGGGTTCGACAATATGCAGACATGATCTTCTATCAATAATCAACAGAGGGGTCTGGAAACCCATATTGACTCCCACACATTCATCGATGATCATATCGGATGAACCATGATGCCAGGATTCAATCAATCCCATATATATATTCCCTTCGTCTCGCGATATTTTACTTGCCCGAGATTTGATCGTCGGTACCGTCATACCTAGTTCAATCTCGTTCACAGCAAGTACCATACTCGTTCCGTAATCCCATATCACTTTGTGATTAACTCCTTAACCACATTCTTGCAAGCGGTGTTGATATCGATTACCGAGTGGGCCCGAAGTATATCTCTCTGACTTGGGAGGGACAACTCCCATCTCGATACATACAACCCAACAGATACTTTCCGATCACCTGAGAGACACCTTTATGATCACCCTCTCATAGGATGACGTTTGATGACCACAAAGCTTTCTTCCGATACCAGGGAGTTGTATTATCTCATGGTCTAAGGAATACAATATTTGACATAAGAAAAGCTTCGCAAAGACGAACACGATGACACGATCTAATTGCTTCGCTTAGTTTGGGTTTGTCCACCATATCATTTTCCAATGATATTATCTCATTATTAATTGACAACTCATGTCCATGGTTAGGAAACCTTAACCATCATTAATCAATGAGCTAGTCCTTAGAGGCGTACTAGGGACACAGTGTTGTTCACAAACCACACAAGTATTAAAGTTTCCGCTTAATTAAATTCTAGCATGGAATATAAACATTATCATGAACAAGAATTATAATAATAACATCTTTATTATTGCCTCTAGGGCATAATTCCAACATGGGATGCACGGGAGCTGCTAATGGGCCGGCCCAGTGTCACTCCGCGGGGCGGGGCGCAACTGACAGGGGGATTCCACCAGTCAGTGGCTCTTTAAACGCGAAGCGGTACGGGGCAATCTCATCTGCACGATCTAATTCTAATCGAACGGCTGCTACTCATCGTCCACGTCGGGCGGCGCCGGTGAGACATAAACCTAACGCGGCAGATGGGGGTCCTCGGGGACACACCGGGGCTCAGGCGAGGGTCGGCGATGCGGGCGAATGACGAAGTCGACGACGGCGAACCTCCTGGTACCGGCAGCTCCTCCTAGGGTGGACGAAATCGACGACGCCCTTCTTCTCCAGAGGCGGCCTGCTCCGGCGCAATTCCGGCGATGCGCTGCTAGCCTTGCTCCGGTAATGTGGTGGAACGATCAGTGAGGTGAGGGAGTGAGATGGTGTGCTTAATTCGGCTGGGGGTCATCTCCTTTTATAGGCTCGACGGTGAGACCTAGAGGGATGGGAAGACGACGGTGGCGACACGGCTACGGGCAGCTAGAGGCATGGCCGAGGGTGGCGATCGATCGGTGGTCTCCTGGCGATGCTCTAGGGCTTTAATGCACGTGTAGGGGCGATGGCAAATGGTCGGGAATGCTCGATGCTCTGCGAGGCAGAGGCGGCGTCTTCGACGGCGAGCGGTGGCTATGGGGCACGGGCGGTGAAATGGGCATGTTTGGCGGTCTCCTGGGACGGTGGGGAGCATGTTGGCGGGCGGCGAGGGCTCGAGGCGGTCGGGTTGCATGGGAACGATGCGTGCTCTACGTTTCTGGTTCCTGGCGACAGCGGCACGGGCGCGGCATTCCTGGCGGTTCTGGTTGCTGTCTGCAAGGCAGGACTGCTCGAGAGGGGGCGGTGAGGCATGGGCTACCTCCCAGACAAGGTTGGCACGGCTAGTTCTTCCTCTAGCCTGCTGTCCACACTGGGGTGACATGGGAGCTCTCGGCATGTTCACCATTGATGGTATTGGCAAGCTCACAGTGGTTCTAGTGATTAGTTAAGATTGTTAGATGATCTACTAAGGCTAGTGGTGTCTAGAGAGGGAACAAGTTAGGCCAGAATCACTGCACACTATAGTGTTTTGATTTTGTTTGATTTGCATCTGCAAGGTGTTTGATGAAATGGCCGCATGAATTCAAGTTTTGAATTTTGAAATTATTTTTGGTGGGTGTGCTAGGCATGTGCTGGTGAGTCTGAAGATGCTTGGGTTTTGAAAATTGAGTTGGTTTGAGTGGTTTTTGAAAAAGTGGGATCTTCCCATATGAAATAGATTCAATTTTAAACTGTCATTTAAACTATGCATTTGAATGTTTCTGGATAATCACAAGATGGGCCTTGATACTTTGTTATGAGTACTATAAAGTGGTGCAAAGATCCATACATGTTTCTGTTAAGTTATGAAAGTTAGAGACAGCCAAAGTAGGCATGGGAGTTAATTTGGCCAAAGTGACCATTCACTTAATTTGTTTGTTTTGATTTATTTGTCTTTGGGGAAAGTGCGGGGATTGTTTAGATGATGTTTATTTCACCTAAGAATGATTTTAGAAGTAAAGAAACACATAATCATGGCAATTCAAAAGAATCCAAATTGTAATGCACACTCATATGAATGCTTTCCTATTTTAATTGGAAAAGTTTTTGTTAATCCTAAATTTGGTGATTAGAGTTTGATGATTCTAGTTTAATATTTTTGGGATATTACAAACCTTCCCCCCTTAAACAAAAATCTCATCCCAAGATTTGAAAAAGGATGAAAAGAATACCTAGGATTTGAAGATATTGGGAAACTCCGTCCTGATGTGATCTTCGCGCTCCCAGGTAGCTTCCTCTTCTGTGTGGTTGCTCCACTGAATCTTGAGAAACTTGATGCTTCGGGTTCTCGTTGTTCTGAAAGCTTCTTCCAGAATACGGATGGGTACTTCGGGATAGGTTAGGTCATCGTTGATCTCTATGGTCTGGTGGTCGATATTCTTGAACACTTCAGTCTTCTCCGGGACTTCGAGACACTTGCGAAGTAATGAGATATGGAACACATTGTGCACGGCTGGCATCTCTTCGGGTAGTTCCAATTGATACGACACTTCTCCTCGACGGTTTAGAATCTTGAAGGGGCCGATATATTTGGGGCTAACTTTCCTTTTAGCTGGAAACGCTACATTCCCTTCAATGGCGACACTTTCAGATACACAAAATCTCCTAGGTTGAAGGCGAGGTCTCGACGTCTCTTGTCGGCGTAACTCTTCTGTCTGGACTGGGCTGTCTTGAGGTGCTCATGAATCTTGTGAACCTTCTCTTCTGCTTCTCGTAGGATGTTGGGTCCGAAAATCTGACTCTCTCCTACTTCCGACCAGTTCAAAGGGGTGCGACACTTCCTTCCAAACATGAATTCAAATGGGGCCATTTGCAAACTGGCTTGATAACTGTTGTTGTACGAAAATTCTGCGAACGGCAGACAGTCTTCCCATTTAGATCCATACTCTAGCACACATGCTCTCAGCATATCTTCGAGTATTTGATTTACTCGTTCTGTTTGTCCATCGGTCTGAGGGTGATAAACGGTGCTGAAATCTAGTCGGGTTCCTAAACCTTCTTGGACTTTCTTCCAGAATCTCGAGGTAAGCTGAGTTCCTCGATCCGATACGATGTTCTTGGGGACTCCGTGCAAACTGACGATTCTAGCGATGTATAACTCTGCTAGCTTCGAACTCTGATATATGGTCTTGACGGGTAAGAAATGGGCGACTTTAGACAATCTATCCACTATGACCCAGATAGAGTCATTTCCCCTGCTAGAAGTAGGCAATCCGGTGATAAAGTCCATTCCAACTGAATCCTATTTCCATTCCAGAATTTGCAAGGGTTGCAACAATCCAGCGGGTCTTTGATGTCCCGCCTTGACTCGCTGACATATATCACACTTGGCGATATAGCTTCCGATTTCTCTCTTCATCTTATGCCACCAAAATTGCTCTTTCAAATCTTGAAACATCTTCGTTCCTCCGGGGTGGATAGAATAAAGAGTATCATGAGATTCTTTCAAAATAACTTCTTTCAACTCAGAATATGCTGGTACACAAAGGCGTCCTTTGTACCACAAAACTCCTTCTTCATCTTCGGTGAATCCGGTACTTTGCCTGTACTGATACGGCGCTTGATTCCGTCGATACTAGCATTTCCTTTCTGCGCCTCTTTGATCCGGCTGATCAAAGTGGGTTGAAGTTCTATGCTAGCCAAAAATCCTTCACTTACTAATTCCATTCGAAAATCTTCCATCTCCTTGTGCAAACTTGGTTGCTCCTTCAAAATCATGGAGTTCAAGAGGCACGTCAATGTGCTAAGGGCATCTGCTACCATGTTGGCTTTACCGAGGTGATAGTGAATGTCCAGATCATAATCCTTGATTAGCTCAATCCATCTTCTCTGCCTCATATTCAGCTCCTTCTGAGTGAATATATACTTTAGGCTCTTGTGATCCGAATAAATCTCACAACGATTTCCCATCAGGTAGTGCCTCCATGTCTTCAGGGCTAGAACTACGGCTGCGAGTTCGAGGTCATGGGTTGGGTAATTTTTCTCATGTTGTTTCAGTTGTCAAGATAGATAAGATATAACTTTTCCCTCTTGCATTAGCACACATCCGAGACCGATCTTGGATGCGTTGCAATACACGTCAAAGGGCTTCGTGATATCCGGCATGATTAAGATTGGGGCTGAAATCAATCTCCGCTTGAGTTCTTGAAAACTCGATTCACATTTGTCGGTCCATTCAAACTTCTTGTCCTTCTTCAGCAATTGGGTCATGGGTCTGGCGATACTCGAGAATCCTTCTACGAACTTGCGCTAATACCCCGCCAATCCGAGAAATGCACGAACTTGGGTTTGGGTGGTTGGGGCTTGCCAATCTTCGACATCTTTCACCTTTGCAGGGTCAACGGCAATTCCTCCGGCTGAGACAATGTGGCCGAGGAATCGTACCTCCTGTAACCAGAATTCACATTTGCTAAACTTGGCATACAACTAATGCTCTCTAAGGGTTCCAAGAATGGTCCTTAGGTTTAGCTCATGTTCTTCTTCCGATTTGGAATAAATTAGGATGTCGTCGATGAAAACAACGACAAACTTATCCAGGAAGTCCATAAAAATCTTATTCATGAGATTCATGAAATAAGCGGGGGCATTGGTTAATCCAAAAGACATGACAGTATACTCGTATAATCCATATCTGGTGGTAAAGGCAGTCTTGGGAATATCCTCTGCGCGAATCTTGAGTTGATGATAGCCTGTTCTAAGATCAATCTTAGAAAACACTTTGGCACCGGTCAACTGATCAAACAAATCTTCTATCTTGGGCAATGGGTACTTGTTGTTGATAGTGACATCATTCAACTTCCGATAATTCGTACACAAACGGTTACCTCCATCCTTCTTGTCCACGAATAAGACAGGTGATCTCCATGGTGACGCACTTGGTTGAATCAATCCAATTTCCAACATGGAATCCAGTTGCTTCTTCAGTTCTGCTAGTTCCGACGGGTTCATACTATATGGTCTCTGGGCTATGGGTCCTGTTCCGGGGATTAGTTCGATGATAAACTCGATATCCCGATCTGGGGGCATACCGGGCAAAACATCTGGAAATACATCGGGGTATTCACAGACTATCCAGACTTGGTCAATGGTAGGTTGGGCTATACTCTTGTTGCATTTAAATTGATGAGGTAAGGTTTCAGATATATGCTCGACTAATATTCCGGCTGTACTGGTCATGGTTACGGCTTTCTTGGCACAGTCAATCAATCCTTTATGTTTGGACATCCAATCCATTCCTAGTACTACTTCCAAACCTTTAGTTCTGAGTACTATCAGGTTAGCATAAAAATCTATGCCATGGATTCATATGGGGACGGCTTTGCAAATTTGCCTAGCTTTGGTGGTTGAACCGGGGATTTGAACAATCATAACATGCTTCAGTTTGGTTGGTTGAATCTTACTAGTGCAGGCAAATTCTTCGGTGACAAATGAATGCGATGCACCAGATTCAAACAACACTCTAGCAAGTACTGAATTAACAGAAAACATACCCAGCACGACTTCTGGCGCTTCCTGAGCTTCTTCGGCATGCATGAGAAAAAGACGGCCGTTGCGGTTGAGCGAGTTACCTGGGGCAAACCTTCTTCCAGGCTGAACACGACGCTGCTGCTGAGCTGGGGCATTTGCATTGAGGGCTGCGGTATTCGTCTTGTTGGGGCACTCATTGGAGTAGTGTCCTTTATTTCCACAGTCATAACAAGTCACTTGCGACTTGTCCTTGGCTGCAACAGGCACATCATTGCTTCCAGTCCTTGGGGCAGTGTTGGTGTTGGCGGTAGCATTGTTGTTGTTGAACTTGGGTGGGGCACGGTTGAAATTGTTAGAGTTGCCGGGGTTGTTGTGATTTCCTCCGGGCCTTGGGTTTCCACGGTTGGGATAGGTTGGACGGTTCAACGGGGGTCTGTTGGTTCTCGGGGCAAATCCTTGAGATGGGTTGAGGCGATACTTTGGGGTCTGATGGGTTCCTGGCTGATGCATCATACGACGCTTGCGGTTCTCGTTGGCTTGGTTGATCTTTCCTTCCATCTGGATGGCAGAGTCGACAAGAGCTTCGATATCCACAAAGGGGATATTGACTAACACCGTCTGCATCTCATCGTGCAGACTATTCAAGAATCTCTCCTTCTTTTTGGCTTCGGTGTCGATCTCATCCGGGGCATACCTAGCTAATGACAAGAATTTGTCACGGTATTCCACTACAGTCATCCGTCCTTGCTTTAGTTCTCCGAACGCATCTCTCATTCTCTTGATCAAACCCGGTGGCACATGGGTTCTGCTAAACTTGAACTTGAATTCCTCCCAGGTCATCATCTGTCCTCCGGTCATTGCATGAACGTTGTTCCACCATGCTCTGGCATCTCCGGCTAGATAGTGGGTGGCGAACAAAACTTTTTTGTTAGCTTCCACTCTGGCTACTTCTAGGTTGTTTTCCATGGTTTGCAGCCAATCATCGGCGTCTAAGGGCTCTTCTGACTTAGTGAAAACAGGTGGGTTGGTGTTCTGGAAATTCTTGAGCTTAGATCCATGGTTGTCCTGATTTCCGTGGCCTTGATTGTTGTTGGCCATCTGAGCTATGTGCTGAAGGGTAGCTAAGTTGGCTTGACGTTCCGCTCTTTTAGCTTCGCGGTCAGAAACCAACATTTGCAGGATCTGCAACATCGGGTCCGGGGATGAACCACTTCCTTCGCGTGGCATCTGAAGATTGAGATAGATCATGAGAAAAGAGGGAAATTTCTAAGGTTCAGGGACTTGGAAAGTTTTTAAAGTTTGCCTCAGATTTTTTTCTAGCAACTTGCTTTTCATTCATTCATTCGTAGCACCCGATACAAACACACACCACAACAAGGAAAAACAGATGGTTTTAGGAACCATTCTGGAATCTACGATACAGTGGGACCGAATACTACTCGCTACGCTAGTGCTCAAGTGCTACTCCTCCTCGGAGTCGGCGTAGTCGTCATCCTCATCGTCATCGATGAAGGCGAAATCATCCTCATCGGTGAAGAAGTCCATAGCCTGATCCTCCAGAAAATCATCGTCATCGCTGAGATAGGAGTGGGGGTCTCCACGAAGATCTTCTCCGGCGTTCTCCCTTTCCTCCAACTGCATGTCTCTCTCATGGATGGTCTCCTCCAAATCCGAGATATGGTGGCGAAGACGAGCAATGATGCGTTCCTTCTTGTCGAGCTGACGGCAGCGAGACTTGCGATCCTTTGCTAGCATGGCGATGGTCTGATCCTTGGTCTTGATGATGGCGGACTTGTGGTTGGAGTAGTCACGGCAATTGTCCAACTCCTGCTGACGATCGTACATCATGAAGCTAAGGTGGTCCAATTGGGTCTTCAGCTCGGGTGATATGGGGCTTCTAGTGGCTGTCCATTAGCATCACGCCTTGGACAAAACTCAAAGCGGGTACCCTTGATCTGGTTGATACTCTGCCCATACAGACGGGCAAGAGCTTCCTGCATGGCCCTGGCAAGTCCATCGAGCCAGTTGTTTTCTCTTAAGGTGAACCGAATTCCCTCAGCCGTGGGAGGTTCAATCTTTCCTCAGAGACTTGCAACAATTAGCCACTTTAGATCTTCTCCTCCTTGATCATTGAGCTGAGCTCCGAAGAACTCGGGGTGCGGACGCTCCAGAAGTTCCGAAAGCTGGTCCAAATCCCGCTCAAAGATAAGCTCTCCTCCATTCCCCAACTGATAAAACTTGCTGTACTTCACGTCCATCTATAAGAATATAGTATGAGTAAGTTAGTAGAGTGATCAAGTGTGTAAAATTTTATGTATTTTGCAAGAGTTTTTGAGGAACATGACTTTTTATGAAAGAATCAAGGTGATAAGAATCGGAATAAGTTTTTGTAAATATTTGTTTCCTTTGGTTTTGAAACTAAGTTTTTGATTCAAACGTCCAGTCCAACTAGAGTCTCCTATGGTCAGGATGGCTCTGATACCAACTTGTCAACACCCGGATTTTTAATCCCGGATGCCTGTTATTCCATACATCGCAATCCCAAGATTGCCATTTTTGCGAGACATAACAGATTTGGATACCACAGTACATCATCCATTGCAAACCATACATAAGGTCTTACACAAATAAGGATCTCATGATCCAGTTCTTAATACAACTCAAGCAGCGGAAATACGTAATAATAACGGTAGCGTAGGCGAAGCTCCATCTTCGGGGTCACGGGCAATGCTGACGATGGGAGATGATCCTAGTTGTCGTAACCTTCCTAGGGTCCATCCTCCTGGTACTCCTCTTCATAGTCTGGCCATGGGAATAGCCAGGGACAAAGCCATGAGTACTCTTTAAGTACTCGCAAACTAATACTAACAAGTGAAGGGGTTTTTGTAGTAGGACACTAAGCTCTAGGGTTGTTTTGCAAAAAGCCAGATTACTATACTAAGTCTAGAAACTAAGAAAGCTAGTTAAAATTCTAGAACACCTAAGTGAGAACTTGTATTTCATATCACAACTCTGTTGTGGTCAAGTCAAAGTCTCAATTCATTTCACAAGTCATTTTGAAAACATCTGACGGGGGAACAATATGGCCAGTCCAACTGTCCATAACCGCGGACGCGGCTATTCGAATAGTTTGACACTCTGCAGAGATTGTACACTTTCACCACAACATTCGATACATCCGTCATGAACAAATCCTGAATTCACCATACTCAGTATGCAGATAATCAATCCTAACCTTTCGATTACACGCCCTAGTATAAGCACCTCTCCTGTGAGTTTGGCCTCCCAACCATGACCAACTGTCATCTTGGGTACTGCACAGGTGGACAATCTTCACAAGGTAGCCTCATCTCAGACCTTGGCCGTGAGGGAACCAATACTAAGGTATATAAGTTTCCAGTCAAGCCCTACCCAATTCTCGGGTATTGTGGTTGTACGGTAAAATTGGAATGGTATCGCATCCAGACAACCATCAGTTTTATAAAGGGCTAATGCTCATGCCTCAACATTTTCATCATCCAAATCATCTGGTGTTCGGAAACACCTGTCAAAACATCTCAATAGAATGATCCATCATTCCAAGGTTTTCATAACCATTTTTCCACCAAGTATTCCCACCTAAAGTTGATCCAGTTTTATGCTTAGCACTAGCATCTACAAGTGTGGATAAGTACTAATGAGAGGTGGTAAACTAGGGGAGTTTTACTAAGTTCAATCTCCTCCTTAGGATGACATAAGGATTATCTAGCTTAGGCCAAGTTTTATGCTCTTTATGCAACCTTCAATTATCTTTCTAATATCTACAATTTACTTAAGTAATCTCTAAGTAATAGCTTTGATAAAGAAATAATGTATAAAGTTTGTTAGTAAAAATAGAATTGGGGTTATCAAGTGGGTATGATCACATATGCTTAAGGCATATAGGTGGCATGGTAACAAGCAAGTATTTGCTTGCGTAGGTATCAGTATGAGCTTGCTAAATTGCAAGTGTTAGCTTGCAGGTATTGGCTTGCAAGGTTAACTTGTATAGTAAGGCTTGCCTTGTGAAGAGCAGTGGTTGAAGTTCTCCTCGGCTTCTTCTTCGTAGTATCCTCCTTCTTCCTCGTATCCTTGGTCGGTACAAGCGTCTATGAATAAATACGAGGTACACAATCACCAAACAATACTTAACTATTTGCACTCATCACACACAAGGGTCCTATAGATGATCTAGCATCATCACTAACATTACAAGATTAAAGCTTGGTTTAGTTTCTTTTATTTTTAGAAAAGTAATTTCTACTCATTGAAAAACTACTTAAGATTTAATATTCTCCAAACCAAACATGGGATCATGTTGACACGTGTCATCACCACATATTTCAGTACATGGGAATGTGATTTAAAGTGGTGTCACAATTTAGTAAGATTTAACCTTTTATTTCAAATAAAAATAAATGACTAGAAATGCCTATGTGGGATTCTTTTATTATTTGAACATTATTTCTGTCAGTAAACCCATATGTTTTTATATATTCTGAAAGGTATGATCAAATGTGATCTTTGAGAGTTGGAATCAACTCAAAAGCTATTATGGTTTAAATTTGACAAATGTTTGAATGCAGAAAAGCTTCTGCCTTGTTATTTTTACCAAGGTTGATCTATAGATTCAAATGATTTGAATCCAACGGGCTTGGATTAAGAATTTCAAAACCTTTCTAACAAAATTGGTTTCATTCAATTTGGTTCACTGAATCAAGCTGGGTTGATTTTTGAAACTAGGTACATAACTAGGTTTGAATTAAAATGGAAAAAGTTAAATTCAAAGGACTGGGCTGCGCGGGAACTGCTAATGGGCTGGCCCAGTGTCACTCCGCGGTGCGGGGCGCAACTGACAGGGGGGTTCCACCAGTCAGTGGCTCTTTAAACGCGAAGCGGTACGGGGCAATCTCATCCGCACGATCGAATTCTAATCGAACGTCTGCTACTCATCGTTCATGTCGGGCGGCGCCGGCGAGACAGAAACCTAACGCGGCAGATGGGGGTCGTCGGGGGCTCACCGGGGCTCAGTCGAGGGTCGGCGATGCGGGCAAACGACGAAGTCGACGATGGCGAACCTCCTGGTACCGGCAGCTCCTCCTGGAGTGGACGAAATCGAGGACGCCCTTCTTCTCCAGAGGCGGCCTACTCCGGTGCAATTCCGGTGATGCGCTGCTCGCCTTGCTCCGGGAATGTGGTGGAACGGTCAGTGAGGTGAGGGGAGTGAGATGGTGTGCTCAATTCAGCTGGGGCTCATCTCCTTTTATAGGCTCGACGGTGAGACCGAGAGGGATGGGCAGACGACGGTGGCGACACGGCTACGGGCAGCTAGAGGCATGGCCGAGGGTGGCGATCGATCGGTGGTCTCCTGGCGATGCTCTAGAGCTTTAATGCGCTTGTAGGGGCGGTGGGAAATGGTCTGGAACGCTCGAAGCTCTGCGAGGAAGAGGCGGCGTCTTTGACGGCGAGCGGTGGCTATGGGGCACGGGCGGTGAAATGGGCATGTCTGGCGGTCTCCTGGGACGGTAGGGAGCATGTTGGCGGGCGGCGTGGGCTCGAGGTGGTCGGGTTGAGTGGGAACGGTGCGTGCTTTGCGGTCCACGTCGGCATGGTCGACAGCGGCACGGGCGCGGCGTTCCTGGCAGTTCTGGTTGCTGTCTGCAAGGCAGGGCTGGTCGAGAGGGGGCGGTGAGGCATGGGCTACCTCCCAGACGAGGTTGGCACGGCTAGTTCTTCCTCTAGCCTGCTGTCCACACTAGGGTGACATGGGAGCTCTCAGCCTGTTCACCATTGATGGTATTGGCAAGCTCACAGTGGTGCTAGTGATTAATTAAGATTGTTAGATGATCTACTAAGGCTAGTGGTGTCCAGAGAGGGAACAGGTTAGGCTAGAATCACTGCACACTATAGTGTTTTGATTTTGTTTGATTTGCATCTGCAAGGTGTTTGATGAAATGGCCGCATGAATTCAAGTTTTGAATTTTGAAATTATTTTTGGTGGGTGTGCTAGGCATGTGCTGGTGAGTCTGTAGATGCTTGGGTTTTGAAAATTGAGTTGGTTTGAGTGGTTTTTGAAAAAGTGGGATCTTCCCATATGAAATAGATTCAATTTTAAACTGTCATTTAAACTATGCATTTGAATGTTTCTGGATGATCACAAGGTGGGTCTTGATACTTTGTTATGATTACTATCAAGGGGTGCAAAGATCCATACATATTTCTGTTAAGTTCTAAAAGTTAGAGACAGCCAAAGTAGGCATGGGAGTTAATTTGGCCAAAGTGACCATTCACTTAATTTGTTTGTTTTGATTTATTTTTCTTTGGGAAAAGTGTGAGGATTGTTTATATGATGTTTATTTCACCTAAGAATCATTTTAGAAGCAAAGAAACACATAATCATGGCAATTCAAAAGAATCCAAATTGTAATGCACACTCATATGAATGCTTTCCTATTTTAATTGGAAAAGTTTTTGTTAATCCTAAATTGGGTGATTAGAGTTTGATGATTCTAGTTTAATATTTTTGGGATGTTACAACGCCATACTTGCCAAAGGGTGAAGGCTGAACATCAAAGTCCAGCAGGACCATTACAACCTTTGGAAATTCCCGAATGGAAGTGGGTACAAATAGGTATGGACTTCATCACAGGATTGCCCATGACACCTAAACGGAAGGATATGATATGGGTAATTATGGAAAGACTCGCTAAGAGTGCACATTTTATTCTGGTAAATCAGAAAGATAATGCCGAGAAGTTAGTAGAAGTTTACGTCAAAGAGATAGTAAGTAAGCATGGAGTGCCCAAAAAGATCGTAACTGATAGGGGATCAGTGTTTACTTCAGCATTTTGGAAGCAATTGCATGAAGCACTTGCTTCCAAGTTAGATTTCAGCACAACATATCATCCTGAGATAAGAGGTCAAACTGAAAGAACAAATAAAATACTAGAAGACATGTTAAGAGCTTGTGCATTAGATTTTGGAGGTACATGGGAAGATCATCTACCATTGGCAGAATTTTCCTACAATAATAGCTATCAGAGTAGTCTGAAGGCAGCTCCATACCAAGTTCTGTATGGAAGGAAGTGTAGATCACCAATATGTTGGTATGAGCCTGGTAGCAACAAAGAATTTGCGCCAGACTATATCAAGGAAAGACAAAATATCATTGATAAGATCAGGGATAGACTGAAGATAGCCCAGAGTAGGCAGACAAGTTATGCTGGTCAAAGTCGAAGATCATGGCATCCAGAAGTGAGATACATGGTATACTTGAAAGTAAGTCCAATGAAAGGGGTGAAAAGGTTCGGAGTTAAAGGAAAATTGAGTCCAAGATACATCGGACCATTCAAGATATTGAGTCAGAACGGAACTATAACTTATGCTTTAGAATTACCATCAAGATTGGCTCAAGTGCACAATGTTTTCCATGTGTCACAACTTCGTAAATGTTTGAAAGTTCCGGATAATGCAATCACACATCAGGAGATAGAACTACAAGCAGACTTGACCTATGTTGAAAAGCCATGTAAAATTTTGGAAGAAAACTAGAAAAGGTTAAGGAATAGAGCAATCAAATATTGCAAAGTATAGTGGGAACATCACCCTGAAAGGAAATCCATGTGGGAGAAAGAAGAGGATTTAAGAAAAACCTATCCAGAACTATTTAGGTACATCTCAACAAACTTCAGGACGAAGTTTAATTTAAGGGGGGAAGTCTGTAACATCCCAGCATTTAGGAACTAACGAAGGGTAGATTTAGGAATTTGAAATGTTGCATGCATTTATCTGTGAAATTGTGGGTAAATTTTTTGCCAAATAAAAACCTAAAGTGATCAAGTTTCTTTCATACTTTGAGAATAGGTTTAGTCTTGAAGGATGATTGCTATAGACTTTGATATGATCTTTGTGGATTTATGTGTTTTGGGAAATAAAATTTGAATTTAAAACTTGAGTGTTTGAATTATAATTCAAAAGGATTTTTGAATGATGTTTGAGTATTTGATTAAATTAAGAGTTAACCAATAATAACTCAAACTTTATATAAAAAGATAATTAAGAATAAGAATCTCCATTTCCTATTTTCATTCAATAAATAAGTTACAAAAATGTAACTTATAAGAATCATTCACAATGTTTTATAATAGCAAATAAATAAAGAATAATATTTATTTATTGATAATAGTACAATCTTTATTACAAAATAATAAAATAAAGATTACAAAAGGGTAAAATTAAAATTACAAATGAATAAAGAATATTACATATGACTATTCTACAAATAAAGAATAAAACCTAAACTAAAATCTTGAATTCCCAAGTCTGGTACCTGCAAATCAAACACAAACAAAAATAAAGAAAGTTAAGGTTAAAATCATATTACTCTCAGACTTGTCAGTGAAGTGCACTGATCAAGGTTCATCATTGAGTAATCTTATAAAAGGGGCAAGTTTCACCAATATGAAAGAATGTATCTTTCATAATTTTAAGCCACAAGTCAAATAACAGCAAGGAGGGGCAAGTTTCACCAGCCAAGTAGAAGTAACCAGATGAAAGTAACTTTCAAAATTCTAAACATATCCACATCTATGCAGCAGGCACACAGGCAACACACACACACACACACCAAACTGCATGGTGTGTGTTGTCAACACCACAACAGCAGCACAACCAAACAAAACTGTCAACATAGCCGTGGGAAACCAATCCCCACATCATTCATTTGCTCTTACACACCAAGCACAGCAGCCAACAGCTAAACCAAGCACAACAGCCAGCAGCTAAACCAAGCCAAGCTAGATCAAATCAACCAAAGCCCAGGATCACATCACCAGAATGGTGATATAAGGAGGGGGAAGATCAGGTGGATAGCAAGACCAATATCAAGCCATCAGGATCAGGAGATGATGGGCTAGATCAAGGACAAGCCAGGAACTAGAAATACCAGGGGATCACCAGATCAAGATACCACAATATCAACCACTAGCAACCACATCATTAAGTGACAGTGGTGAGTAAATAGACCATCAAATGATCTATCTGTCTAATATTAGACAAACATACATGAGCTGATTCTTATTCAAACTCTCAGAAAGCACCCAAGTGGGGTGAATCCATCATTGAGGTTTAAACTCTAAAAGCAAATAAAAAAGTATAAGGATCCAACTAAATCTCAGAACATCATCATTGATTTAGTTGTCAAGCTATATTTCAATTCAAGAATGAACATAGCTAAGATTTAAATCTCGAGGCACATCTCTAAGAAAATATTAGCACCTTAGAATTTAATCTTATGGATCTATCGAAGTGATCAAGCCTACCATCATTTTTTTCAAACTTTAATTCAAGAAACAGTAGCTGGTATCACTACTAGAAACCATCCATATGAATCAACTAGATAGAAGCCTAATCCCTAAACCTCAACCAACATCATTGGTCTTAGGGATTTAAGAAAGGAAAGTGTCTAATTATCTTTAAAGCCAAACTCATCTTAAGCTTGAACCAAACCAAATCAAGTAATAGAATCTAATCTTGTGTGCCATACAAAGATGGTATCACAAGAATATCTCTACACTAATCAGGTTAAGCATTCAATCTTAACAAATTCAATCAACCAACTATAAATCATTTTCCTGTCACCACAGGAATCATAATTAAGAAAAGCCCTATCTATATCTTCACTTTTTGAAACCATTTGATCTCAAACTACATCTGAATTCTTAAGCCAACAAGTGTTAATATAGTGTTTTCATCACACAACACTCACTATCATTAACCAAGTAATGACAGTGGTGAAACAATAAACCACAAGATTCCCAAGTATTGCTTCTAAAGCCACTTGATCATCTGACCACATCAAAATTAATCCATAGAATCATCTGATAAGTCACTAGCACCACAACAATTCATATTAAGCAGCAAACCACAACTAACAATCATTTAGCATGCTTAGAGACCATCAACACATGATCTCAGTCATCAGTATCTAATCCACAACAGGATATGAACCCTAAATGGAACAAATCATCTTCATCAGGACAAGACAGTAACCAGAAAGGTTACTACCAACATCAAGCATAGGACAACCTAGCACAGTGAGCTCAAGAGGAGAGGAAGTACTCACCAAAGGTCCTCGCTGGAGAGTAGAAGAGGAAGCAGAGGTAGCCGACGACCATGGAGGCACGGGAAGCACCCCTAGGGGGGGCTGCAACCCATACTGCACCACGGTAGTTACCATAGCCACGCCTAGGGGCGAGAAGCATCACCACGACGCACGACAGCAGCGGCGGCGCCAGGATCCATGCCAACCCCAAACCCTAGGGTTCGGGATGGCATCGATCTATCGCAGGAGAGCTCCATGTCCAAATCTAGTTGGACAGGAGGAAAGAGCGGAGTCGACAACCTCTTCCTGCACCACGGCGGTGGCCAGGGCGGTCCACGACGGCGCGCCGGCGGTGACACCACTAACCACGGGGTCGGGGAAGGAGAAGGAGAGGAGTGAGCTCAAGGGAGGAGACAGCGAGTGAGTGGGCTGGGTGGGCCAAAAACCCTTCGGGGTGGTTGTTTTAACTATGCCCTACTGGGCCACAAGGGCCCAATAAACCCAAAAGGCCAGCCTAATTCATTTAGAATCTCTTTTAATAAATAGGAAAAGACCAAAATGCCCCCGAACTTAATTAAATTATAGAAAATAAAATAAAAGTCCAAAAAGTATAAATAAAGTATTTTTGGATTCACTATCCAAATAAATTAAGAAATAAAATTTTAGACATATAAATTTCATTACGAATTTTGTAATTTATATATTCCTTATGGAATTTTACAAAATTATTGAAAGATGATAAAAATAAATAAAAACACTTTCATTATATATTAATATTGTAGCATTTTAGAAAAATACTAAACAAATATTTAATAACAATTTTTGATATTTAAATGATAATTATTAAAAGAATTATTAAATCAATAAAAGTCAAATAAAAGGAAAATAAAATAGAAGAATACAATATTCTATTATAAATATTCAAAAATTAATATTTATAAATCCTTTATTATTAAAAAGAATTTTATTAATAATGGGGAGAATGCATATCAAGTTAAATGATGCATTACATTACTTTGCATAATCATTTTTGCTTCTTTAAATATTGTCCTTAGCGGGCAATAATGATGTTTTTGTAGACGTAGAAGCTCAAGGTCCAGTGCAAGCATCAGACTTCACTACCTTGCAATCACAAGGCAAGGTTCATCACTTGCTCATGTCCTTTGAAGAGTCTTTATCAAAGTATTTGCAAATTGTGTGTTATCATTTATACTATAGAAAAACAAAACACTATTTTCTCAAGATACTAAATCTTAGATATCATCCTAAGTGACGATATGATGGAGCAATAGAACTTAGGGTTCTAATTGCAATAATGATGAACAATTAGGGATTAATAACCCATGACATCAGTGATTCTAGCGTCGTATATTACGCGTTAACCATGAGATTTGGAATGGGACGGAGAAGTCAGCTGTATCCTTTTCCTCTTGTATGGAGGCAAGACAACCTTAATGTGACGTTGTGATTCCTTGTGTGGATCCAACATATGGGTGGGCTCCCTTACGCCCCACACTTTTGGTGTCTAGGTTATCTGTGAATAGTGTTTAGGGAGATAGTCCATGTAAATGGTACTAATTCGGGCATCACTAGGTCATAGATTCTTCGGGAACTCATCCGGGTTTTAGCCTGCCTGAAAGGGGGCTTAACAAAGGTGATCTAACCCGAACGATCGTGCAGACATATGAGGTCGCGGAGAGGGCAGTGATTGGCTTGGACCAACTACTAGGCCCCACATCATGGAATTGTGGACGGGAAAGTACGCCCGGTTGTGCAACAAGGAGTTGATCTCTCATGGGAAAAGTAACGCACCTCTGCAGAGTGTAAGAATTGTAAATTGTTACTCCCTGTTCCGGGAAGGAGCTACGAACGCAGCAGGAAAGGAGCTCCATGAAAGTTCTGGTCAACCTGTGAAGGTTGGTGGTCATAGATTTTCTTAATAAAGTCAACCTTTGAAGAAAGATTTACGAAAATTGCATAGAGCCAACAACTAATAGTCTGAGGTGGTAGGTAGAGCATCAAACTTCCTACCTTGCATATAATGAATTTGCTGAGTAACGCTGTTATTCATCATTTCCTTTTAATCCGTTCTTAGACTCTGAGAATCCCAAAGATACTCCTATGTATGCATCTGAGAGTCAAGAGGAGGTCTTCTATGAAGAGCCCAACTTGTATGGAGTCGTAGAAGGGGAGGACTACGACATCGTCTACGGAGGAGAGTTCCAGGAGTCCGAATAATTACTATAGTTCTAGTAACCACTTAAGCCGAGCATCATGAACAATATATAGCAATAAGTTACTGAGCTCAATTTGGAGTTTAAGTTTTAAATTTGAAACTTCTGTTGAAACACTGATATTTTGGTTTGTAAGTTGAATCTTTTGGAAGTCTTGAACTTCCGGTATTGTAATAATAATAACGTGTGTATGTTTGTAATATGGACCCGCAATGTTTCTGTTGTACCACTCTGAGGGATGTGATATTTACGGAACGGTGTTCTGCGGATGTCATGTCAACGACTATAGTGTACTACACATGCAGTGGTATGCTGGGTCACCGCAGTTTTCACTGCTAGAACAATAATTAAAAACTCCACATTTTTCATGTTAATTGTTTCCTCCAATTCAAAAATTGGTGCATGTAAATTTTTCGAATTCAAATTTAATGCTCTAGAAGCTCACATTATAAATTGTATTAAATTAGTCACTAGTCTCTATTCATGATGTTGTGTAATGGTTTTTTATATACTTTTACAAATAATGCAGATAGTCCAGAAATGGATGTATGGTACTGATCGACGCTCTGGCGAGTTCATTAATGGCATGCATGAATTCATCTGTGTGGCTGATGCAAACACGCAGAATGGTTTTGTATTCTGTCCATATAGTGGATGTACGAATCAGAATAATTAATCTGACTCAAAAACCCTTCACAGTCACTTGTTGAAGTCCGGTTTTATGTCCAGTTATAATTGTTGGACTAAACACGAAGAGAGAGAGAGGGGTTATAATAGAATACAATGAAGAAGAGGAGGAGGATGACAACTATCATGGGTTCCCTGAATACGGTGATACTTCCATGGGGGATGCTGAAGGGGAGGCTAAAGAATAGGCACATGATGAGTCCTCTGATGATCTTGGTCGGATCATTGCTGGTGCACGGAGAGACTTCAAAAATGAAAAGGAGAGAGAGTAGTTCAATCACATGTTAGAGGATCACAAAAAGTCATTATACCCAAATTGCAAAAATTGTCTGAAAAAGCTGGGTAGCACACTGGAATTACTGCGATGGAAGGAAGAATGTGATCTATCTGACTTCGAATTTTAAAAGTTGCTGAAAAATATGAAAAATATGCTTCCAAAAAATAACGTATTTCCCGCTAGTACGTACGAAGCGAAGAAGGTTGTCTGCCCTCTACATTTAGAGGTTCAGAAGATACATGCATGCTCTAATGACTGCATCCTCTACCGCGGTGAGGAGTACAAGAATTTGGATGCATGCCCGATATGCACTACATTGCGGTATTAGATCAGAAGAGATGACCCTGGTTATGTTGAGGACGAGCCCTCTCGGAAGAGGGTTCCTGGCAAGATGTAGTATGTTCCTAGAATACCATGGTTGAAACGTTTGTTAGGAAATAAAGAGCACGCCAAGTTGTTGCAATGGCACAAAGAGAAACACAAGTCAGACAGGATGTTGAGACACCCCACTGATGGGACATAGTGGGGAAAAATGATAGAAAGTACCCAGACTTTGAAGATGACGCAAGGAACTTAAGGTTTAATCTAAGTAAAGATGGCATGAATCCTTTTGGGGAGCAGATCTCCAGTCATAGCATCTGGCCCGTGACTCTGTGTATCGATAACCTTTCTCCTTGGTTGTGCATAAAGCATAAGTTTATTATGATGGAAGTGCTGATGCAAGGCCCGAAGCAACTCAGCAACAACATTTATGTGTACCTAAGGCTATTAGTTGAAGAAATTTTACAGTTGTGGAATGAACCCGGCGTACGTATGTGGGATGAGAACAAGCAGGAGGAATTTGACCTCTGAACATTGCTTTTTGTAACAATTAATAATTGGAATGCTCTTAGTAACCTTTCAGGACAGATAAACAAGGGATACAATGCATGCACGTATTATTTAGATGAGACTGAAAGTATATATTTGGAACATTGTAAGAAGAATGTGTACCCGGGGCATCGATGATTTATTTTGGCTAATCATCCCTTAAGAAAGAGGGCAAGCATTTCAATAGTCAGGCATGTAACCAGCCGAAGCCTAAGGAATATACTGGTGCTGATGTATTTGACATAGTGAAGGATTTGGATCAAATAGTAACCTTTGGAAAGGGTCCTGGTGGACAATCTGTTCCGAAGGACATTGACGGACACACGCCCATGTGGAAGAAGAAATCTATATTTTGGGAGCTATCCTATTGGAAATTCCTAGAGCTCCGCTCTGCAATCGATGTGATGCATGTGATGAAGAATCTTTGCGTGAACCTGCTAGGCTTCTTAGGCGTGTATGGGAATACAAAAGATACACCGGAAGCACGGAAGGAACAGCAACGTATGAAAGACCCAAAAGGCCTGCATCCAAAATGGTTTCAAGGTCATGCCATCTACGCTCTTACCAAATAAGAGAAGGAAATCTTTTTTGAATGCCTGAACAGTATCAAGGTACCGTATGGATTCTCGTCGAATATAAAGGGAATAATAAATATGACAGAGAAAAAGTTCCAAAACCTAGTCTCATGACTACCACGTGATTATGACGCAATTGCTTCCGATTGCATTGAGCGGGCTTCTATAGGATTATGTTCGAGTACCCATTGTGAAGCTATGTGCATTTCTCAATGCAATTTTTCAGAAGATAATCCATCCTTCTTCAATATTATGACGCACCTCCTAGTTGACCTATTCGAAGATATTTCCATTCTCGTTCTTGTATTTCTACATAATATGGTCCCCTTTGAGAGGTTCATGGGATTCTTAAAGAAATATGTCTGTAACCGTGCTAGGCCTAAATAAAGCATCTCCAAGGGCTATGGAATAGAGGAGATCATTGAGTTTTGTGTTGACTTTGTTCCTGATCTTAAGGCGATTGGTCTTCCTCAATCGCGACATGAGGAGAGACAAAGTGGAAAAGGCATTCTAGGAAGGAAATCAATAATATGTAGGGACATTACACTGAAGCACATTACACAGTTCTATAGAATTCCACCTTGGCGGCTTCGTATATCGAGGAACACAAGCAAATTTTACGCTCCAACAACCCTGGGAAGCATGATGACTGGATTATAAAGGAACACATGAAGACTTTCCGCGGTTGGTTGCAACATCTCATAAAAACAACACTCTTAGAGATGAGTTGTACTTGTTTTTCAGGTCACCATCTTCGACTATATCGACTTTCCAAGGGTACGAGATAAATGGAAATACATTTTACACGATCGCCCAAGATAAAAAAGAGCACCAACCAAAACAATGGTGTCCGCTTTGATGAAACAAACGACAATGGGTTAAAGACCACATATTATGGTTACATAGAGGAGATATGGGAACTTGAGTATGAACCTACTTTTAAGGTTCCCTTGTTTTGGTGCAAATGGGTCAAGCTGATAGGAGGCAGGGTAAATTTAGACAAGCAGTACGGAATGACAATAGTGGATCTCAACAATCTTGCGTACTTAGACGAACCATTCGTCCAAGCCAATGATGTGGCTCGGGTTTTCTATGTGAAGGATATGAAGGACATGTCTACCAAACTGAAAAAAAAAGAAAATATAACAAAAAAATACATTAGACGATGAGACAAAGCGCCACATAGTTCTTTTAGGGAAAAGAAACATCGTGGGAGTGGAGGACAAGACAGACATGTCAGAATATTCTGATACGTTTCAAGAAATTCCGCCCTTCGCAGTGAACACTGATCCAACAACCCTGTTAATTAAAGAAGATGCTCCATGGTTACGGCGTAATCAGCAAGGTACACATGTGACAAAATGATGTGTAATAATGTATTTGAAAATTTATGTAACAGTGTTCTGAAAACTTTTAGGGTTCTGAATTTTTTCCAGAAATGAGGTTATGTAACTGTTTTCTAAAAACTGTGTTCTGAATATGTTTAGCACCGGATGGTGTCTCCAATCGGGAATAAAGGTAACCGGGACTAAAGATGGGTGGTGACACTATTTCGGTGGGTGGCGGCACTATGCCAGTGAGTGGCAACACTATGCCAGTGAGTGATGACACTATGCCAGTGAGCGACGACACTATTTCGATGGGTGGCAGCACTATGACAGGGGTGAGTGTCGACATTATGTCGTGAGTGTCGATACTATGTTATGCTGCTTAATCTATAAATAGGCATCCTTGTGAAGTTATCAACTACAAACAAGATGGTGTGCGAGCGCTGGGACAAAACTACGACCAGCTTGAGGGAGATGTCGCTGGAGCCTAGTCCTCCAACATCTTCCACAAGCTGGCCATAGAGGCACTCCCTAATATGTGAAATTAGTTAGCTCCCTAGCGTATTGATCTAGCTATAGAAGTTATAAACTGCAAGATGGTGTGCGAGAGCAGGGACACCACTACAGACAGCTTGAGGGATATGCCGGCGGAGCCCAGTCCTCCGGTATATTCCACAAGCTGGCCATAGAGGAACTCCCTAATATGTGAAATTAGTTAGCTCCCTGGAACAATAATAGAATAACATCTTCATAGTTCGAGAAAGTTGTAGAGAGACCAACACTAGCTAGTAGGAAATGGTCCATTAGTCCAGGTTTCCTAACTAGGACTATGGAATCAGGACTAAAGGCCCCCTTTAGTCCCGGTCCAGCCAAAAACCAGGACTAACACTCAAGATATTTATTATTATTAAAAAAACCAGGACTTCGGAATCGGGACTAAAGGCCCCCCTTTAGTCATACTCATGTCTATCCCTATAGTACACAGCTTTAGGGTCGTCTGCGTCTTCGTCATCGTCGCTAGGCGCACGCGGCTGGATCCTCAGCCCAGCCATGGCATATTCCGGGGCACCTGCCTCTCTGGCCTCGGATTCACGGCATGTAGGGGGCTCCCGGATGATGACGATGCTACACCCGTGGCCTTTACCACTGTCACCCTTCTTGTGGCTCTGCGGTGGGTGCAGGCACCGCAGGCGAGGATTATCTCCCTTGGCGATGTAGCGCATCACACCGGAGATAGTCCGGTTTGCCCACCACATGCGACGACGGACTTCATTATGGTTCAACGGGGGAGGGACGTCACCCTCGTACATGGCGAGCTTCCTTTCCTGCCGGTTAACAAAAAACGCATTCCAGGTGTCATAGTTATCAGGGTCCCAATGGGGATCCATCCGTTGCTCCGTCGTGAGCTCGAGGTAGAAGTGGTTCATGATGGACACCTGACATGCGAAATCTTGAGGCACCGGAGGGAAAGGAACCCCTCCAGCGCTTAGTATCTAGTCGGCAGGCAGCCGGTAGCCCGACAGGCAGGGGTAGCTGGAGGTGCACAGCGCCTCGGTCTCCACGAGGGTCAGAATTGCCCAGTATGCGGTGTACATTGTTGTGAGAGGGTAAGTGATGAGTGCATATTTGCATCATGTTTTATATTATTATTTTGCATTGTAGTGGTAGGACCTTGGTATTTTATAGCATTCACACGCATCTTTTATGTTTATTTTCACCAGGATCAGGACAGATGATGGATCCGATGGACACAATTCTTGGACCAATTATATTGGAGTGAAAAGGAGCCAAAAACAATGTAAATCGTTGATACGCCCAATTTGCACCATTATATATCATAATTTACCTCTATTCATTGATATTTGTCTTATTATGAGGTATTACTTATGGATTTTCATCTGTTTATGCATGTTGGATGATTCTTGGAGGATGGACTGCCTGTTAGACCCCTCCTTTATAAAGGAAAGGATCCCTGTAATTGCAATGCTAGTCCCTGGATCAATGCTAGCATCCACAGTTTAAGATGAAGTACACAGATACAAAGGTCGTTTATTACATTCATTCCAGAGATAAAACATAGTCTTTTACAACTCAGGCCAAAATCCTAATACAAGAGTTTGTGGAATAAGTAAATAAACATAAGTCTTCATCTTCATGTGCCACAGGCAAGCATGTTGAGTGTAGACTCATGAATCCTATTCATCATCGGAGTAACCTGCAACATCACAAGTTACAGCCACAGAGGGTCAATACTTTGGAATAGTATTGGCAAGTGATACCTTAGTATATTTTAAGTGGACTATATTACTATATGCATTTTGGCTAAGTGTAGTTTGGCTTGCTTTTCTTGAAAATAGGTTTTTCCTATTAGTTGAAAACTCTAAGTTTCTTCTTTGTCAAAAACATTCCCAAGGAAACCACCAATAGACATTGAGGTCCTTCACCCTTGTTCACCCACAAATTTTTATTGTAGAAGTTGGAGTGTTGAGATTATTGTAGCTTCCATGTCTTGATGCTCAAAAAGTGTCCATTTCCTTGGACTAGGCTAAGTACTTAGGTTTTCCATCTGCAGAGGTTGTGCACTTTCCCCACCAGACTTGGTTTCCCAAGACAGGATCTTTCAGAAGCTTTTCCTTAGTCAAATGGACGCGTTCCAACCTATCATCCCATCTACCACCAACTGTCCAAAAGACTAAGTTCTAGCAACCTATATGATCAAGGCAGAGCCCATTTTGCCAAGTGGTTGCACTGTAAGCTTTCTCAACACTTGGCCTCCAAATCCCTTTGTGCCTGGGTGGCATACCACAAGTGAGATACACAACCCAAGTCCATGGCCTTGTGTAACCACTCAACATAACCCAAACATTCCATTCCACCCAGGAGGTTTATTTAGTTGTTTTATTAAGAAAAACATAAGTCTCTTGACTTAGAATATTTTATCATAAACTATATAGATGTTCACCACCCTTGTTTGCTAAGTAGCTAGACTAAGCAGAATATGGCAACCTACCTAAGGATAATTTCCTTAGCATTTCTACTATTCCATTCTACTTGGGATTTTCCCATCTTAGCACTTGGCAAAATATCATGCAATAATTTCTAGCAAAATAACTAATGCTAGTACAAAACATAGGATAAAAATATTGATGAAAATATCACTTGCCTTGGTAGTGGGGAGAGTAGCACTCTTCACAATCACAATCACTAGCAAAATCTACACAAGAAATAATAGCATACAATTACACACAATTATATACAATCAAAAGTAATATGAATGCATGCATGCAAGAATCTACTAAGTGATGATTTTTGAAATTACTACCAAGTATGCTTATGACTACTGAAACTTAACATAACACAAAATTTTGCCAACTAAACTCATTTGGCATCCACATAGTTTACTAAAAATAATTTCCATTTAAAATGGTCCTATAACATGTTCTATAAATAAAATCATTTTTAACTGTTACTATATGCTAAATAAAGTGGACATTCTGAAAGGCCTTGTTTCACTGAATCCAACGGTATAAAGTTTGCAAAAATCTAACGTGGAATTCAAAAGTTATAAGCATTTGAAGTTTGAATCTAAATCAGGTTTTAAATTCTGTTTTTAATTTAACCTTGCCACGCGTCGCGTTATTACTGGCGCGTACCGGTTCGCACCGGATCACCCTTCTGTGCCGTTGGATCTAACTAACGCTGCGCGGCTCAGATCTGTCCATACCCCTTCGTTAAGTGAAGTGTTTCTACGCGTAGGATTCAGATCTAACGGCTAAAAATCTCCTAACCAAAAACGAGCGGCGCTACCGGCGGTGACAGGCGGCGGCGCGTCAGTCAGTGGCGGTGCCGGCGTTCTAGGTCGCCTGGGGAAGGGAGGAGATGCTTACCAGAACCGCAGAAGGCTGCTGATGCTCAAGGTGGCAATGGCTTGGGAAGGGGCGTACGGGTTCGTCGGAGATTTCTCGCCGGAGTTCGCGAACGCGTCAGCCACGGTCAGTCGTCGATGTTGGCGAGGTTCCTCGTAGTGCTAAGCCAAAACAGGGGTACTGTCAGATGCGCAAGACGATGAGGATTCTAGGCGTATCAGTCAGAGGGCAAGGGGCGGTGGCTACTTACGGAGGGAGGTCGCCGAAGTTCTTGCAGGAGACGGTGGCGGCCAGTCGTCGACGTTGCCAAAGCTAGGGGTCATGCGAAGGCAAACGGAGAGTGTCAGAAGATGCACAGAGGTTCACTGAACAAGATAGCATGAACGCGAGACTAGGGGGAACTCGAGACTCACCGGAATTCGCCGGCGCAGTCGTCGGAGACGGCGGGGTTGCAGAGAGAAATGCGCGCAGCCTGGGGGCGTTCTGTGCTTGGGGTTTGGGGGAAAAGAGAGAGGGAACAGAGGGGGTTTATATAGCCTGGCTAAGCGCGAGAATTACTCGGCCATTGATTCGAATTGACGCCGCGATTATCACTCAGGAAACGGCAGCGTTGATTGGGGACGAACAGGTCGTGCAGGTGGAGACGACGCTGGCGTGGAGATGGCCCGCTTGTCAGCGAGGTGCGCTGAGTTTGGGTGGGGTCTGCTTGTCAGCGTCTGTTTGCGTGTGCTCGCGCGTGTGAGAATAAAAGGAGATCCCCGGGTGGGCTTACTGGGCTCGTTCTTCTGCTGGGCCAGATTGTGGCCGCGTGGCCTTTTTCTTTTGAAGTGTTCTTTTCTTTTTCTAAACTCATTTTCTGGTATGAATTTTGATATGAATTCAAATCCTTTTGAAATCAAACTGCCTTGGGACTTTTGCAGGGTTTTTGTGGATTCAAAAATAGTCATAAAACTAAGTGGTTACTTTGCAAGGCTTGGTCTAGCTTGGTTTCTAAAATAATTAGGGATTTGTTCCTGTTTGCAAATAATTGAAAGGGATTTTGAAAACTACTTCTAAATTTGAAATCTTGGGGGTTAAAAGTTTCACCTAAACTTTCCATCAATGGAGGCAAGCAAACAAGTACTTAAACATTCAAATTTCAAAGGGTGATGTTTATTTGGGATAAATTGACCACATGAAATCATAGCTCATATTCTATCACTAAGTGATTTTTGAGAAAACCCTAAATGAATGAATGATGCAAAGTGATATGAATGAGTTTTGAAACTATGATTTTTGGGATGTTACACTGCCGAAGTCTGGATTCTGATGGAAAAGAAGGCGTTTCGGTGCAATTTCGCAAAGATTAGAAAAATACCAGAAAAATATGGAAACATATTATTTTACCAGAAGACGAAGGACGCCAGGAGGGACGAAGAGGGGCCTTAGGGGGCCCACACCCCCTAGGCGCGGGCCCACCTGACCCTGCGCCTAGGGTAGGTGTGGCCCACCTGCCCGGCCTTCGACTCTGCCCCTTCGCCTATATCTTCCCTACAAAACCCTAAGGCTCGGGGGGCAACCATAGATAGATTTCCACCGCCTCTGGGGGCGGAAAACACCAAGAGAGAAAGATCTCTCCGGCAGACAGATTTCTGCCGGGGGAATTCCTTCCCAGAGAGGGGAGACCGTCGCCATCAACACCGTCATCGAGCTAGGCTTCATCGAGATCATCATCATCATCCACACCATCATCTCCACTCTGTCCCGCTGTAACAATTGTGTTGGATATTGCTTTAGTTCTTAGGGGAAACTTTCCCGGTGTTGATTACTATTGTAGTTGATGCTTGTGAGTGGAACCATTGGATTATTGTTTATGTTCAGATTGTTATCCATTACCATACCATCTTTGATCTTGATCCATATGATGTCTTGTGAGTAGTTCGTTTAGTTCTTGAGGACATGGGAGAAGTCATGTTGTTAGTAGTGAATCTGCGATGAGTTATTATTCAATGGTTTCGTATTTAAGTTGTGGTGTTATTCTTTTAGTGGTGTCATGTGAACGTTGACTACATGATACTTCACCATTTATGGGCCTAGGGGAATGCATTGTGTATTTGGCTACAAATTTTGGGGTTGTCGGAGTGACAGAAACCTGAACCCCCATTAGGACACCTTTGCACAAGGGAGCGTAGGATCTCAGTTTAAGGTTGTGGTTAGATTTATATCTTAATCACTTTCATGTAGTTACGGATGTTTGCAGGGGGTTTAATCACAAGTATGTATTAGTCCTAGGAAGGGCGGTATGTTAGCACAGGTTCACCCACACAACACTTACAACACCAGAGAACAGTACTCAGCTATTTGAAGCAAAAGCACTTGACAGAATTCCCATGTGTCCTCGAGAACGTTTGGTCCTTATTAGTATTTTCACCGTCTTGTCCTTTGCTAAGAAAGGATTGGGCCACTTGCTCTGTTTGTTCGTTACTTCTATTACTTGCTCTTTGTTTTGTTGCCTTGTCAGAAAACCACTAAAAATCCGTTTGCTAAGTATTCACAGGGATTTCCTGCTCCATACCACTGTCCAACACCTTCTACTCCTTGTTGGGATCGACACTCCTATTTATCGAAAGTACTACGATACACCCCCTATACTTGTGGGTCATCAAATTCTTATTTGGTAAATATCAATAATACCAGAAGAAACCCCGAAGCGATTGGAGGATACATAAGGATTAACGACCAACTATACAGTAGGGGGACTTTTTTGGCAATATAGTTCCCGCTGTATAGTTGGCGCCGACACCACCTCTCAAATAGTTTCACCCCGTGCAACTAGATCGGGGAGACGACATAAAGAACACCCATAAATCACCGAAAACCTCACCTCCGGAAGGGATCTGGAGGGGGGACTTGCCCTAGGGATCCATCCGTGCCCTAAGCAAATCTGGGAGGCCAAGACATCGATCTCCATCTTCATCAACCGCTGCATCACCATCACCATCATCATCATCTCCATCCATCCCATCTAGATCTTGTTGTAATTCTAGCACTAGTTGTGGATTTATACAAGAACTATTCATCTATAATCGTTTTCATTACCATTGCCATGATGTTGTTTGCCTCCATGTCTGAGTAGATCATTAGTTCTTGGGGAGATGGAGAAACCCTGGTATATGATTGAGATGAAATAGAGATTATTATGTTATACATCATTATATGTATGTGTTAATTGTCTTCATATTGATATTGAGAGTTCTGCACCTCCTTAATATTTGCCTCTTACGGGGACTTGATGAAGGGGATTACTTGTTGCTAGACGGAGGGATGATAACACGTATTGTGACTATAAAGTAGTTGGCATCCTTTACGTACTAACTTGGGGAAGTAAGGAGAACTCATTAAGCCATGTCCATGCCGCGGGAGAAATACCTTAATAGCGGGATAATACGATTAATGTCATTTATCTGTCAGCTATGGTTATGAAGAATGATGTGAGCAGTGGTTGTGGTCTATTCGTCCATATATGGAGATCCTCCCATATACATACATGTCATGAGAATATTTGTTATAATAATCTTGATCACCTAGTCTAAATTGCTAGCGGTGTATCCACTACTCCCCGAGGACGCATTTTCCCTATTGCAGTTTCAAGATTTCTTACACACGCGATTACTACTTTCTGCATTAAGTTTTGCTTCACTTTACTTTATTGCTTCTCTCAACCAAAACCCCCAAAAAAATTCTACTTTATTGCATCTTAGAATTATTCCTTAAGTACTTTGTTTAGTTTTAGTTAAAATAATTTTAGTATTTCGCCTACTGCTCCCTGTGGGATCGATATCTTTATTTGAAAACTAGCTACAAACGATTTGTGCATTTGCAGTCATCAGGAAGGTGTGTGGATGTGTGGATGTCCATGGTGGTCGGCCTAGATATAGAGGGAAAGGGCAGGAAAACATGGCAGGAAGCAGAGAGAAATGGCAGGAAAGCTTGACGCATGGCTTGACGACTCTAAGGAAGGCGGGAAATATCTTTAGTCCCGGTTAGTGCCTTCAACCGGGACTAAAGGCTCTCGAAATAGTGAATGCACTTTGAAATGAGAATGTCACAATTGATGCATGATACAAAGAGATGTATGGATGATATATATTAAAATTCCTTATATTTTTTTGATAATAATAGACATATTATTTGTATTATTTGGATTTATTAAATAGGAGCTATGAATTTCTAAAGTTCTAAATGTATTTGAATTTAAAAAGTTACAAAAAAATAGTGAATGCACTTTGAAATGATAATGTCACAATTGATGCATTATACAAAGAGATGTATGGATGATATATTAAGATTCCTTATATTTTTCTGATAATAATAGACATATTATTTGTATCTATTAAATAGGAGCTATGAATTTCCAAAGTTATAAATGTTTTTGAATTTAAAAAGATACAAAAAATAGTGAATGCACTTTGAAATGAAAATGTCACAATTGATGCATGATACAAATAGATGTATGGATGATATATTAATATTCCTTATATTTTTCTGATAATAATAGACATATTATTTGGATTTATTAAATAGGAGCTATGAATTTCCAAAGTTCTAAATGTTTTTGAATTTAAAAAGTTACAAAAATAGTGAATGCACTTTGAAATGAGAATGTCACAATTGATGCATGATATAGATATATGTATGGATGATATATTAAGGTTCCTTATATTTTTCTGATAATAATAGACATATTATTTGGATTTATTAAATATGAGTTATGAATTTCCAAAGTTATAAATGTTTTTGAATTTAAAAAGTTACAAAAAATAGTGAATGCACTTTGAAATGAGAATGTCACAATTTATGCATGATATAAAAAGATGTATGGATGATATATTAAGATTCCTTATATTTTTCTGATAATAATAGACATATTATTTGTATTATTTGGATTTATTAAATACGATCTATGAATTTCCAAAGTTATAAATGTTTTTGAATTTAAAAATTTACAAAAGACCACCTAGTCCGGGTCTAAATACAAACCAATACTAGAGGTCTGTGATCGCGCGCGAAAGCGGTGGAGGCCGAAAATAGCCTCTAGTCCCGGATCGTGGCTGCACCCATGACTAGAGGGGTGGCCTTTAGTCACGGGTCATGCCACGACCCGGGACTAAAGGGTCTCTAGTCTTGGATCATGGCATAACCCGGGACTAAAGGCATGGGACATATATACCGAAAGGGTTGCTCCATCTTCCCGGCTGTTCTCATTCTCTCTGGAGCAATCAGCACGCGCAGGAGGCACCACAGATCCCAACGCTGGCAGGCTTCCCAAATCACATGCACCGTCGTCACCAATATTGTCCGCCGTCCGAGCCTGCGCCTCCGCCGCCACCACTGTCATGCGTCGTCGTCCGTGCGTGCCCCAGCCGCAATCCACATCGCGACCGCCGCGCGCCGTCGTCACCGCCGTCGTCGTCCTCACACACGTGTCTCGCCCCCCTCCCTCCCTCGATCTCCTTCCGATCCGATGATTTGAAGAACTATAGAGTTAATTAGAAAATTAAAAAATACATTAAAGTTTCTTATCAAAATTTGATGGATTTGAGTATATACATTACATTAGTGTTAGTAGTATATTAGTAGTAGTATTAGTATTAGTAGTATAATTAGTAGTAATCGTACAATTAGTAGTATTACTAGTATTATATTTGTACTAGTATTAATTCGTAGTGTTTGTAGTAGTATTCGTAGTATTTGTAGTAGTGTTAGTATTAATTAGTAGTAGTATGTATAGTAGTAGTGGTCTAGTATTAGTATTAGGAAATGTTAAAAAAAATATGAGCACAAATTAAAATAGGGCAATATTTTTTACCATCTTTTTTCTCATATCTACATAAAGCCGACTTTTTTACTAACTTTTTTGTAGTAGTGATGGAGCGCACAACTAATGACAAAGGCAACGAGCTTATTATGGGCATTATAAATGGTGAAATAGCTATTAATATTGATAGAATTACTGAACCTCGTGCTGGAGAAGATTATGTAGACGAGTTCGAGATATCGTCATTTCTAAATCCATCTGGTGATGCACATCAGCTAAAACAGATGGATGAAGGGCAAACAGATAATATTGATGAAGGGCAAACAAACAACAATGAAGGCCCCTCGACAATAACCGGCGAGATATATATATATTAAGCCTAGTCAATTAATTGATCTGGATATATATATATATTAATCACTCTCTCTTCTTCTTTTAGCCCACCGGATCAAGCAAATCGACACCTAGAATGAAACGATGCCCGACCAAAAAGTTAGATGGTAATCAAAGGTTCAACATCGACGTAATAGATGATAATGGAGAACCGATTGCTCCAGAAAATCACGCGAATATGTTTATAAATCAATGCGGGGTGATTGTTAGGGACGACCTCCCGATCACCATTCAAAACAGAAATAAGTCAAAGAAATCAGATAAGAATTCACCAGTTATGTCACCGATGATGCCAAAGATGACCTTTGGCAGAAGCTCATAACACATTTCATACTACCTCTAGAGTATGAAGATTTCGAGGCAGATGGTACTACCTGATGAGTGCAGTAGCACTTCGTTGGGAGACCCCAAGCGGAAGGTATGATGCAGTTCAGCAGGCAAGTTTCCCTTAATAAGAAACCAAGGTTATCGAACCAGTAGGAGGAAAGAAACGCCCCAAAGGTGCTGCAAGCAACGTGGAGACCTGCACAACACAAACTTAAGACTTTGCCCCGACTAACAATGAGGTTTTCAATCTCACCGGTTGCTGTAATAAAGGATTAAACGTATGGTGTGGAAGGTAATGGTTTGCAGCAAGTAAACAAGTAACAGTGGAAGATGTATCAATGGTAAAGATTGGACTAGGGTCCATAGTTCACTAGTGGTGCTCTCCTTAGATAAACAACATGGCATGAAGGGTAAACAAATTACAGCAGGGCAATTGACAGGAACTGAGCAAGGCATAACAATGCAATACCAGACAAAAAGATCCTATGAGATTCGATTGGGCAATACAACAATATACATAGACCGTCATCCAACTGCATCTATGACTAGAAGTCCACCTTCAGGTTATCATCCGACACCCCTCCAGTATTAAGTTGCAAGCAACAGACAACTGCTTTAAGCAAAGTATGTAAGGTAAACAATCCACTTGTTCCATGAACAAGAGACCGTTGTTTTCTCCCTAGTGGCAACAGCACATCTACAACCTTAGAGATTTCTGTCACTTCCCTTTGATTAAATAGAGGTATGAACCCACTATTGAGCATAAATACCCCCTCTTGGAGTCACTAGCAACTACTTGGCCAAGATAGCTACTAACAACAGAGAGCATGCAAGATCACAAACAACACAGACATGATAGAATCATAAAGACAAAACCATTAATCAATCTAACATAGTAATCTCAATATCCATCGGATCCCCGCAAACACAATATGCATGATTACAAATAGATTAGATCTTGATCATGAACAGAGATCACAAGATCTATACATGAAAGCACAATAAGGAGATGCAACCATCTAGCTACTACATGGACCCATAGTCCAACGTGGAACTACACACGCATCATACCAGAGAAGAAGGCCTCCGGTATGATCGCCCCTCTAGCAGGGTGCCCGATCTAGGGACGACGGTGGCGGTGGCTACAGAAGGTTTCGTGGAGTTTTGATCGGGTATCTAGGGTTTCTGCATCGGGGGATTCTTATAGGCGAAGAGGCGAGGCTGGGAGCCGGCCAGGGGTCCCACACACTACCTAGGCACGAGGTGGGCCCACCCATGCCTAGGGGGTCTGCCGCCCTGGTTTGCTTCTCCGTCTTTCCTCTGGACTTCGTTTCCCCCACGGTAAAATATTGACTTCGGCTTTTGTCCCGTCCAATTCCTAGGATATTGATTTTCTGCCTTTCTCGAACCAAAAACAAAAGAAAACAGACAACTGGCACTGTGGCAACTTGTTAATAGGTTAGTTCCAAAAAATATATAAAAACACCTCAAAGTGTAGGAAAAGCACAGCAAAGTAGATACTAAACAAGCATGGAGCATCAAAAATTATAGATACGTTTTCGATGTATCAAGCATCCCCAAGCTTAACTCTTGCTCGTCCTTGAGTAGGTAAGTGATAAAATAATAATTTTTGAGGCGACATGCACCATCAAAGCCAATATCAAACCATTTGCAAGCATTGAAAGCTGGGAACAAAGAACTCTAAACATGTGCATGAAAGATGGAGTTCTAATAATAGGACATAGTAACTATGCATGCAACATGAAAGTCTACAAACAAAGATCATGAATAACATGCATTGAAAAACGTTTGTTTGTTTCACATACAGAAAACATGGCATAGTGGCAATCAGCTTGTCCCTCACGGAGTAGCAAATAGATGCATAGGACACCTTCAAAGTTCACAAGGGTGACTAGAAACAAGTAGCACAAGGACAAGTAATATCACAATATGCATCAATCAATAAGTTTTGGGACACTGCACATAGAATGACAACTATGCTCTCTTAATGATGCCTAAAAGTAGAAGGTAGAGACTCAAATAGTGGTGGAAGAAAGGCCTTTCATAAAGGAAGCAGGGATTTCAAGTCTCAAAAAGAGCTTCCAAAAATTATGGTACTTGTTAGCTTTCGGCCCTCATTTCCCCTATCATAAGCATCTTGAAATGGTCAAGGTTAAAGTGAAAAAAGATGGAGTATATGCTTAACAAAGTATAAGTTGGCAATCTCAAGTCCCTTGAATATGAGGGCCACACCTCATGCTACTCAACTTCAGTCACCTGTAAGTTATTGTCATTATAAGTACATGCATATCATAGAGAACCGCCAACGGGGTGCCCCGTGCACATGGTACAGGAGCTATCCCATAACCAAAATGACAAGGCAAGCAGACAATGAGCATATCAGCAATATTTTTATTTACTATATGCATAGCTTTTTATTGAGGATGCTTCATAGATAGCTCACTATGGTGATGATGCAAGTTTCCACCATGATTAGGCATGTATTAGGCTAGCGGCCCAGACGTTTCTCTAACATAAAATACATACTCCATGGACTTACAAGTTCCCTCTTTATTTCACACCGGTGACATCCATGGACAAAAGAGCATGATATCAATTGGGTACAAAGTACAAGTGCAATGTTGAAAACGTTCTCCGTGACAGCACGGTTCTGCTAATTCCAACATATAAGTGCAAGCATATACAACATAGATGACACAATGGTTCAAGTTTATTACGGGCAAAGAAATATAAAGTGTGCCATCAAGTTTGTGAGGGCTTTAATCACTAAGTTTTCACATAAAAATAGTTTTTAATTGGAAGATATCTGAAAACAAGAATATACTTGGAATGGTGTAACACACCATGCATAGCAGTTTATAGTGTACACTTTGGAATAACTTGGTTTCTTGGGAGTTGGAAGCATGAGTAGAACTTACTCATACAAGTGGAGGCTAGCAAAAGACTGGGAGCAACCAACTAAGAGAGCAATAATGGCCATAATCATGCAGAGCAACAAAACATTACTAATCAAAGCATAGAGTGGTACTACAAGTCAAGGACTAAATGATCATAGAGGCTAAGTTGACTTGTTAGTCATAACATGGTGTGAGGATGTGCCAAGTCAACCCAAATAAAGCATCAAAGGAGAATACCACAATACTATGCTTTTGCATGCTAAAACAACACATAATTTTTTTCAAGGCACACTAAGCAATCCCAATTGTTTGGAACAAGACATGCTACAACAATAATCACTAAGCATAAGGTCAAAACAACACCTAGCATGTCATGCTAAAGTCTAAGTCACAGTCAATGCAAGCTCCTCTTGCACTTATCAAGCAAGAACTTCCTACTCCTTTCCAACACCAAGCAACTTATTTGCAACAACACAACGAGAGCGGGGGTCCAAACTACTTTATTCAAGCAAACCAAACAAAAACTAATATGCCCCAAGAACAACACAACTGTGCATGAAACAATAAAAATGAAGTGTCTAGACAGACATGAGCTTTTTATTGATGAAGAAGGGGATGCCTTGGGCATCCCCAAGCTTTGACGCTTGTACCTCTTGGATATTTCTTGGCGTGACACCGGGGTGGCATCCCCAAGCTTGAACATTTGTCCATTCTTCATCTCATTACATCATTCTCTCTCTACACCTGAAAAAATTTCTTCATACAAAACTTCACATAATCTTCAGCAACATTAGTGTATTAAAAATATAATAGACCTTTAGGTAAAGATTTAGAACAACAAAACTTTCACTAAAAACACAAGCTACTATAGAAACTCCTTCAAAAAGCTCAATTTCCCAAAAAGAACCCAAAAAGGAATCAATAAGAAGCAAATGCAAATAATGGCAGAAATCTATCAAAACAGTCCAACAAGTAGAAACCGATTTTTTCGAAGACCTTCTGTTGCTCAAATAAAAAATTGTTAAACTAACGAAAGTTAGCTAACATACTATGGGATTTATTCGTAAATGTTTATCTCAATCAGAGTTACACAGACTCCTCACGATTTTTTTGGTGGAGTACTGAAATCTTTTTCGGGATAGCAACTCCCCAAATCTTACTTCCCTCTCATTAGAGTTCATTCTTGGCACAAAAAGCAAACACAAAGGATAAGGAGAGGTCATTACTGAAGTAATAACTTCCAAGACTCAAGGAAACTCTTGGGTTATCTCCCAACAAGTACTTTTCTTTAATGCCTTTAAGTTAGGCACAAGAAACAAGAAGAATCAAGTATTTTCAAATGAAGAATTTAGATCAATACTTGCGAAGTCTTCAACTATGAGAGGTATCTCAATCAAATCAGTCTTGGAGGATCCCTTCTCATTTCTCTTTGGTTTACTACTTTCATCAAAAGGATTTTTAGGAACAATCCAACCAAAATTCTTTTCAAAGGCTTCATGCATTCCAACAAGCTTAAAGGGTATGTGTATCTTAAATTCCTATATAGGCTTGGTTTTATCTGAAGTGCCCATACCATCTACACATGAGCCTAGAATATTGAAACGCTCAAAGACTTCTTTGGCTTCCCTAGCAACATCATGGAACTCTTTGAGTAAAGTTTCAAGAACAAATTTTCTCTTTTCAGCATTCTTTTCTTTCTTTAGTTTTAGGAACAAAATTTGCATCATAGGGTTAAGGGTAACAAACCTAGCCTCTAGCATATGAACTAAGGATGCTGAAGCAATCTCATAAATAGGAGCAAGCTCTGCTATAGATTTATCCTCAATATCCTCATGCTTGCTAACATAATTAAAGAATTCTTCAATATTATATTTTGCAATTATGGAGCCACTACCTATTGAAAGGTTTTTCAGGGTGAACTTGGGGAGCAACATGGTGTTCTCAACGGAGTTCATTTTGGCAAAGGTGGGCAAGCCAAAAACAGCAGCAGCAGCTAGAGTAGGAACTATTTTTTGTGTTTTTGAATAAAGAAAGCAAACCAAACTAGACTAATTTTTTGGAGTTTTGAAAAGAGGCAAACAAAACCAAACAAAATAAACTAAGCAAACTAAAAACAAATTAAAGAGAAAGGAAGTGAAGGACTCCCCTTGTGAAGACGTCCTTAGCCTCCCCGGCAACGGCGCCAAAAAAAGGCTTGATGAGTGTAGTAGCACTTCGTTGGGAGACCCCAAGCGGAAGGCATGATGCAGTTCAGCAGGCAAGTTTCCCTCAGTAAGAAACCAAGGTTATCGAACCAGTAGGAGGAAGGAAACGCCCCAAAGGTGCTGCAAGCAACGTGGAGACCTGCACAACACAAACTTAAGACTTTGCCCCGACTAACAGTGAGGTTGTCAATCTCACCGGTTGCTGTAACAAAGGATTAAACGTATGGTGTGGAAGGTAATGGTTTGCAGCAAGTAAACAAGTAACAGTGGAAGATGTATCAATGCTAAAGATTGAACCGGGGTCCATAGTTCACTAGTAGTGATATCCTTAGATAAACAACATAGCATGAAGGGTAAACAAATTACAGGAGGGCAATTGATAGGAACTGAGCAAGGCATAACAATGCAATACCAGACAAAAAGATCCTATGAGATTCGATTGGGCAATACAACAATATACAAATACCTCCATCCAACTGCATCTATGACTAGAAGTCCACCTTCAGGTTATCATTCGAACCCCCTCCAGTATTAAGTTGCAAGCAACACACAACTGCTTTAGGCAAAGTGTGTAAGGTAAACAATCCACTTGTTCTATGAACAAGAGACCGTTGTTTTCTCCCTAGTAACAACAGCATATCTACAACCGGAGAGATTTCTGTCACTTCCCTTGGAAACTAGAGGCATGAACCCACTATCGAGCATAAATACCCCCTCTTGGAGTCACTAGCAACTACTTGGCCAAGATAGCTACTAACAACGGAGAGCATGAAAGATCACAAACAACACAGACATGATAGAATCATAAAGACAAAACCATTAATCAATCTGACATAGTAATCTCAATATCCATCGGATCCCTGCAAACACAACATGCATGATTACAAATAGATTAGATCTTGATCATGAACAGAGCTCACAAGATCTATACATGAAAGCACAAGAAGGAGATACAACCATCTAGCTACTACATGGACCCATAGTCCAAGGTGGAACTACTCACGCATCATACCGGAGAAGAAGGCCTCTATGATGATATCCCCTCCGGTAGGGTGCCAGGAAGAACTTCAGATCCCCCCGATCTAGGGACGACGGTGGCGGCGGCTATAGAAGGTTTCGTGGAGTTTTGATAGGGTGCCTAGGGTTTCTGCATCGGGGGCTTCTTATAGGCGAAGAGGCGAGGCTGAGAGGCGGCCAGGGGGCCCACACCCTACCCATGCGCAGGGTGGGCCCACCCGCGCCTAGGGGGTCTGGGCCCAAGCAGTATTGTTCCGGCCCGATAGAGAGAACGACGAGCTAACACGTGCCCTTGGGAATCCTAAAAAAGGTAGACTAACACGAGGCAAAGGCGTCGGTGTTATGTGGAAGAAAGGGTTTTCCTAGTACGATGATAGTTACAAAAGTCATAAGAGAAAGAAGGACCGGGAGGCAGACCGGATCGTGAGGATAGAAGAGGACATAGCTGGGATGAAGAAGCTGGTGGAGGCAATTAGCCAAAGGTCATCTCAGCCGCATGATGATGATCCTGCAATGGATCATTGCCAGTAGAGAAGCAGCGTGGCTTCCACAGAGGTACAGTCTGATGATCAAGCACTGCTGGATGATGCACCAATGCCTCTCTACCCTGTGGATGATTTCAAAGAGATGACACATTCTGAGCTAAATTATCCAATGAACAACCTGTCCTTGAAGGTGGCGATCGACACTGCTTTACCTCGTCAACCTGGAGCACTCCACCATTCACTTCTGATTCCACCTAGCTATGCTCGTGTCTCGGTGGATGACCTAGTGGAGGATTTTGTGAACCTAGATATTGACATCGCTACACCTAAAGGCCTTAGGAAACTGGGAGATGTCAAGCACCACATCATTCTATGGAAGAAGAAGTACATTAAGTTTCCAGGCTCGGCGCCAAGTCCACCGACTCTGAGGAATCCAAGTCCACCCCACCCCGATGATCGTCAACCTCCAAGTCCACCCCACCCTGATGTCAATCGCCGCAGCGCGAGTACATCAACTCGATCTCCGCCTCCGCGCAATACTCGGTCTCCACCTCTGTGCAATACTACCTCGTTGAAAAAATGGAAGGTCGCTGCTCCCCCGCTCCCCACTCAGAAGAATGGTAAAACGGCAAAGATAGTCGACATCCTGCCGGCTCTTCCCAAGAGACCTTATGACAAGATTGATGAGGAAACCGTCGAGGAGGTAGCTTCCTACACTAAGGATTTTTTTACACCCAAAAAGTCCGAGCCAAAGCCGGTATTTCATTAAAAACCAAAAAGTGGGCTAAGTCCTTTCTTGTGCAACCATCCCAAATATCGATGAATCTGGAATAAGAATATGACCGCGAAATTATTAAGCAAGCAAAGCAGAAAAAATAACAAGTGCAAAATGCGGGAAACAAATTGCCCAGCTCGGACAACAGAAGATTCAATCGTTCCCCCTGCTCATAGTGATTTCCGACACCGACAAGGCCTTCAGAGCCGATATGGATATGAACATGCAACTAATGGACCCCAGAGCCAAGGTTGTTGCTGGACTAATTGACATCACTATAGCAGGGCCAAAGAACTTGCTACCGACATGTATGTCTCTTGGTCAATATTTAGGCTATGAAGATCTAGCAATGGGTGAGATAGCACGGAGTTATGTCAAAGGGGAGCCTCTAGTCAGTCATGAGGAGCTCGCATGTCTATCAACATATATGCGAAATCTGCACAAATGATACACTGTGCAAGCAAAAAAGCACCAGAAAGAATGTTTTACGGTGAACGTTAGAACCGAGCATCACTTCAAAGAATACTCGATACAGATTCAAATGACTGAACTGTTTCAGTTATACAATCAGCGCGTCCTCGACAAATCTATCCTCAGTTCCTATTGTCTGTAAGTGATTTATTTCTGTAATTAAGTCTCTAGCTGAGCTCGTTCATTGCATGTAATATATTACCCTGACTATCTATCCTTTTGTACGTTATTATATTCTACAGAATGAAGATGTTTGAATGCGAAAGAACTAGAAGATAAGACGTTGGGTTCATTGACTCATATATTATTAATGGATATACGTTACACAATCACCCCAAGGACATGGAGGAAGACCTATGAATGTTTTTAATCGAGCATAATTACGTTAATAAAATACTATTTTCTTACAACTTCAAGTGAGTGTTTCTGTCTTGTACACTTTTTTTTGCTTACTCGATGTTAAGTGTAATTTATGAGTTATGCATGTCTACTTATGTAAACTTCTACAGGTTTCACTGGATCATGCTAAACATTTAAGTTGACAAGTTACTTGTTGAAGTCTACGACTCATTAAGTTGGGACCAAGAGAAGTGGAGCGACATGAAAGCAATGCTCCATAAGTAATTTCAATCATTATCATATTATATCATTCTTTTCGTTCATTTCCTGATATCAAGTAACTAATAACTCCTTTGTTTATTTTTTTGCCGAGCAGGTGTTGAACACGGTTCAAATAGGAAATAGCAGGTCCATTCAAAGATGATCTAACTTATAAAATAGTGAAACGGTTGCAGCAGGCATCGGGGACTCATTTATATGGATTCTATGTTTGTGAGTACATTCGCGAGTTGACCAGTGAGCGGAGAGTTAATTCATATTATATTCACAATTTGCGGGAGAATCTTGAGCCAGAATAGCGTGTATTAGCAATTCAAGAGGAATTGACGGGATTTCTGATGAAAGAGGTCCTTGATGTAAAAGCAGAACATTATGTGGAGGACGCGGAACTCGATATGCTTTAGTGATATCCATGTAATTAATATGATATATCATTAATGACCATGTAATTTCAAACGTTTCCTTCCTTTTGATATAATCGAATATTGTATATGTATATGCTCGCAATAGATCGAATATGCATCAACGCATACTATGTATGTAGTAGCGTAGAATAAGTGTATGGAAACATGTTTGAAATTATAATGAAACACAAATTGAAAAATGAACGAAATGGAAAAAAACAAAATGAAAACACAGAATCGTGCCGCGACAGAGAAACACACGAATATCTGCCGCGACAGGAACTCATTTAGTCCCGCGGCCCGGGACTAGAGGTTCTATGTCCCTGCGCTCCGGAAAGCGGCCACGTGGTGTCCTCTAGTCTCAGGTCGTAACAAACCGGGACTAGCGATAGGGACTTTTAGTCCCGATTTTATAGTCCCGGGTGCGAAACCGAGACTAATGGCTCTTATGACCTTGGCGCTTTTTCCATGGTGGAGGCGAAGCGCAGGGCAGTAGAAAACGCGAGGCACACAGGGGCCGGGTAGAGGGGTTGACCGGCTACCGGCAACCTCTGTTCTCGTAATTTTATGAGACGGACGGGCCTCCGTTACTCGCTAGAAAGAAAGAGACGGGAGAGAAAATAGAGAAGACGGAGAAAGGAGGAAAAATACACTCAAAGGTGGGTCCCACGTGTCCCTAGTCCTGAGTGTTTTTAAGGAATGACACATGGCGCTTTATTTATTTGATAAGATTGTCATATCTCAAATTATAAATGGTAAGAGGAATCTTGTGGGTTGCCATCCCATACAGCATTCTCTTTCGACTGGATAAGCACAATCTCATTCAACAATGGGCAACCATTTATGCTTATCTAAATGGTGCGTAACTTGATTAGTATCCCTAGTACAATGCGTAAAAACAACATAATTCAACAAACTAGTTTTCGCGAAGCACTCTACCAAAATAGAAGATTGTGGGCTCCAAACTTCAATCACTCTGTTTCAATCCTGGATAAGCTCCAAAGAATTAGATTCAAATTTTTTGAACAGGGGCAGGTCTCAAAGGACCTAGAGCTTTATTCATTTTTGTTGGTGGAGTTACAACTTACATAAAAGGACTCAGAAAAATAAAAGATTACAAACCAGACCTTACATTTTGCACTAAAGATCTCAGGAAAAACATAGCAGAAGCAATCAGGTCCAACTCCTACTCCACTGCGCAAGGATGCGATGCAGCCGACCTTGCTGTTGCCGGGGACGAAACCACTTGGGACATGGAGGCGGGAGTAAACTCAACCAATGCCAGGGGGCTCTGAAATGGCACACAAGCTTGGAGGTTGATTAGCACTTAAAGACAGCAGTCCGAAACAATTGTCACCGTCGCTTGAGGGTGGAGGGGTCGCCCTTCAACCATGAGGAACGAAGACGAGCTCGTCACCATTGGGAACCTTCAAGGAGAAGTTGCTGTCCTCTCCTACTACATATGCGTCCGCCGGGCATCGGGATGCAGGGGATCACTTCCGAGCTCGCCACCATGACAAGCACCAGAAGGGGCTCTCCATCGCAAAGTTTGACTGCCATATCTGCAAGAAGAGGCCTTATTTATGGATATCCCCTCTCTCCTCCACCACCTCCCACCTGACTCCGACCACCAGAGCACCAAGAGGTGCAACAACAACAACAACAACAACAACAACAACAACAACAACAACAACAACAACAACAACAACAACAACAACAACAACAACAACAACAACAACAACAACAACAACAACAACAACAACAACAACAACAACAACAACAACAACAACAACAACAACAACAACAACAACAACAACAACAACAACAACAACAACAACAACAACAACAACAACAACAACAACAACAACAACAACAACAACAACAACAACAACAACAACAACAACAACAACAACAACAACAACAACAACAACAACAACAACAACAACAACAACAACAACAACAACAACAACAACAACAACAACAACAACAACAACAACAACAACAACAACAACAACAACAACAACAACAACAACAACAAGAAGAAGAAGAAGTAGCAGGGAACAGGAAGAAGGGGAAGGCAACAGTAGTTATGAGTGAGGGACTGAACTCTGGCAAGGAGAATGTAACTCAAAGGCAAAAGCGAGCTACTTCAATGTAGTCTGCTTCAATTGCGGAGAACCTAGCCATAAGCATAGAAGATGTTGGCTACATCATTACTCACATAATCGAGGAAGTGAGGCTGTGGCATCCCGCAAAACCACTACTAGAAAATCGCGTTGAATTTGTGCATTGCATCGTCATCATCTTGCATTTGTTTGCATAAACTATTTTCGGAAAACCCAAATTGTTTTCAAAAACGCCCCGTCTTTAATTCAAAACCCAAAAACCTGGACTCCGGAATATTTTGTTTTGATTAACCACGGTTTGCAAACGGCCCATTTAAAGTAAATAAAATATTAAATTATTTTAGCGGGGGCAGTCGAACGGTCCGACCCGACCCGAACGACCACCCCCAAGAATTTTAAATCGGTCCACCCTTTAATCCCTAGTCTACCCTGTCCTAGTCTACCCACCCAGCATCCACCTCACCCCACCCAGTCGGTGCTCGCCACCTCAGCTGTCCCTCCCCCATCCTCCAATCACCCCCTGCCACGTCAGCCTCTCTCTCCCTCACCCCTCTCTCTCAACCACACACAGCACACACCCTCCCCTGGCCACACACGCGCACGCACAGCCCCGCGCCCTGCCCCCTCTTCCACCTGCCGCGTGGCCCACCGCCAGACCGCTCCCCTCCCCTGGCCCACCACCACCCCGTCGTCCCCATCCTCCACCCCCGCTCCCCTGCTTCACTCCCCGTCCCGAGCTCCTCTCCCTCCTCGCCGGAGCTCGCCCCGCCTGCCTCTCCGCTCCGGCCTGGCCCGCGCGGCGCCCCTCCTTCCTCCTCCCGCCGCCTCCGCCCCTCCGAGCGCGCCGCCCTCCGCTCCGCCGTCCGCCTCCCTCTGGCCAGCCCGCGCCGGCCGTCCTCCTCCCCTCCCCTCCCTGCGTGCTCTGCCGTCGCCGCCGGCCAGCAGGCCGCCGCTCTGGGGCCCGCGCGCCGCCGCTCGCGTCTACCCCCGCCTCCTCCTCCATCGCCGTCGGCGGCCGGGCCCCGCACCGGCGACCCGCGCTCGGTCCGCCCCAGGCCACCGTCGGCCTCGCGCCCTTCCGCCCTTGCCCCGCCGTCTTCTCCCTCGCCGGCGCCGGCCGCGCCGCCGCAGGCCGCCCCGTCCGCCGCCACCGGACCCCCAGTGCCCCGCTCGCTCGCGAGCCGCCTCGTCGTCTGGCCGCCGCCGCGCCAGGGAGTCGCCACCGCTGTCCTCGCGCGCCCCGCCAGCCGGGCCCACCGCTGTGCCGCGTCGCCAAGCTCGCCGCTTCTCCTCCTGGTTGCAGAGCCGCTGTGCCCGTCGGCCGCGTCAAGCCTACCCTGCAGGTGGTTGCGGCAGCTACTGTGCCCAGCTGGTGTGCACCGCACAGTGCGATATCATGTGTAAAACAGATGCTACCAAGTTCTGTGCCACAAGATCTTCCTCTTGGTCTGCAAGGCTATTCCCGGAATTCGATGGCGTCGAACCCCTTCGTCGTGGACGACAAGATCTCCGTCCCGGAACTTGACGCCCCGGCACGTTCTCGTTCCTCCCCGAGGACCAAGTCCGTAACGCCAAGATCTCCCGAGAAGCCATGTACCATGTGCCGACAGCTAACCAAGCCCGTCCGCGAGACTGTTGTCGTCAAGGACTCGCAACCCTCGGTACATCAAGATCTGCTTCACGGATCCGAAGACCGCGGAACCGACAAGTTCGCCTACAGAACCCCGGAACATCAAGATCTCCCTCACGGAATCGGAAGACCGAACCCTCGGTACGCCAAGTCCTGCTCCCCGGATGCGACAAGTGCTTCATCCCGAACGCCATGACCGTCGACATGACCCGAAGACCACGGATGCGCCAAGATCTACCCCGTTACCGAGCACGATCCCGTCGAAACCGAACCCCGTCGAACCCTGGACCCTGAGACCGACCCCGAACCCCGGAACCCCAAGACCGTCGAGACCCCTAATGTGTGAACCCCTTTCCGAGACCCTGTTTTATAATATAATAACAACTTGTCGCATATTAATTGTTCATGCATGCATCCTTGTCATGTGGTTTGGGGGCCTTATGCCGATTCACTTAATAATTAAATATGGGGCCCATATGCGGGCAAATCTAGTCTCATATTGGCCTCATTTAAATTTGTGTAGCGAACCCGGTGCTATCTCTTGCCATGCTAAAACAACATTTAATTTGCGGGGAAGCTAAACAACATGAACCACCTAATTAAATGTCGGGACCCCGGTTCGGCTTAATATGAACTAATTGCACCGCACCTTTGCCATGCCATACATCATACATGCATCATGCCGATCTTCTGCCGTTGTATTAAATATTGTATCCGGTGTTTCTTCTAGTGTTTTGCTTCTTCGCGGATAAGGCCGTTGAGTTGATGCGAGTACCGATCCGATCTTCGGTCGAACCTTCGACAATGTTTTTCAGGCGAGCATCTCCCCCTTTCTACCTATCTTACTTTTATAGTATTTATTCCCTCCTGTTGATCTATTGCTATCTGTGTTGCGTTGCTCCAGTTTCGTACCCGTGATATCCCTTGCAGCCCTATATTGCCATGGCCACCTCCTATTACCTGTTGTTTGGTAGATAGCTGGACTTGCGCGTCGTAGTCGCTTGCTCAAGTGCTGTTGCGTGTCGTCAAGTGCCACAGTTGTTGATGTATTGCCGCATGCTGATGTTGGATATGATCTTGGATTTACTTATTATGCACTTTAATTCCTGTTTAACAACTAAAATTGAAGTAAGTAAGCAGAGGCATCGGTGGGTGATAGATAATATTTGGTTTCCGAACGCCCACTTGTGTCCCGTAGGACCCCGAGTACTTGATACTTGTTCCTTGATTTATCGCGCTATCCACATATGGGGAATTATGGGCCCCCCTTAGCCAGAGCTTGATTCCGTCTTATTTCTTGGGGCCACAAACTAGTTTGAGGTTTTATTTACGATCCTGTACTTATGCCATGCTTTACTGCTTTAATTAAATTGTGCGACAGATAGCACCTGTACTGTTTAGGATCGGGACACGATTCCGCGGTGTCGACAAGCCCAGTTTTGGGTTCCCAGTCGTTCACAGCCGTCTACCCAAACCTTGAGTCCGTCTCGGAGCTTGCTTACTTCGTTGCGGTTCTACTCAATGGGGTGGCCCCCTGAAATATTTCTGAATCTTGTGATTGCTCTGTCGTGAAGACCTCGTTGGGTTTTGATTTGGTTTTTCCGAGGTTGATCGTGTGTGTGTTGCTAATTGTGCACCCCGGCCGGGTTAAAACTTTCTGAAAGCCGTATCCGCGGTTATGGACGACTTGGAGCACAGTATCTCGATCATAGACAACTATAACTAAAGTTTACTGTTATAAATTGACTTGTATCTGATATGACTAGTAATCAGCTTCAACTACAACGGAATGGCTAACTAAAACTGCCAACAATTGCTTGCTTGTGTGGTCACTTGCGACCATGGTATCTGACTAGTAAATATTGCAACTACAACGGAATGGCTAAATAAAAGTACCAACAACTGCTGGGTTTTCGGGATATATCATGCTATTTGTATCTGATTAGTAAGTGCCGCAACTACAACGGAATGGTTAATTAAAAGTGCCCACTGCTTAATTTATCAGGATGATTATCTAAACCTGACTAGTAAAGTGTCGCAACTATAACTAAATAAGTAAAACTGCCAACTGTGTGAGTTCCTCGGTTGACCTCCTCGTTTGGTCTCGAGGGGGAAACACCAGGATGGGTTTGAATGGTGGTAGTATTAGGATGGTTCCGAATAGGTCTTTCTTACCCCTCTCTGATTGCCGCCAGTTGTATCGAGTCTCTATAGGGTGTTCAGTGCATGCTGCCGCTGCCGCTTCAGTCCACCATACCTATGTAGGCGAGGACCGCCGAATTCTAGTCTCGCCGTGTACTGGCCTCAGTACTGACGCTCCTCTTTTTCCTTTGCCCTTTGTCGGCACCCCTTTTGTTTAAGCAGGTTTTGAGTTCGACGCCGTTAGCAGGGTTACCCTTCCGGCTTGGCCTGGGCAGGGTTATGGACGCCATTGGTTATTCTTCAGGGCTCTTAGCCCCATTTGCATCTTGTCCGTAGACGGACGCTCCATCGTTTTCGAGGTGATTTGGATCTTTGTACCGTATATCTGTATTCTTGACTCTTTGAGTCGCTGTTATATATATCCGTTCTGTGGGTCCCATCGAGGACTGTTGTGTAATGTTATTACTTCGTTTTCCACCCGCACGAAAGTGCCTGGTGGGCACCTTTGAATCGTTTCTATGCGGGTTTGGCGGGTTTCGCTAAAACTTGCATAGGGTCGATTCTGAGGGTGTTACAGAGTGGTATCAGAGCTCAGCAGTTGCGATACCCCACAAGTCCAGCCTGTAGGATAACCTAGCTAACGGCCGAAGTAGAGTGTCAAAACTATTTTGCAAAATCGGTTGGATAGTTCTGATTAGGTCTGATTTTATTCCTTACCCTTCTGCTATTCTCCTCTTACCTCTACGCGTTTTGAATCCGCTCTCGTCTTTTTCTTCAAGTCCAGGATTTCTCGTGGTTGGGTTCCGTCGTACCTTCAGGGTTTCGCTTCCTTCTTTGATAACGGTGTTCTACCATCCGGTGTTCAAGCTGCCTGAGGAATCCGTCTGCTGTGGCACCATTCTTTGTGCCTTGTTTGTGCCTTCCGGTGTTTTCCGACGCGACGACATCATCTACGCCAGATCCGATGCAGAGTCTGCATCACTCCTTTGTTTCCGAACCTCGCTTGTCGAGATCTTCAGTCTGATTCCGAGAATGGTTGCACGCTTTTCCACTGATGGTGCGGAGTAATAGTTTGGGTGCGTGATGGATTGGCCCCCATGCCGACTACCCTTTCTATTCGCTTTTGTACATTGAAGTGGATGAGAATGCATCGGCTCCCCTTTCCATCGGAGCTAGAGGTGGCTTTATTTGTTGATACCTCTACCTTCGACCTGTTGTCCCGGAGTGTTCTCTCGACGATCACGGACAACGACCTCTTGTTAGTGGTGTCGCGAGGGTCTACACGAAGCGCGAAGGATCAAACCGCCGACCTTCCTTCCCGGTACCATGAGGCGGATCTCGAGGGCGAGATCCTTTGTTAGTGGTGTCGAATTGTGGCATCCGCAAAACCACTACTAGAAAATCGCGTTGAATTTGTGCATTGCATCGTCATCATCTTGCATTTGTTTGCATAAACTATTTTCGGAAAACCCAAATTGTTTTCAAAAACGCCCCGTCTTTAATTCAAAACCCAAAAACCGGGACTCCGGAATATTTTGTTTTGATTAACCACGGTTTGCAAACGGCCCATTTAAAGTAAAAAAATATTAAATTATTTTAGCGGGGGCAGTCGAACGGTCCGACCCGACCCAAACGACCACCCCCAAGAATTTTAAATCGGTCCACCCTTTAATCCCTAGTCTACCCTGTCCTAGTCTACCCACCCAGCATCCACCTCACCCCACCCAGTCGGTGCTCGCCACCTCAGTTGTCCCTCCCCCATCCTCCAATCACCCTCTGCCACGTCAGCCTCTCTCTCCCTCACCCCTCTCTCTCAACCACACATAGCAGACACCCTCCCCTGGCCACACACGCGCACGCACAGCCCCGCGCCCTGCCCCCTCTTCCACCTGCCGCGTGGCCCACCGCCAGACCGCTCCCCTCCCCTGGCCCACCACCACCCCGTCGTCCCCATCCTCCACCCCTGCTTCACTCCCCGTCCCGAGCTCCTCTCCCTCCTCGCCGGAGCTCGCCCCGCCTGCCTCTCCGCTCCGGCCTGGCCCACGCGGCGCCCCTCCTTCCTCCTCCCGCCGCCTCCGCCCCTCCGAGCGCGCCGCCCTCCGCTCCGCCGTCCGCCTCCCTCTGGCCAGCCCGCGCCGGCCGTCCTCCTCCCCTCCCTTCCTGCGTGCTCTGCCGTCGCCGCCGGCCAGCAGGCCGCCGCTCTGGGGCCCGCGCGCCGCCGCTCGCGTCTAGCCCCGCCTCCTCCTCCATCGCCGTCGGCGGCCGCGCCCCGCACTCGGTCCGCCCCAGGCCACCGTCGGCCTCGCGCCCTTCCGCCCTCGCCCCGCCGTCTTCTCCCTCGCCGGCGTCGGCCGCGCCGCCGCAGGCCGCCCCGTCCGCCGCCACCGGACCCCCAGTGCCCCGCTCGCTCGCGAGCCGCCTCGTCGTCTGGCCGCCGCCGCGCCAGGGAGTCGCCACCGCTGTCCTCGCGCGCCCCGCCAGCCGGGCCCACCGCTGTGCCGCGTCGCCAAGCTCGCCGCTTCTCCTCCCGGTTGCAGAGCCGATGTGCCCGTCGGCCGCGTCAAGCCTACCCTGCGGCAGCTACTGTGCCCAGCTGGTGTGCACCGCACAGTGCGATATCATGTGTAAAACAGATGCTACCAAGTTCTGTGCCACAAGATCTTCCTCTTGGTCTGCAAGGCTATTCCCGGAATTCGATGGCGTCGAACCCCTTCGTCGTGGACGACAAGATCTCCGTCCCGGAACTTGACGCCCCGGCACGTTCTCGTTCCTCCCCGAGGACCAAGTCCGTAACGCCAAGATCTCCTGAGAAGCCATGTACCATGTGCCGACAGCTAACCAAGCCCGTCCGCGAGACTGTTGTCGTCAAGGACTCGCAACCCTCGGTACATCAAGATCTGCTTCACGGATCCGAAGACCGCGGAACCGACAAGTTCGCCTACAGAACCCCGGAACATCAAGATCTCCCTCACGGAATCGGAAGACCGAACCCTCGGTACGCCAAGTCCTGCTCCCCGGATGCGACAAGTGCTTCATCCTGAACGCCATGACCGTCGACATGACCCGAAGACCATGGATGCGCCAAGATCTACCCCGTTACCGAGCACGATCCCGTCGAAACCGAACCCCGTCGAACCCTGGACCCTGAGACCGACCCCGAACCCCGGAACCCCAAGACCGTCGAGACCCCTAATGTGTGAACCCCTTTCCGAGACCCTATTTTATAATATAATAACAACTTGTCGCATATTAATTGTTCATGCATGCATCCTTGTCATGTGGTTTGGGGGCCTTATGCCGATTCACTTAATAATTAAATATGGGGCCCATATGCGGGCAAATCTAGTCTCATATTGGCCTCATTTAAATTTGTGTAGCGAACCCGGTGCTATCTCTTGCCATGCTAAAACAACATTTAATTTGCGGGGAAGCTAAACAACATGAACCACCTAATTAAATGTCGGGACCCCGGTTCGGCTTAATATGAACTAATTGCACCGCACCTTTGCCATGCCATACATCATACATGCATCATGCCGATCTTCTGCCGTTGTATTAAATATTGTATCCGGTGTTTCTTCTAGTGTTTTGCTTCTTCGCGGATAAGGCCGTTGAGTTGATGCGAGTACCGATCCGATCTTCGGTCGAACCTTCGACAATGTTTTTCAGGCGAGCATCTCCCCCTTTCTACCTATCTTACTTTTATAGTATTTATTCCCTCCTGTTGATCTATTGCTTTCTGTGTTGCGTTGCTCCAGTTTCGTACCCGTGATATCCCTTGCAGCCCTATATTGCCATGGCCACCTCCTATTACCTGTTGTTTGGTAGATAGCTGGACTTGCGCGTCGTAGTCGCTTGCTCAAGTGTTGTTGCGTGTCGTCAAGTGCCACAGTTGTTGATGTATTGCCGCATGTTGATGTTGGATATGATCTTGGCTTTACTTATTATGCACTTTAATTCCTGTTTAACAACTAAAATTGAAGTAAGTAAGCAGAGGCATCGGTGGGTGATAGATAATATTTGGTTTCCGAACGCCCACTTGTGTCCCGTAGGACCCCGAGTACTTGATACTTGTTCCTTGATTTATCGCGCTATCCACATATGGGGAATTATGGGCCCCCCTTAGCCAGAGCTTGATTCCGTCTTATTTCTTGGGGCCACAAACTAGTTTGAGGTTTTATTTACGATCCTGTACTTATGCCATGCTTTACTGCTTTAATTAAATTGTGCGACAGATAGCACCTGTACTGTTTAGGATCGGGACACGATTCCGCGGTGTCGACAAGCCCAGTTTTGGGTTCCCAGTCGTTCACAGCCGTCTACCCAAACCTTGAGTCCGTCTCGGAGCTTGCTTACTTCGTTGCGGTTCTACTCAATGGGGTGCCCCCCTGAAATATTTCTGAATCTTGTGATTGCTCTGTCGTGAAGACCTCGTTGGGTTTTGATTTGGTTTTTCCGAGGTTGATCGTGTGTGTGTTGCTAATTGTGCATCCCGGCCGGGTTAAAACTTTCTGAAAGCCGTGTCCGCGGTTATGGACGACTTGGAGCACAGTATCTCGATCATAGACAACTATAACTAAAGTTTACTGTTATAAATTGACTTGTATCTGATATGACTAGTAATCAGCTTCAACTACAACGGAATGGCTAACTAAAACTGCCAACAATTGCTTGCTTGTGTGGTCGCTTGCGACCATGGTATCTGACTAGTAAATATTGCAACTACAACGGAATGGCTAAATAAAAGTACCAACAACTGCTGGGTTTTCGGGATATATCATGCTATTTGTATCTGATTAGTAAGTGCCGCAACTACAACGGAATGGTTAATTAAAAGTGCCCACTGCTTAATTTATCAGGATGATTATCTAAACCTGACTAGTAAAGTGTCGCAACTATAACTAAATAAGTAAAACTGCCAACTGTGTGAGTTTCTCGGTTGACCTCCTCGTTTGGTCTCGAGGGGGAAACACCAGGATGGGTTTGAATGGTGGTAGTATCAGGATGGTTCCGAATAGGTCTTTCTTACCCCTCTCTGATTGCCGCCAGTTGTATCGAGTCTCTATAGGGTGTTCAGTGCATGCTGCCGCTGCCGCTTCAGTCCACCATACCTATGTAGGCGAGGACCGCCGAATTATAGTCTCGCCGTGTACTGGCCTCAGTACTGACGCTCCTCTTTTTCCTTTGTCCTTTGTCGACACCCCTTTTGTTTAAGCAGGTTTTGAGTTCGACGCCGTTAGCAGGGTTACCCTTCCGGCTTGGCCTGAGCAGGGTTATGGACGCCATTGGTTATTCTTCAGGGCTCTTAGCCCCATTTGCATCTTGTCCGTAGACGGACGCTCCATCGTTTTCGAGGTGATTTGGATCTTTGTACCGTATATCTGTATTCTTGACTCTTTGAGTCGCTGTTATATATATCCGTTCTGTGGGTCCCATCGAGGACTGTTGTGTAATGTTATTACTTCGTTTTCCACCCGCACGAAAGTGCCTGGTGGGCACCTTTGAATCGTTTCTATGCGGGTTTGGCGGGTTTCGCTAAAACTTGCATAGGGTCGATTCTGAGGGTGTTACAGAGGCCCAGTCTAGAATAGTGTAGTGGAGCTGAGCAAATCCTAGAACTTTTCCAATGAGTTGTTAATTACATATTATGTTAATTTGTTAATTTCCAATATTCTTAAGTTGTGTAAGGTTTAGTTAGTAGTCATCGGGATATTCTCCCAGTATCGAAGAAAGTCTCGAAGTCGTTTAGAATTTTGACTTGTAATGATAATAAGTTGTAATTATTGGATATATGATGTTTTTAGTGTACCACTTTGAGGGGTGTAATATTTGAGGAACGGTGTTCCATGAGTGTTATATCAACGATTTTTTTACTACAATATTAGTGGTATGCTGGGCCACCGCACCTGGGTCCTTCTCGTGGTGGGGGGACTCCAGACCGAGTGCGTCGGCCGGCTCTGGACAACAGATGTGTGATGTAGAGTCAGATCGTTGGGGTGGCAGCCTCGGAACGGTGGTGGCTAGGAGAACACAGTTGCAAGGGAAGCAGTGGGGTTCCTCATTGCGTGCATGGCCATGACGCTGGTTGTGCAGTGAATCGGACTCCTCTGCTTTCGATGTTCCATCCCGATAGTGACGAGATTCGGGCGGTGGCGACGTCCTCGCGGCGGCTCCTTGGTGTACCAGGCGCGCCCTTGGGGCATGGCGGCGAGGAGGATATGGTGGCTCAGTTGGTCACATGTGCGAGGATCCGTTGTCAATGGTGTTGTGGAGGTGTTTCTCGTTCCATGTGCATTCTGGGGAAAACCCTAGATTCAGGCTTTCCGGATCAGTTGATGGCGACATTCCTACATCGTCACCCTCATGGGGCATCATCTTTGGAGACATACATCGAGTGGATGTGCAAGTGAATGGCTTTGGTGGCTGGAGGCCGGTCTCCATGTGCTTCTTGTCTGGTGATCAAGGTGGAGTGGTGTTGCATCTACCGAGTCAACGACGGCGATTCTTAGCTGCATGGTGCATCGAGTTCTCAAAGGAGGGCTTGTGATGATGGACGTGCGCAGGACGGTGGCGATGTCTAGCAACGTGGCAACGTTGGCGTCAGGTCTGGGAAGGTCATGCCTTGATTCTTGTCTCAAAGATGGATCGGCGAAAGATGGCGATGGCGACTTCTGGAGCGTGTGCGCTGGTGCGTCCAACATGACCGTCCCCTTCATCAAGTTTATAGGTTTTGTGAGTTTGCCCCCTTCATCAAGTTTATAGGATCTTTGATAAGGTGGCTTCATATTGATATCTGTGTTTTATTGGTAAGACTATGCTGAATAATTAATAAATAAGAATGTGTGCATCATTTTGACGCAGAGACGGGAGGTATCCCCTCCATTTCGAAAAACAAAAGGTCAACAGTGTAATTGTGCAAAACCTTCACAGTTTGTTTTCAAACGTGCGACATGCAAATAGAATTATTTTAGGAGGAAGTTTTCTTCTTGTCTCCGGTCTAGAACAAAGATTCACATCTAAGGTCTTTTCCCGTTTAAAGGATTTCTATTTTTTATAGGATTTTAACGGCATATGAATTTTGCTTATAAAGGCCATTTGGTTCAAAGAAGTAGACTCTCCAAAAAAAATCATGGATTGCTTTTCTGCACTACAAGTTTGTAGGATTTCTAGTAAGAGGTTAGGGCATCTTCACCGGGCCGACACAAACGGTCTGCGCATGTCCGAAACTGCCCGCACGGACGCGCGTGGCGTGAGCGGCGCCCTAGGGGGCCAACCCATCCGGCAAAACGCATCCGGCTCGACCCATTCACGCATCTAATCTGGGTCAATGGTCCACCCACTAGCCACACGCGGCATTGATTTCGGACGGTCAGCAGCACCGATTCAGACGCAACCGCGACAGTGATTTAGAGGCGCTGCGCGGAAGGCTGACCGGCAGCAGCTTGCGCCATCAATGGTGACGCGACGGCACGCTGACCCACTGGGCGCCGCCTGCATTCCCGCGCTGGCATTGATGGCGAAGGAGCTGGAAGTTGCACGTGTTCGCACGAAGGGGCTATTTAACCCGTCGGTGCCGCACTCATCACCTCTCGCCATCGCAAACCCTAGCCGCCGCCACCACCATCACCGCCAAGAATGAAAACGTTGTCGTGGATGAAGAAGGGGAGGAGCAAGAACGACCAGGAGGCCCTCGCGCTCCTCCTATCGCGCCGGAGGTGGGGATGGAGCTGGCATACCTCCAGCAGTGGAATCCGTGGCCTGTGCGGGCGATCAACCCGCATGCGCCCGCTCCCGCTCCCGCTCTGGCCCTGCCGCCGGAGTACATCGACCTTGACCGTAGATGGGCGAGGCGTCGTCAACGCGCGAAGATCGGTAGCTAGGGCTAGTAGTTTAGATTATGTTTTTTATATTTTGAATATAAATCCAGTGGACAATATGGACCGCACGCACTAGCTAGCTTAGTATAGCTTGTATACGTATCTTCTTTGCTAAACAACTTGTTACACTAGCTAGCTTAACACCAGCCCTGTCCACTAGCTAGCTTGCATTACATACTCTAACTCATGTACTGTCTTCGTACCGAAAAGGTTGTCGTATATTTATCTAAATATACATATATCTAGATGCGTTTAAGTGTACAAATACATACAAATCAAGAAAACGGACACGGCAGCCACCCACACTAAACCCACACCACACTCACAAATTCAATCCTTTATTTGGATTGCTCACTCAAAAGAATTACACATTTCTGATCGGAATCTGCAAAACCCATACCCAGGCTCGGGGACGGGAGTCTAGGACACGGCGTTCAGCGCCTGCTCCTGATCCTGCATTCCTGGGAGAACCGCAGAGGTTCCTGCCTTGTTCTTCAGGAAGGCGGAGTACCAGCGGGCGGATAGCCTGGCCTGCCGCGGCCGGCTCTCGTCAGAGAAATCGACACGGTACAGGCCGTACCTAGACTGGTACCCTGACAAGAGCTCGAACAGGTCCATGAACGCCCAGGCGAAGTAGCCTTTCACCTTGGCTCCATTCCTGCACAACAAGAGAGGGTATCGAAATAGACCTTCTTCTAGTAAGATAATGCTGAAACCGCATGTGTTTGGACTTGACGCACCTGATCGCGTTTACCGTGCTTTGCATGTAGCTGCTCAGATAGCTGATCCTGTCGGTGTCATCAAGGCCGTCGTCGGCAGATCCAGAACCTGACAAGATGTACGTACAATAAGTCGCATGGTTAATGAAGCAACTATCTTCACTAGCTTACTTGTTTCTGGCTAGAAATTGTGCTTGCCATTCTCTTGGACATAGATGGGAAGATTCCCATAGGTTTCTTTCAGGTACTCGAGTACAAGTTGCAGCCCTTTTGGGTCGCTTGGAATATTTGTTGGCGGACCCTGCGGACCAAGAAACATAATCTTTGACGGTTACTGTCGAACTTGTGATATCAGTTCTAAGTGCATCTTTCTTGTATAATCTCTTGATTCAGTCCAGAACACATAATCAAATGGATGTATACAGTACAGGGCCAAAATAACTGGAGTTGGCAACTTCTTTGCACAACACATTCAGGACATAATTTCTTACCTGGCAAGGTGTTGGGTCTGTCCTAGAACCTGCATCGTACAAAGGAAGTACTTATGGAACAATACTGCAACTGTTTTCTACTCCCTCCGACCCATATTAGTTGACTCAAATTTGTCTAGATTTGGATGAATCTAGACACTATTTAGTATATAGGTTCATCCAAATTTTGAAATATCCAAGTCAACTAATATGGGTCGGAGGGAGTATTAAATTTGTCTAGTAAAGTGGTGACCAAGTAGTTGCTTTGAGATTGAAATGGTAATAAAACAGTTGCCAGATGCAGTGCTGTGGCAGAATACGTAACCCAGTGATAACAAAAAACCAGGCTCTGATGATAAATAATAGAAATCGGAGATTTTTTGGGATGACCAAACACCACACTCGGAGAAATGCCCAACATATGTGACTATGAACATGGAAAGGCTACTTGCCAGCTTGACATCGCTTCCAGCAGCTTAGCTAGTCTATTTTTTACATATCTTAGTTGCATTATTTTGCTTGTGTGCACAGTGCACCGGGACAAGAAAATGAATCAAATTACACACCGGCATCACACATGATTGAATGGTTGAGTAATACTCCTATTATCACTATCCAAAAAAAAAAGATACTTACCTCTGTATTGAATTGACATGTCAGCACCATAGCCCCGAACACCTGTTCCCAGTGGGCGATCATTCACGTAGAGAGAATAATAGTGATTTATTCCTATAAAATCTAAAGAACCCTTGATAAGTTCAGACTGATTTTTTGTGAAGGGTGGAAGGCGAGAGCCAACATTCTTCCTCATAACTTCTGGGTAGTCCCCAAACACCAATGGCTCTAGTATCCTGCAAGTACAGGCACTTAAGATCTCAAATGCACAGATTATACTGGTGAAATGCTTTCTGTGACAAAATGGAGGTAAAATATCATACCACCCAAGCAAGAAATCTTTACATCTCTGTGTTGCTTCTAAATCCACAGTGGAATTTGTCAGCGGATAACTCCAGTAGGAGTAGATATTTATGCCAACAATTCCTTTTTGTATGGGCTGCACCAAAATGGTTCCATCAATTAGAAGAATGGTAATGGGAAAAAAGCAGGAACATCCCCACTCAATTAGAAGAATAAGAGTCTATGTACGTCCCTATTTTGAAACAAGGCCATGAACCTTAAAAAAATGAACCGACTATTCCCGCAAGCAATACTACTGTCAGTGGCGTGGCTCAATGCTGATATATGCGTTATAAAGATGAATTAAGATGTGGTTAATTCAATGACTGAAAACAGTGCCTCCACTCTTGAGCAAAGGAAAGATGGCTTAGGAGTATGGCAGTTTATGAAGAAACCAAAGCGTCACCAAAACTATTGTGAGTAATCATTCACTCACTTGATAGTTTTCTCTGTATAGGCAGAAAACAGATGCATGTGCCATAAGGGTATTATGAGCTGCTATGTATGGTTCAACACTAGAGTCCCCAGCAGTGCACTTTGTTACTCCAAATTCATCTGAGCAACGGGCAGGAGGGAATGCACCATTATCATAGGAGCCAACTATACCAATGTTTGGCTCATCCATAGTCGTCCAGGATGCAACCCTATCTCCAAACTCTCGGAAGCAAGCATCTGCATATGCTGTAAAATCTTCGCTACATTTTGTAGATGTAAAAATATGAAAAAAAAAATATCATTCATATGTCAATCGTACTATTAACTGCCGCTGCAATGGAGTATATACTTACACAATTCTAGGGCTTAACCATCCACCGTACTCATCTTCAAGAATTTGAGGGAGATCTAGATGGTAAAGTGTTATGTGTACTTGAATTCCTGGATAAATATCACAGAAATAGGAGGGTTCAGATGGTCAATGCCTTCAAGACATTTGAAACTAAATGATTGTCTACTATGAACCTAAAAAAATGGCTGCAATTAAATATGTCAACTCTCAACGATCTGCATAAATACTCTTACCATATTTCACTAGCTCATCAATGAAGTTATTGTAGTACTCTAGCCCTTTTGGACTGACAGCACCCGTTCCATCTGCAACCCGAAAGTTTGCAGGAATAATGAGAGAAATGAAAAACAAAAGCGGATTGTTGCGATGAAGCTTATGAGGAATTCTTACTTGGAATAAGCCTTGACCAGGAGATGGAGAACCTATAGGCCTCTAGGCCTGTCTCAGATATGAGCTTGACATCCTCCTGCAAAACCAGATAAGCCATTTTTCTCTTGGAACTGCTAAAGCAGAGAAATTCTGAAGATTATTGCGAGGCACCCTGTTTTTTTTTACCATGTATTTGTGGTACCCATCTGCAGCGACGTCTCCTGTGCTTTTGTCTGACATTTTTCCTGTAAGAGCAAATCAAATATTCAAAATCTCGAAACTGAACCTAACCACGACGAACGAATTCGTGGTCAACTAAATGAAGTTATGGTCTGAATCTTGCCAATTCGTCACATACAATTCAGTTATTCTTAAGCAACAGAAATGTTGTGTGGAAGTGTTCTACGAAGCGGGAACTAGTCTGAAATATCTACTCAATGCATCAGGAAAACTGATCACAAATTGTGCAAGGCTTATTTTCTTAGCCATATGAAATACAAAGATGAAAGTATCCACAGTCATATGATCCCATGTTAAAAAAAATGTTATGAGGCCTTGCAACTCAGGAAAATCAGAGACATATTCCATAAACAGGTCACAACCAACCTGCGTGAGTGAAAGTATCCCAGATGCTTGGGCTCCTGCCATCCTCAGTAACAGCACCCTCATACTTGAAGGAAAAAGAGGAAGTATCAATATTGACATAAAATTTATGCGTCAGCACAGAAACTAAAACACACAGGAAGTTTCAGCTCAAACTACTTACCTGATATGCTGAGATTCCAGCTCCGAAGACGAAGTCCTGTGGGAAATCACTTCTTGTGAAGCCAATTGCCGCAGTTGCATCCTGAACACACAGGGACAACAAAAGGCATAAGAAGGTAGCAGCAGAACCCATCTTTGATGGTGCTTGACCGATGATTTATGCGCTTCCGAGAGGACCTAGATCAGGAATTAATCTCAACAGCAATCTCAACCTCATGGAATGCAACCAAATTAAACATCCTACCTCCGTTTCCTAGATATAATAAGATGTTTAGCCTGAACAGAGGCAAAATATCTGAAGCTGGACATCCTGTGGGCCTATGCAGCTACACTGGTAACATCTATCAGCTACAGTGAAGCATTTTCTCTTGTCTGCTCGTGATCGGCGTGCTGAAAGTGGTCGCGCACTTCTGGCCACATAAATAAAATTGGACCAACACGTCATAATCTGGTGAACAGACACAGACTAGTAACAGCAGAAAGAAATAATTGCTTAGGTAATCAATCAGGCGTGAGTCACAGGAACTAATGGGGATGAGGCTGCACGGTTGGGCGGCGTACCAAAATACCATGAGCAGCATGGAATGCGTCACAGATCTTCTCCAGGTCCTTGCGCTCTGGAGGAACCGCGGAACCAATCGGCTGCAGCTCTGGGGGGATCGCGGGAATAATCCGCTCCGGCTGAACAGCATCTGCAGGCAGTCGCTCCAGCGCGCCGCATCCGGCTGGGAAACGGAGAGCTTGGTGGCGTCGTCGTGATGGAAGAGCCCATGGTTTCAGAGGAACCGAAGTGCGCAAGTGGAGCAGAAGAAGAAAATGGCGACGGAGCACTCATCGCTGACTGGCACGCCGTCGGACAAGGGAGGTGGCTATTCCGGTGCATCTGCGGGCGAGGGGTCAACCTTACTAAAATATTCTCAAGCGGAATTGGCACGAAAATTCTAGGTGTATTTTTTATTAAGAAAATGATACCGTTCCCTCGGTGATCGATGGATCTGATCCCCGGGTGGCTCTGCTTCTTTTAGCGTTGACCTTCCTTCATGTAGGTAGCTCCACACACGATCGCTGATCCAATTCTCCATCGTCTTCGCTCTTGATTCCGTTTCTCACGCAGGGCCGGTCCTGAGGGGTGACTAGAGGGGCTGTCGCCCCGGGTCCAAAAATTTTGGTAACCTCCGTAGATATGTGTTGCATATATGGGCTATAAAAGATATAAAAAGATAAAATAATAGCAGTTTCGAGTTTTTTATTAGGCTAGATTGGGTTCTCTACTTTGCTAGACACACATACATTTCAGATTTGGTGTCCATTATGGCACCAAGTGCATAACCTGCGATCAGATCAGCTATCGAAGGCAGGCTCACGCTAGTTCCTGCCTCGACCTTGACTCGACGTTGCGCTCTCGATCCTAGGAAGGACCGAACACGGATAGTAGCAAGCCGCCGCCCGTCGGCTGTCCTGCTGCCTGCCCCTCGTCTTGCCTTGGCCGTTCAGCGTGTGTAGGTCCAATTTTTGATCCGAGTCTTCTGCAGTCTAACATTGCCCCTAATTTTTATTCTATTTAGTTGTTTTTTATATTTTTAGTGTGGTTAATTGGTTAAGGATGATTCTGGTGCTAAGAAAAGGAAAAAGAGTAAGGAAGAACAAAAGTTGATTGACTCACAGAGAGAATCCCTTCATAATTTTTTAAAGAGTAGCACGAGCACTTAGAGGAATCCAGTTGAGTTAGCACTAGTTCTTGTTGGAGAACAGAGTAATGTTGATCTAGAAGATAATATCGGTAGAGGATGATATCGGTACAGAGAAGAACGATGAAATCAACGCGGGTAATAACAATGTAAGTGATCATTATATTGTATTTGATTCATCTCCTATAAAATCTGCTAGTGTTGATTTCGAACCAATTAGTTTGATATTTATGATCCGGCATCGAGAAAAAGTTTTTGGACGAGATTAATATTGATTCCATTGTCATTGACTTTGCTTTTAGGAATACACAGAGAAATTTTGAAGGTAATATGTAAACATTGTCATTTTATATGAATATTGCAAATAGATATACTTGAAGTATTTATTCTTCATAATTTTATACGTGTATATCAAAAAAATTAGCAAGTGGCCCTAAATTTTAGTTTCGCCCCGGGCCCTTGCAATATCAGGACCGGCCCTGTTCTCACGGCAACCGCGGCCACCGCCCTTGCCGCAGCGCTCCTTTGCCATCGCCCTGGCCGTGTGCTGTGCTTGCGCCGCCGTGTGCCAGCGCTGCCCGCGCTGCCGCTCGCGCTTCCAGCAGCTCGTGCCACGCTGTCAGAACCCCCGCAGGCTGCAGCACGCGCCCTTGAAGCTTTTTTGCGGCCCGTCCTTGATGCTCGCACCACCGAGCTCCCTCACCAGCGAGATCTCTGGCGTCGATACTACTGTACGAGCCATCGCCAGAGTTGCAAGAGCCATAGGCGAGTCTCCGGCGAGAGTCTCGGCCTCCATCTCCGCTGCCGGGCATATTTTCATTCCCTCGAGTTATGCTACATGTGACCGGCGACACTGCTACGTGTGGCGTCGATGTTTGCTACTTTTGCGGCCAGCGGTGGTGCTACCGTAACCGGCGGCGGTGCTACAAATGGCCACGTATTTTGCTACATGCGGCAGGCGGTGATGGTACAAACGGTCACGGGTTTTGCTACAAGGTCTTCGGCGAGATCTCCGGCGAGGTCTTCAACGAGATCGAATTTGCTACAATAGGGCATTTTATTTGCTATATATGTTTTATTGTCTTGCTACAATAGCGCAAAGTGTTTGCTATACGGTCTCCGACGAGTTTCTACCGGTGAGATCTCTCGGCGATTCTCCGGCGAAGTCGATTTTGCTACATTAGTTCAATTTTTTGCTATATGGTCTCCGACGAGGTCTCCGGCGACCTCTCCGGTGAAATCTAGTATGTCTGTTATTTTTCTGGACCGAACCGTTTTCTGCTACATGTAGCAAAAGTGGAACATTTTGTAGCAAATCGGGCTAATTTGTAGTAAAAGCGGAAATCTGGACAAAAAAATGGACACGTGTCACGCAGAGGACCCGGGATCGAGGGATGTTATCCCCGGGGAACGCGTAGTGCTCCCCTTTTTATTATCATAACAAGACAAATGAACGCTTATTTTTCCGATGTAATTTAGCTCGATCTATATGGTTTGTTATCCGAGCAGTTTCGGTCTTGTATCCACCACGTAGTATTACCGATATTTTTGGAAATTGGTTACATGGTATAGAGCACAAGTTTAAGTTACTTCTTCGGGTTGGAGCGATTGCCATTATATGATTGCTATGGCTATGTAGAAATGGTAAGGTTTTTATGATAAACTTTGTACTCCTATGCATGTCATTTACAGATGCACCAACACCCTTCGATCATGGTCGGTGCTTCATCGTGCGGACGTTCGCAATATTTTTACGGAGATGTGCTCAAGGCTGAAGGATACAGCGCGGGATTTATTTATCAGGCATGGGTGGCATCATAATCTGCATTTAGGATCTACTTCAATGCCATATGTGTTTTACAATTTCTCATCCTGATATGTAATCCGCCTTGTTTTTAATTCTATTTAGACCCGTTGACTATATCGGCTGTGTGTATCCTAGTTATACAGAGGCCGGGTGTAATGCTTAAACTTTTAAGTAATAAAGCGCCCTTTATCAAAAAAATCTACACTCATTATAAGAAAACATATTTTAAAATATCAAAAAATTTGAAAAAATATCAACATATATGATTGAACATTTTATGTTTGTTCACAAGTTTTTGTAATAAAAAAATTCTACATATTCTATGCAAAAAACACAAAAAATATCTTGCGATTTGTCTTATTCACGTGACACTTTTTGTCTCTTTATATATGATACATAAAATAGTTTTTCATCCTAAAAACTTATAAACAAACATAAAATGTTCGAATGTATATATAATTTTTTTTTATTTTTTAACATTACAATATATGTTTTCTCACAATGGGTGCAAATACACCAGTGAGTCAAAAGAGATTTCCGCCAAACAAGACACTATAGTCAGTGGACATCTGGCTCCAGATTTTTTTTTGGGAAAACGGGGGGTGTCCCATTTTATTGATTAGCCAACAAAATTACATGGTTCAATACAAACCGCAAAATTAATCTAAATGGATCACCATCCCAACTAATAATAGAGTTTGAATCATAAGAGTAGTTCGGTAGATGGTGCACCGCTTCAGTTGGCTTTCATGGGACATTATGCAGAGAAAATAGAAGTGAACCAATGAGATCTCCTCCATTCGCGTGTCCTTTTCTATATGAAAAGACAAATTTGGCCATCTGGCCGGGTTTTGGCGTGCTGACCCATGGCACGCAAAGTAAGCATGGCACCGGCCCGGCCTGGCCAATGGCATACCGAGCCTGTGCTGGTCCATGAAACACAAGGGTCGTGTTGGGACCGCGGACACGCCGGCATGGCCCATCAAGCCTACCAAGGGCCCAAAATTATCGCATATTCGCTAGATGGTGCACCACCTGGTTGGCTTCTCTAGGATAGTGGAGAGAAAAATAGAAGTGAACCAGAGAGATCTCCTCTATTCTCGAGCACTTTTCTATATGGAAAGGCAAATCTGGCCATCAGGCCGGGTTTTGGCGTGTCGACCCGTGGCACGCAAAGTATGGCACCGGCTCGGCCTAGCCAGTGGCATACCGGGCATGTGCCGGCCCGTGAAACACAGGGCCGTGTCGGGGCCATGGTCTCAGACACGTCGGCATGGCCCGTCAAGCCTGCCAATAGCCAAAAATTACCGCTTATTAGCTAGATGGTGTAGTGGTTTGTAGCATGAAAAACAAAAAATTCTATCGCATAAACATACACAATCCAAGATCTATCTACTAGATTATAGCAACGAGTCGATAGAGTACTAACCCTCGAAGATTCCAAAGTGGTTAACGAGATCGGATTCTCGTGGGTGATGTAGTCGTTCACTTGCCGATCTCAAGACGCGTAGACAATCCTTCCGGCGCCGCGTTCTGGCAGTGCTCCCGCAGTCGGTCATACGTTCGGTACTTGAAGGAGATTCCCTAGTCGGCGACTTGAAGGAGATTCCCTAGGTGGCGGCGATTTGAGAGGTAGTGGCCCCTGTTGGAATTTGGTGTATATTGGGCTATTGGCCCATTAGACAAATTCTTAAATTCTCTTTGGCCCACTTGTATATGGCAGCATATGGATGTGCTAGTGATGCTAAAGTTTAGTCCCACATTGCTAGTGGAAGGGGAGTTGGACCACCTTATATAGTAGAGTGTTGCACCACTCACTAAGGTGTGATAGGGAGAGAAGCCCTCGCGCACTCCTCCTCCGACACCGCCCGTCTCGCCTCGTCACGACGCGCGCGCACCGCGGGTTGCGGGAATCTCGCCGAGCCGAGCTTTATTTTGCTGGTTGGAAAAACTAATTATGAGTCATTAACGGACGCGTTAATTACAGCCGTTTCCAATCTTTATGGACGTGGGTTGTTACCGACTCGGACGTGGGCTGTGTCCCACGATCTCCCTGACCTGCACTATATAAGCGTCTACGCTAAACCTAATCGGTGTCTGATCAATCCACACACGCGCCTACCTTCAGAACCTTGCGCCTCCGCTTTCGTCTTCCCTATCGCGGCTTGCGGCGTGCACCGCAGATCGGGACAGTAGGCCTCTGGAACCCCTCCGAACCCCGCCTCTCGTGAACTTGTACGGGTGAGGGGCGATCAGGTTTTTGGGGAGCGCTCAAGCACGACTACTGGCAACCACGACGTCGTCCGACGACGAGTTTCCGAACGACGACTTCTTCCCGGACGTCAACGACCTCTTTGGCAATCTCAACATGGGCGACCATGCTGCTGCGACCGATGCGGCTGCTATTCATCCTACACTCTATGTGATCCTCAACTGGCTTTTTCAGATTATGCTAGAGTTCTTTGTTCTAGCGTTTGGTGTAGATGTGATAGATTTATCTTGTATAGATGTAATCTGTTTATCTATTTTATTGATCTGCATGATTGGTTTTAGTTCCATTTATATGATCATGCTTTATCAGTTTATTATTCGGATTAAATCATATGGATTATTGCTTATATTTTCAATAATCCAAAAACCTGATTATAGGCAACTGAATTTCACTGGTGTAGCCGTGGCTACTAGGCCGCCTCCTTTTAATGGCATGCACTATAAGAGATGGCGCAAGAGAGAAGTTCTCTGGTTTGAAAACCTAAACTGCTATAGCGCCACTCTCGGCAAGCCTGAAGGATATCTTTCTGCTGAGCAGAAAGCGACCTTTAAGAAAGCCAATACTATGTTTATGACGGCTTTGTTCAGTGTTCTTGGGGACAACATTGTTGAACCGTATATGTCATTTGATAATGGCAAGGATGCGTGGGAAGCGTTCGAGGCCAAGTTTGGGGTCTCGGACGCTGGCACTGAGTTGTATGTCATGGAACAATTCTATGACTACAAGATGGTTGATGAGCGCTTCGTCGTTGAGCAAGCTTATGAGATACAATCACTTGCCAAAGAACTTGAGCAGTTCAAGTGTTCCTTACCGGACAAATTTGTGGTCGGTGGCATTATTGCCAAGCTTCCTCCCTCGTGGAGGAACTTTTCTACTTCTCTGAAACATAAGAGACAAGAGTTTTCCATTACAGATCTCATTGGGTCTCTTCATGTGGAAGAGAAGGCAAGAGCAAAGGACAAAATTGCTCGAGGATTTGAGGGAAGTTCTACTTCCAATTTGGTGTAGAGGAAAAACTTCTAATCCCACAAGTTCAAGAATAAGAACAAAACTGAAGGAAAGGGGAAGTTTGATGGCAAGAACAAGGCCACGCACTCAACCAACTTCAAGAATAAAAATGATAAGAGGAAAAGCTCTTGCCACGTTTGTGGTGATCCTGATCATTGGGCTCCTAGCTGCCCTAATCACTTTGACAAGCGGCAACATGGGAACAGCGGCAAGACCACTAATGTTGTTATTAGCGATACTGAGATGAAGGATGTTGGGTACAGTATTTTACCTACTATTCTTTAGTATATCATTCTCCTGATTGGTGGATAGACACGGGTGCTAATAACATGTATGTTCTGATATTTCCATGTTTTCATCTTATCAGGTCTCAAGGACTTCTTCTGTGCTGATGGGAAACGGCTCACGTGCTTCTGTTCATGGTGTTGGTATGGTAAATCTGAAGTTTACTTCGAGGAATACCGTATAGCTGAAGAATGTGCACCACGTTCCCTCCATCAATAAGAATCTCCTCAGCGGATCGCTTTTATGTCGAGATGGCTTTAAGTTGGTTTTTGAGTCCAATAAAGTTGTAATTTCTAAGTATGTATAATTTGTTGGAAAGGGTTATGAGTGGGAGGTCTGTTCTGATTGTCTTTGTCAGACTCATGTACTAAAGTTATTAATCATGTTTGCAATAATAATGAGTCCAATGTTTGGCATTCACGACTCTGTCATATTAACTTTGGTTGCATGACGCGGCTAGCCAATATGAGTTTAATTCCGAAAGTTACCACTGTTAAAGGTTCTAAGTGCCAAGTTTGTGTGCAAGCAAAGCAACCCCGCAAGTCTCATATGGCTGCGGAACCGAGAAACTTAGCACCGCTAGAACTTATACATTCAGATCTCTGTGAGATGAATGGTGTGTTGACAAAAGGTGGAAAAAGATACTTTATGATATTGATTGATGACTCCACTAGATACTGCTATGTTTATCTTCTAAAATCTAAAGATGAAGCTTTGAACTACTTCAAAATCTATAAAGCCGAATCAGAAAACCAACTTGATCTTAGAATCAAGCGGCTAAGGTCGGATCGTGGTGGAGAGTACTTTTCAAACGAATTTGATTTATTCTGTACGGAACATGGTATTATACATGAGAGGACGCCTTCCTACTCACCTCAGTCAAATGGGGTGGCTGAAAGGAAGAACCGCACTCTAACTGATTTGGTTAACGCCATATTAGATACATCGGGTCTTTCCAAGGAATGATGGGAGGAGGCGCTAATGACTGCGTGTCATGTCCTAAGCTATGTTCATGTAAAGGATAAAATCATGACTCCATTTGACGAATGGAAAAATAAAAGGCTTAAACTCTCTTACTTACGAACTTGGGGTTGTTTGACGAAAGTCAATATTTCAATACCCAAGAAGCGAAAGCTTGGACCAAAAACCGTAGATTGTGTTTTTCTGGGATATGCTTTTCATAGCATTGGCTATAGATTTTTGATAGTAAAATCTGAGGTATCCGACATGCATGTTGGTACAATTATGGAGTCGAATGATGCGACTTTCTTTGAGGACATCTTTCCTATGAAAGGTATGTCTAGCTCATCAAATCAGGAGATTACTAGTTCATCTAGTCAGGAATTTGTTATGATTCCTGAACCCACTATGCCGATATAACACTCTGATGATCCTGTGGAGGATGACAATGAAGCTCCCAAAAGGAGCAAGAGACAAAGTACTACAAAGTCATTTGGTGATGATTTCATTGTGTACCTTGTGGATGATACTCCCACTTCTATTCAAAAGCCTATGCATCTCAAGATGCTGACTACTGGAAGGAAGTTGTCTGAAGCGAGATGGACTCGATATTAGCTAATGGTACTTGGAAAGTCACTGATCGTCCTTATGGGTGCAAACCTGTAGGATGTAAGTGAGTGTTTAAGAAAAATCTTAGACCTGATGGTACTATTGAAAAGTACAAGTCGTGTCTTGTGGCTAAGGGTTATACCCAAAAGGAAGGTGAAGACTTCTTTGATACCTACTCACATGTAGCCAGATTGACCATTATTCGAGTACTACTTTTCTTGGCTGCCTCATATGGTCTTCTTGTTCATCAAATGGACGTTAAGACAACTTTTCTAAATGGAGAGCTAGATGAGGAAATTTATATGGAGCAGCCTAACGGATTTGTAGTAGATGGTCAAGAAGGAAAGGTGTGTAAGTTAGTGAAGTCTTTGTATGCTCTTAAGCAAGCTCCTAAACAGTGGCACGAGAAGTTTGAAAGAACTTTAACTGTTGAAGGCTTTGTTGTAAACGAAGCTGACAAATGTGTGTACTATCGCCATGGTGGGGGCGAGGGAGTTATTATGTGTCTCTACGCTGATGACATATTGATACTCGGGACCAACCTCGTTATTATCGAGGAGGTCAAAGAGTTCCTATCTCGTTGCTTTGAGACGAAGGACTTGGGAGTGGCTGATGTAATTTTAAATATCAAGCTACTAAAGGATGACAATGGTGGGATTACACTGCTTCAGTCTCACTATGTGGAAAATATATTGAGTCGCTTTGGGTATAGCGGCTATAAGTCTTCTCCAATGCCTTATGATCCGAGTGTGCTACTTCGAAAGAATCGAAGGATTGCTAAAGGTCAATTGAGATATTCTCAAATTATTGGCTCGCTCATGTATTTAGCCAACGCTACTAGACCTGACATCTTCTTTATTGTAAGCAAACTGAGTCAATTTGTGTCAAATCATGTAGATGATCATTGGCATGCTCTTGAAAGATTTTTGCGCTATTTGAAAGGCACTGCGAGTTATGGTATTCACTATACTGGGTATCCACGGGTACTTGAGGGTTATAATGATTCAAACTATATATCTGATGCTAATGAGATTAAGGCCACAAGTGGTTATTTGTTTACACTTGGTGATGGCACTGTTTCCTGGAAGTCTTGCAAGCAGACCATCTTAACAAGATCAACAATGGAAGCAGAACTCATAACATTAGACACAACCAATATTGAAGCAGAGTGGCTTCGTGAGCTCTTTATGGACTTACCTGTGGTTGAAAAACCAATACCCGCCATCTCGATGAACTGTGATAATCAAACTGTGATCATCAAAGTAAACAGTTCTAAGGATAATATGAAGTCATCAAGGCATGTGAAAGAGGAGATTGAAATATGTCAGGAAACTGAGAAACTCCGGAGTTATTGCGTTGGATTATATCCAAACATCTAAGAATCTGGCAGATCCTTTCACAAAGGGTTTATCACGCAATATGATAGATAATGCATCGAGGGATATGGGTTTGAGACCCACGCTATGAGTTGATCCCAGTGGCAACCCACTCTATGTGATCGGAGATCCCGTAAATTAGAGCTAGGAGACAAGCTGTTGGTCAGCTGAGAGGAGAGTATCCCCGTATTATATTTACATCTCCATAAAGATGCAGTACTCTCTTAATCTGCATGGCAGATTGATATTTATCTTAATGTGTTCCAAGTGGCTTTTATAAGCGAAGATGTTGTCCTGCAGAACATCTCTTGAGGAACACACCTATATGAGTTTGACTATCAAACGTCACAGTCCATGAGAGTTGGGTGCTCTCTAATAAACTCATGAAAGGGCCTGGAGTATGACGTATAAGCTCCAAACCACGGGAAAGCCGACAGCAGCCGTGTACCGGTCTAGATTTTGTGTGAAACTAGCGCGCAGAAAACTTGTAGTTCAAGGCATATTACACTATTCAAGTTGCTAGCTAGTGTAGCATGAAGTTTAACGTGGAAGTCCAACTTAACAGTCTCCACTACACACCGGTATATAAAACAATGTTCTGGAAGAAAAGTGATGTGATGTGCTAATGAGACTTTGTGGGGGATTGTTGGAATTTGGTGTATATTGGGCTATTGGCCCATTAGACAAATTCTGAAATTCTCTTTGGCCCACTTGTATATGACAGCATATGGTTGTGCTAGTGGTGCTAAAGTTTAGTCCCACATTGCTAGTGGAAGAGGAGTTGGACCATCTTATATAGTAGAGTGTTGCACCACTCACTAAGTGTGACAAGGAGAGAAGCCCTCGCGCACTCCTTCTCCGATGTCGCCCGCCTCGCCTCGTCACGACGCGCGCGCCACGGGTTGCGGGAATCTCGCCAAGCCGAGATTTATATTGCTGGTTGGAAAAACTAATTATGAGTCATTAACGGACGCGTTAATTACAGCCGTTTTCAGTCTTTATGGACGTGGGTTGTTATCGACTCGGACGTGGGATGTGTCCCACGATCTCCCTGCCTGCACTATATAAGCGTCTGTGATAAACCTAATCGGCGCCTGATCAATTCACACACGCGCCTACCTCCAGAACCTTGTGCCGCCGCTTTCGTCTTCCCCATCCCGGCCGGTATAGTAGGCCTCCGGAACCCTGCCTCTCATGAACTGATGAATCCTTGATGGCGCCAGAGAACCTGACGGGGAGGAAAAGGTTGAAGATGTCCTGTAGGTCCCCGGCAACGGCGCCAGAAAACTTGTTGATGGTGCTGACGTGGAGCACTTCGTTGGAAACCCCAAGAGCAAGGTGTGATGAGCACAACAGCAAGTCTTCCCTCAATAGAGACCGAGGTTATCGAACCAGAAGAAGGAAGGAAACGTCACACAGGTGTTGCAAGCAACGCGGAGACCTGCACAACACAAACTCAAGACTTTACCCCAACAAATTAGGGAGGTTGTCAAGCTCACCGGTATGTTGTAACAAAGGATTAAACATACCATATGGAAGGTAATGGTTTGCAACAATTAACAAGTAACAGTGGAAGATGTATCAATGGTAAAGATTGGACCAGGGTCCACAGTTCGCTAGAGGTGCTCTCCTTATATAAACAACATGGCATGAAGGGTAAACAAATTATAGCAGGGCAATTGACAGGAACTGAGCAAGGCATAACAATGTAATTACTAGTCAGAAAGATCCTATGAGATTGGGCAATACAACAAGATACATAGACCGCCATCCAACTGCATCTATGACTAGAAGTCCACCTTCAGGTTATCATCCAAACCCCCTCTAGTATTAAGTTGCAAGCAACAGATAACTACTTTAAGCAAAGTGTGTAAGGTAAACAGTCCACATGTTTCATGAACAAGAGACCGTTGTTTTCTCCCTAGTAGCAACATCACATCTACAACCGAAGAGTTTATTGTCACTTTCCTTGGAAACTAGAGGCATGAACCCACTATCGAGCATAAATACCACCTCTTGGAGTCACTAGCAAATACTTGGCCAAGATAGCTACTAACAACGGAGAGCATGCAAGATCACAAACAACACAGACATGATAGAATCATAAAGACAAAACCATTAATCAAACCAACATAATAATCTCAATATCCATCGAATCCCCGCAAACACAACATGCATGATTACAAATAGATTAGATCTTGATCATGAACGAAGCTCATAAGATCTATACATGAAAGCACAAATGAGGATATACAACCATCTAGCTACTACATGGACCCATAGTCCAAGGTGGAACTACTCACGCATCATACCGGAGAGAAGGCCTCCGGGATGATCTCCCCTCCGGCAGGGTGCCGGGAAGAACTTCAGATCCCCCCGATCTAGGGACGATGGTGGCGGCGGCTACAGACGGTTTCGTGGAGATTTGATCGGGTCTTTGGGTTTGTGAATCGGGGGCTTCTTATAGGCGAAGGGTGAGGCCGAGGAAGCGACCAGGGGGGCCAAACCCTAGCCACGCACGGGGTGGGGCCCACGCGCGCCTGGGGTGGGTCTGGCCGCCCTGGCCGGCCCCAACGACTCCCCTCTGGACTTTTTGTTCCCCACGGAAAGTAATTAACGTTGACGTTTGTCCCGTCCAATTCCGAGAATATTTATTTACTAACTTTTCTAAAACCAAAAACAGCAAAAAACAGGCATCTGACACTGTTGCAACTTGTTAGTATGTTAGTACAAGAAAACATGTAAAAAACACCTCAACGTGTAGACAAATAAAACAAAATAGATACTAAACAAGCATGAAGCATCAAAAAGTATAGATATGTTTTTAACGTATCATGAACCTGTATGGGTGAGGGGCGATCAGGTTCTTGGGGAGCGCTCAAGCGCGACTACTGGCAACCACAATGTCGTCCGACAACGAGTTTTCGAACGACGACTTCTTCCCGAACGTCAACGACCTCTTCGGCAATCTCAACATGGGCGACCACGCTGCTGCGACTGCTTCGGCTGTTATTCAGCCTACACTTTATGTGATCCTGAACTGGCTTTTTCAGATTATGCTAGAGTTCTTTGTTCTAGTGTTTGGTGTAGATGTGATATGTTTATCTTGTATAGATGTAATCTGTTTATCTATTTTATTGATCTGCATGATTGGTTTTAGTACCGTTTATATAATAATGCTTTATCAGTTTATTATTTGAATTAAATCATCTATATTATTGCTTATATTTTCAACAGCGCCAACATCCCACCAAATAGCAAATTACCCACCAATTATTGATCTGGTGCAACGCACAAGCACTACTGCTAGTTTAGAAGTCAGAAGTTACCAAGTTTGGTCAACTGTATAAAATCAAAGTATCAACAACAACAATATTAAATAGAAACACATCACGATAATGTATCTTACGTTGGATCCATTAATATCAATCTGGTATTGTACTTTATACTTAAACAAATTTAAAAAGAATTTCCTTTTACTAAATTTATAGCCTTATATTATGGGATAGATGAAGCATATTTGAGGTGCAATTATAAATTATTGTGACCTAGTAGCTCGCTAGGGGCTGTGAACCGGAAGGCCCACCCCACTAAGAATGTCTATGATTTATTTTCTATAAATATGAGATTTGATCTATGCGTGTAAAACTAAGATAACCAGATATTTGGTTGAAATATTTTCAAGTGCGATTATAACGATATAATAGTCATGACCTAGTGCGATTGGTTAGGCCATTAATTTCACTCCTTCCGTCCGAAAATAACTGACACGGGCTCAGTTCAAATCACAGTAAGGCGCCGTCGGGGAAGCAAGTCGGCAACCGTGTCTTGGATGAAGAATGGAACCTTGGGCGGGGAAGCTACGCGGAGGGGAACCAGGGCCGGCCCTGGAGGTGGGCAGGGTGTGCGGCCGCCCAGGGCCCCACAAATCCAAGGGCCCCATCCCAGATTAAATACTAGTTATATTATTACATAGTCTAATACGTGTCACGTATGACAGTCTAGTGACAGGGAGAAAAGATCCTAATGGGCCATATATGAAGAAGAGTAAGACACGCAAGAAAAGGGAAGATCGGAACGTATGCAAAAAATAACCGATCTATGGATTTATGACTCTGTATCCACATTTCAAACGAGTACTGTTTCTTTTCTAAAAAAACGAGTATTGTTTCTCCTCGTCTATTCAAATGGACGCGTGCGGCGCGCAGGGCCAGGCCGCGAGGTGCCAGGGCCTTCTTCACTTTTCGTTGTCGACACAGCGATCAGTCGACAGATGAGGCAGTGATATTCCGGTCTCACGGTAACAGTTTATGACATCATGATTTAGGGTTCTTATATTCTCCTAAATTTTTCCTAATTTTGATTTCTAGTCATTAGTTTGTCAATTTTTCGTCTCGTCGATTTCAATTTCCAGGCCCCGATCAGGAGACTACGCCACACAGTTGAGAAGGCAATTTAAGTTAAATACTCCATCTAATGTCGAGGTATGTGATCGTATTTCCGAATTAAAGATGATGAGATTCACCTTGTCAGATGGCGCAATGTCTGCTATCGAGATTTATGAGCATGTCAGATAAGTTGGTTCCTATCCTAATTGAAAGGATAGAGATGTCGCCTAGATGGGGTGAATAGGCAATTTTAAAACTATTACGGTTTTGGCTTGATAGAATGCGGAATCAAACTAACGTTTATTTTACAAGCACAAAACCTAAATACACTAGGCTCAACTAAGTGCACCAAAAAAAAGTTAAACTAAGCAAGATAGCACAAGATAAATATACCATAAGTGATAAGCAAGATATAAGTACTTCAATCTCGATGGCTATCACAAGGAAAGTAAGCTCGGGTATAGAGATAACCGAGACACGCGGAGACGAAGATGTATTCCCGTGTTCCCTTACAAGTAAGGTACGTCATGTTGGAGAGGTGTGGGATTCCACGAAGGATTTCCCAACACCACGAAGTCTCACCTTCTTCTCAGAGTCTATCCCACGAAGGAATAGGTCATTTACTTATGGCTAGCTTTTCCTCCACTCCGGAGATGGAAAGCTCCACAACCACTTCACAAGCTCCACGAAGGAGAAGCCCGTGTCTCTTCACAATCTTCCACGAAGAGGACACCGCGGCACCAACCGCCAAGCCAACTAGGAGGTCACCCTCCAAGAGTAACAAGCTCACGGCCTCTCACTCAAACAAATCGTAATGGAGAGCTCAACACTTATACAAGAATGCAAAGCAAGAACACCAAGGGTGCTCAAATCCTTTACTCTCAAATTCCACCAAAGCAACAAGTGCTAGGGAGGAATTAGAGAGGAAGAACAATGGTGGAAGTCAACAAATGACTCCAAGATCTAGATCCAATGGGTTCCCCTCACTAAGAGGAGGAATTGGTTGGTGGGGATTGTAGATCTAGATCTCCTCTTCCAAAGCCCTCAAAAAGATGCAAGAATCATAGAAGGGAAGGGGGAGGAAGCAAGCTTAAGAGGTTCAACAATGGAGGTCAATTTCATGGTCAAGAACACATAGAAACATTGGGGGAAGAACCCCCTTTTATAGGGGAAAGCAAATATGACCGTTAGGAGAAAACTGTGTGAATCCGGTTGAAAGTTCGGTTGGACCGGCTCTAGAACCGGATGGTCCGGTTCTCAGCCCGGAAAACCGGACTCCAACCAGGTTTGGTTACTGACCCCAGCCTCGGTCAGACTCGGAGTAACAAAACCGAAAATCCCGGTTGAATCTCGGTTGAAACCCGGTTGAATCTCGGTTTTCCGGTGCTGGCACCGGACCACCCGGTCTGGGAGCCGGTTGAACCGGATCCACAACCGGGATGAAACAAACTTCACGAAAAATGCAATAACTTTTGCATCCGGACTCCGATTTCGATGATCTTGGGCTTGTTTTGACGAGGACAAAAAGCTATACAAGATAATGCAGAGAAACATCATAGCCCAACAAAGGATGATAGAACCAAATGAAGAAAGGTAAGAAGCCTCCCAAAATAAGAACCGATAAAACCTTCAAACTCGAAAACGCCATAGAAGATGCATACGAATTCCGTTTTTGATGAACTTGGGCTTGTTGAAGAGCTAGAAAAAATATAAAGAACCTCACATGGAGAAACACTAAGAAGCAACAAAATAGGAAGATGCAAAGTATGCAAAGGATTGAGCTCCTTATGACGATGTGATCAAGTTACACAACCGAAAGCCCCTCTTGATAGTGCGGCTATCTATACAATAACCCGGTCTCTCAACAACAACCTTGAGACCGGTAAAAGTAAAACCTAGCAAGGCCATACCTTTGCCTTGTGCATCCCGCTTGATCTTGATGATAACGCTTCAAGGCCCACCCAAGCAGGGATGCAACACTTGATCATTGTTGCTTCATGAAGACTCCTAATTTGCTCCCCATACACCACTATGGGATAGCTTCATTAATACATGTCTTCACATGTCCATTATCACCAATATGGACGGCAAGCTTCAAGCAAATGATCTTCTCGTGATGCTTATCTTGAACTTGCCTGTAGCACCCCGGGTAAAACCACTACTAGAAATCGCGTGTTAAATAATACTTTATGCATCATCATGACATCAGCATGCATCTGTTTGCCTAAAAGTATTTTTCTAAAAGGCTATTTTGTTTTCTAGATATTCCCCTCTTTATTCAAACCAAAACCATCGGTCCGCCCGGATCCTTTATTTGCCTTAAACTATTTACAAAGGAATTTTTTAAATTAAATAAAAATATAAACAAACTGTTTTGTGGGGGAGGCCGACGGCCTGCCAGGCCAAAAGCCCAATAAGACAGCAACCTACCACCCCACTATAATCCCCAAACCCTAACCTCCCCAAATCCCATCTAACCCTAACCCACAACCTCAGCCGCCACCACTCCATCCACTCACCCTCGCGCGCTAGCACGCACACACCAAACCGGCCACCACCCCATCCCTCTGTCCCTGTGACCCCACCCGCTGGTCCCACCACGACAACGACCCAACCCCTACTCTCTCTCCACACCCACGCCCACGACCAGACCCACCCCATCGACGTGTGCGACCCTGCTCTCCCAATCCCTCTTCCCCGACACTCCTCTCTCCTTCCGCATTCGTCGCTGCCAGATGTGTCCCTCCTTGTCGCCTAGCACATCCTTTGCATGTGCTGCGCCCGGCCGCGCGCCCCCGGCCGCCTCTTTCTCCTCCTCGCCTCGTTGTTGCGTGGCCTCTCTGCTCCGCCTTGTTCCACCACGAGCGTCGTTGCCCTGTGGTTCGGTATCGTCTTGGCCCTAGCGTCAGCGGGCTTGTCGCTCGCCGTCGCCTTCCCTCAAGCCTCGCCGCCTCTCCCTGACGTCCCCTCGTCCGCTGCCGCCAGCCCCTGCCTCACCTCTGGTAGCGTCGACCCTGTCAGCAACACCACTGCCTCCCAGTTGTCCTGCAGCGACGCCAAGGCCGTCTACCTCGAGCATCGTGTTTGCATCCCTTGCCCTGCTTGCTCTTCGTGGTGACATGGCACTCCCCTGCCTGTCTCCTCGGCATAGGGCTCCTCTATTCGTGGTGTTGAACGATCAAGTCCATGACGGAAGGGCTCATTTGTTTATGTTGAGAACAGTACGTGTGCTCCTGTGTTGGCATAAACAAGATCATCCCGTCGTTGCCTAGATCGCCACCGGCGAGACCATGCTATCTCGAGGAGGCATGGACGTGACAAAAAGCTGAATCAAGTGCGGATCCACTCAAAGATCGCCAAGGCACAAAGTACCTGAAGTACTCGGAGAAGACACCAAGATCTTCCCCTAGTCTTGAGGATCTGATGCCGGAACGCCAAGATCGCCCACCTGGAGACCGATCCCTCGAATCCCCTCCGAACCCCAAGATCGTCAATCCGAGATGAGGACCCGAAGATCAAGGCAAGACGACCATCGGTGCTGAACTCCAGGAACTCCGTCACGGAGCATCAAGTACTTCCACTCGAACCGCCAAGACCTCCTTCATGTCCCGAAGACCGAACCCCTTTGCGCGACATGATCTTCCTCATGGGCGCCGAGATCCCGCTTTCGGAGGCGAAGCCAAACCCCGAACCAAGATCGTCAAGCCCCCCTATGTGTGAACCTTTCCGAGCCCTTATTTTTATTAAATACTATATACTTGTTGCATATAAATTTTACATGTTTGCATGCATATTATGAGTGTTTGGGGATATGTAGACGATTCACCTAAATTAAATATGGAGACCATATACGGACGAATCTATCCTAATATTGGCCCCATTTAAATTTGTGCATCGAACCAGTGACATATTTTGCCTTGTTAATACAACATTTAAAATTGCGAGGTATCTAAACAACATGAACATAATAATTGTCAGGACCTCGGTTCCGCTTAATATCGACTAATTGCATCGCATCTTTGTCATGTTATACATCATACATGCATCATGCCCGATCTTCTGTCGTAGTATTAAATAGTGCATCCGGTGTTTCTTCTAGTGCTTTGCTTCTTCACGGATTAGGCCGATGAGTCGATGCGAGTGTCGACCCGATCTTCGGATGAATCTTCGGCAATGTTTTTCAGGCGAGCAATCTCCCCCTTTCTACCTATCTTACTTTTATAGTATTTATTCTCTCATGTTGATCTATTGCTATCTGTGTTGCGATACTCTAGTTTTCGTACCCGTGATATCCCTTGTAGACTTATATCACCTTGGACACATCCTATTACCTGTTGTTTGGTAGATAGTTGGACTTGCGTGTCGTAGTCGCTTGCTCAAGTGCGGTTGCGTGTCGTCAAGTACCACAGTTGTTGGAGTAATGACACATGTTTAATGTTGGCAATGATCATGACTTTAATTATCGTTTAATAACTAAAATTGAAAGTAGGTAAATAATGCAGAGACACAGGTGGGAAATATATGTTATTTGGTTTTTAACCGTCCACTTGTGTCCCATAGGACCCCGAGTACTTGATACCTGTTCTTTGAATATTCGCACTATCCGCATGTGGGACCATGAACCCCTCTAGCCAGAGCTTGAGTCATATATTATTTCTTGGGGCCACAAACTAGTTTGAGGCTTTATTACTATCATGTACTTATGCCATGCTTTACTGCTTTATTCACGATTGCGCGTGGAGCGCCTGTACTGTTTTGGAACCCCGTGCCACGTTTTTGCGGTATCGACAAGCCCAGTCACACTTTCGGGTTCCCAGTCGTTTACAACCGTCGTCACAAACCTATGGGTCCGTCTCAGAGCCGACCAACTTTGTCGTGGGTAGCTTGGTGGGGTGGCCCCCTGAAATTTATATGAATCTTGCAATTGCTCTGTCGTGATGCCTCGTTGGGTTTTCATTTGGTTTTTCTCGAGGTTGATCGTGCGTGTGTTGCTATTTGTGCCCACCTGCAGGGTAAAACTTTCTGAAAGCCGTGTCCGCGGTTATGGACGACTTGGAGCACAGTATCTCGATCATAGACAACTATAACTAAAGTGTTGATATAAATTTAACTTTATAATGATTAGTAATCAGCTTCACTATAATGGAATGGCTAAATAAAAGTGCCAACAACTGCTGGATTTGGGTTGTCACCTATTACCATTGTATCTGACTAGTAAGTATTGCAACTACAACGGAATGGTTAACTAAAACTACCCACTGTTTATGATATCAGGATGCCTCATGCTATCCATATCTGACTAGTAATCGCCGCAACTATAACAGAATGAATAAAACTGCCAACTGCGTGAGTTCCTCGGTTGACTTCCTCGGTTGGTATCGAGGGGAAATACCAGGATGGGTATGCTTGGTGATAGTTTCAGGCTGGATCCGAATAGGTCTTTCTTATCCCTATCTGATAGCCGCTAGTTGTATTGAGTCTCTATAGGTTATTTAGTGCATGTTGCGCTGCCGCTTCAGTCCACCATACCTATGTAGGTGAGGACCGCCGAATTCTAGTCTCGCCGTGTACTGGCCTTAGTACTGACCGCTCTCTTTTTTTTCCTTTTCCCTTTGTCGGCACCCCTTTTGTTTAAGCATGTTTTGAGATCGATGTCGTTAGCAGGGTTACCCTTCCGGCTTGGCCTAGGCAGGGTTATGGACGCCATTGGTTATTATTCAGGGCTCTTAGCTCAACTTGCATCTTGTCCGTACTCGGACGCTGTATCGTTTTAAAGGTGATTTGGATCTTTGTATTATATATCTGTATTCTTGACTCTTTGAGTCATTGTTGTAAATATTTGTTCTGTGGGTTCCATCGTGGATTATTGTATAATGATATTACTTCATTTTCCACCCGCACGCAAGTGCCTGGTGGGCACCTTTGAATAATTTCTATGCGGGTTTGGCAGGAATCACTAAAACTTGCATAGGGTCGATTCTGAGGGTGTTACAGAGTGGTATTAGAGCTCAGCAGTTGTGATACCCCACTGGTCCAGCCTATAGGATAACCTAGCTAACGGACGTTGTACGATGTCAAAACTATTTAAAAAAACGATTGGATAGATCTAATTAGGTCTGCTTTTACTCCTTACCCCTCTGGTATTCTCCTCTTATCTCTGCATGTTTTGAATCCGCTCTCTTATATTTTCTTCGAGTCCAGGTATTCTCGTGGTTGGGTTTCCGTCGTACCTTCAGGGCTTCACTTCCTTTCCCTTGTAATGGTGTTGCTACATCCGGTCTTCACGCTATTTGAGGAATCTTCTTCTGTGTATCTTTTAGTGGACCAAAAAGTCACTAAAAAATTTATTTGTATCTTCCAGTGTTTTTTTTCAATGAGACGACTTCATCTGCATCAGGTCCGATGAAGAACCTGCATCACTCCTTTGTTTCCGAATATCATTTGTTAAGATCTTCAATCTAAATCTCGAGGATAGTTGTAAATTCTTCTATTCATGTACAGAGTAATGTTTTGAGTGCGGGATGGAGTCGCGACCATACCACTACTCTTATCATTCACTTTTGTATAGGGAATAGCGGATTGATGCAATTTTACTCTTTCCATGGAAGTGAGATGTGGCCTTATCTTTTGATACCTCTACATTCTTATTTGTTTCTCTGGAGTGTTCTCTCGACGAACGAGAACAACGAGCCCTTGTTGGTGGTGTTGCCGATTTCAAGATGGAGAAAGAATCCTTGTTAGTGGAGTCGCGAAGATCTACACGAAGCGCGAAGATTCATACCATCGGCCTTCTTCCCAATACCATGAGGCGGATCTCGAGGGCGAGATCCATTGTTAGTGGTGTCGAATTGTAGCACCCCGGGTAAAACTACTACTAGAAATTGCGTGTTAAATAATAATTTGTGCATCATCATGACATCAGCATGCATCTGTTTGCCTAAAAGTATTTTTCTAAAAGGATATTTTGTTTTCTAGATATTCCCCTCTTTATTCAAACCAAAACCATCGGTCCGCCCGGATCCTTTATTTGCCTAAAACTATTTACAAAGGAATTTTTAAAACTAAATAAAAATATAAACAAACTATTTTGTGGGGGAGGCCGCCAGCCTGCCAGGCCAAAAGCCCAAAAAACCAGCAGCCTACCACCCCACTATAATCCCCAAACCCTAACCTCCCCAAATCCCATCTAACCCTAACCCCCACCCACTCCCTCAGCCGCCACCACTCCATCCACTCACCCTCGCGCGCTAGCACACACACACACCAAACCGGCCACCACCCCATCCCTCTGTCCCTATGACCCCACCCGCTGGTCCCACCACGACAGCGACCCAACCTCCACTCTCTCTCCACACCCACGCCCACGACCAGACCCACCCCATAGACGCGTGCGACCCTGCTCTCCCCAATCCTTCTTCCCCGACACTCCTCTCTCCTTTCGCATCCGCCGCCGCCAGATGCGTCCCTCCTCGTCGCCTAGCACATCCTTTGCCTGTGCTGCGCCCGACCGCGCTCCCCCGGCCGCCTCTTTCTCCTCCTCGCCTCGCTGTTGCGTGGCCTCTCTGCTCCGCCTTGTTCCACCGCGAGCGTCGCTGCCCTGCGGTTCGGTCTCGTCTTGGCCCTAGCATCAGCGGGCTCGTCGCTCGCCGTCGCCTTCCCTCGAGCCTCGCCGCCTCTCCCTGACGCCCTCTCGTTTGCTGTCACCTGCCCCTGCCTCACCTCCGGTAGCACCAGCCCTGTCAGCAATGCCACCGCCTCCCAGCTGTCCTGCAGTGATGCCAAGGCCGTCTACCTCGAGCGTCGTGTTTGCAGCCCTTGCCCTGCTTGCTCTTCGTGGTGACATGGCACTCCCCTGCCTGTTTCCTCGGCATAGGGCTCCTCTGTTCGTGGTGTTGAACGATCAAGTCCATGACGGAAGGGCTCTTTTGTTTATGTTGAGGACAATACGTGTGCTCCTGTGTTGGCATAAACAAGATCATCCCGTCGTTTCCTAGATCGCCACCGGCGAGACCATGCTATCTCGAGGAGGCATGGACGCGACAAAAAGGCGAATCAAGTGCGGAGCCACTCAAAGATCGCCAAGGCACAAAGTACCCGAAGTACTCGAAGAAGACACCAAGATCTTCCCCTGGTCTTAAGGATCTGATGCCGAAATGCCAAGATCGCCCACCTGGAGACCGATCCCTCGAATCCCCTCTGAACCCCAAGATCGTCAATCCGAGATGAGGACCCGAAGATCAAGGCAAGACGACCATCGGTGCCGAACTCCGGGAACTCCGTCACGGAGAATCACGTACTTCCACTCGGACCGCCAAGACCTCCTTCATGTCCCGAAGACCGAACCCATTTGCACGACATGATCTTCCTCATGGGCGCCGAGATCCCGCTTTCGGAGGCGAAGCCCAAACCCCGAACCAAGATCGTCGAGCCCCCCTATGTGTGAACCTTTCCGAGCCCTTATCTTTATTAAATACTATATACTTGTTGCATATAAATTTACATGTTTGCATGCATATTATGAGTGTTTGGGGCTATGTCAACGATTCACCTAAATTAAATATGGAGACCATATATGGACGAATCTAGCCTAATATTGGCTCCATTTAAATTTGTGCGTCGAACCGGTGACATATTTTGCCTTGTTAATACAACATTTAAAATTGCGGGGTATCTAAACAACATGAACCTAATAATTGTCAGGACCTCGGTTCCGCTTAATATCGACTAATTGCATCGCATCTTTGCCATGTCATACATCATACATGCATCATGCCGATCTTCTGCCGTAGTATTAAATAGTGCATCCGGTGTTTATTCTAGTGTTTTGCTTCTTCATGGATTAGGCCGATGAGTCGATGCGAGTGTCGACCCGATCTTCGGATGAATCTTCGGCAATGTTTTCAGGCGAGCAATCTCCCCTTCTACCTATCTTACTTTTATAGTATTTATTCCCTCTTGTTGATCTATTGCTATCTATGTTGCGATGCTCTAATTTTCGTACCCGTGATATCCCTTGCAGACTTATATCGCCTTGGACACATCCTATTACCTGTTGTTTGGTAGATAGTTGGACTTGCGTGTCGTAGTCGCTTGCTCAAGTGTGGTTGCGTGTCGTCAAGTACCATAGTTGTTAGAGTAATGTCGCATGTTTAATGTTGGAGATGATCATGACTTTAATTATCGTTTAATAACTAAAATTGAAAGTAGGTAAATAATGTAGAGGCACAGGTGGACAATAGATGCTATTTGGTTTTTAACCGTCCACTTGTGTCCCATAGGACCCCGAGTACTTGATACATGTTCTTTGGATATTCGCACTATCTGCATGTGGGACCATGAACCCCCTAGCCAGAGCTTGAGTCATATATTATTTCTTGGGGCCACAAACTAGTTTGGGGCTTTATTACTATCCTATACTTATGCCATGCTTTACTGCTTTATTTACGTTTACGCGTGGAGCGCCTGTACTATTTTGGAACCCCGTGCCACGTTTTCGCGGTATCGACAAGCCAAGTCACACTTTTGAGTTCCTAGTCATTTACAGCCGTCGTCACAAACCTCTGGGTCCGTCTCAGAGCCGGCCAACTTCGTCGCGGGTAGCTTGGTGGGGTGGCCCCCTGAAATTTATATGAATCTTGCAATTTCTCTGTCGTCATGCCTCGTTGGGTTTTCATTTGGTTTTTCCCGAGGTTGATCATGCGTGTGTTGCTATTTGTGCCCCCTGCAGGGTAAAACTTTCTGAAAGCCGTGTCCGCGGTTATGGACGACTTGGAGCACGGTATCTTGATCATAGATAACTATAACTAAAGTAGTGCTATAAATTTGACTTTATAATGATTAGTAATCAGCTTCACTATAATGGAATGGCTAAATAAAAGTGCCAACAACTGCTGGATTTGGGTTGCCACCTGTTACCATTGTATCTGACTAGTAAGTATTGCAACTACAACGGAATGGTTAACTAAAACTAGCCATTGTTAATGATATCAGGATGACTCATGCTATCCATATCTGACTAGTAATTGCCGCAACTATAACAGAATGAATAAAACTGCCAACTGCGTGAGTTCCTCGGTTGACTTCCTCGTTTGGTCTCGAGGGGAAATACCAGGATGGGTATGCTTGGTGATAGTTTCAGGTTGGATCCGAATAGGTATTTCTTATCCCTATCTGATAGCCGCCAGTTGTATTGAGTCTCTATAAGTTGATTAGTGCATGTTGCGCTGCCGCTTCAGTCCACCATACCTATGTAGGCGAGAACCGCCGAATTCTAGTCTCGCCGTGTACTAGCCTCAGTACTAACCACTCTCTCTTTTTCCTTTGCCCTTTGTCGGCACCCCTTTTGTTTAAGCAGGTTTTGAGATCGACGTTGTTAGCAGGGTTACCCTTCCGGCTTGGCCTAGGCAGGGTTATGGACACCATTGGTTATTCTTCAGGGCTCTTAGCTCAACTTGCATCTTGTCCGTACTCGGACACTATATCATTTTAAAGGTGATTTGGATCTTTGTATTGTATATCTGTATTCTTGACTCTTTGAGTCATTGTTGTAAATATCTGTTCTGTGGGTTCCATCGTGGACTATTGTGTAATGATATTACTTCGTTTTCCACCCGCACGCAAGTGCCTAGTGGGCACCTTTGAATCGTTTCTATGCGGGTTTGGAAGGAATCGCTAAAACTTGCATATGTCGATTCCGAGGGTGTTACATTGCCCTTCTCAACCTTGATGATGATCACCACTTGATGTCATCCTCTCATGGGCTATATAATATCTTCATTTTCTAAGCATGCCCATGGAAAGATACCTGTCCCATATAGAAAACGCAAAAGCACATATATAATGGGTTAGTTCATGATGCATAATTGACAAGACTTACCATACCACAAGACCATGTAGTACATTCTTTATGCTTCATGTGTTGACCAACTTGAAATCACTCTTCACTCTTTGTATTGGTCAACCAAGTATCTTCTCATGCTCCATCTTAATATCTTGAGGTACATAAGGAACTCTTCATTTGATTACATGCTCTAAATCTCAGTCAACCATAGCTCGACTAATGAGGCTATCATGACACCGACTTAGAGCCATATCTTGAATTCTTCTATTGAGATCACACTCTCAAGATCTTGATCATATCATATTCTTCTCTTCAACTCGATGATTTTGATGCCAATACTCAAGGTATATCTTTATCTTCATGGCATCCATACTTGAATCCAACACACGGACTACAAGCATGACCTATGGAATATTCCTTTATATAAAACTCAGTGAAAACATTAGTCCATAGTGATTGTCATTAATCACAAAAACCACACATAGGGGCAATTACCCTTTCAATCTCCCCCATTTTGGTAATTGATGACAATCACAACAAGAGGGTTTATATAATGAATATTAGAAACAAGTACGCAACTTATCCGAGAATAAGTTGTATACAAGAGGTTGTATTTGATATGGTTAAGTAACACAAAGATACTAGCCCATATCAAAATTGATTCTACTCACATAAACTACAACTAATGCATGAGATGTGAGTAGAACCAACATATATAGAGCAAACTCCCCCACAATATATACACGTGTGATGATCTTGAATTTCATTGCATACATTGTCAAGCATAACCTTTGGGAGAGTTTCCACTATATATACAACCATGCAAAACATAATAAAGATGAAATGCATGAAAGGCAAACACTTAAGAGCAAACCAATCTTAAGTAGAAAAAACATTTCCCTTAAAACCCTCTAAACTTCTCCCCCATTGACAACAAGTGCCAAAATGGATAACAAGGTTAGAAGGACAATATAGTATGAGTTCCTACACAAGGTGTGCATTACTCATAATATGAGTGAAATCACATGCACATATCCAATGACGAACACTTGGAGGAAATCAAACTATATTGAGGATCAAGGATTGCTAAAAGGATAACAAGGTGAAGGAACTTCAACGGATGAAGCAAGCAATCAAAAGATCCAAATAATCAAATGGACAAATAGTGATCTAAGTGAAATAAGGAAGCTCCCCAAGGTTCGTGCATAAATTAGTTGTTTCATTTGAATACAGTATGCACAAACATGGAATCCTCACTCCCTCTATATTATTTAGAACACAACCAAGATACAAGGATTAGATATAAACCAATACACTTGTCAAGACAAGCTTAAGTCCAAGAGAAACCAAATATGATATATGAGTGCGTGAAGATGCAATAAAAGTAAACCAAGCACTCATAAATCAAGACCTTACCAATACCATTAAAATCAAGAGGATAAGAGAGATGGTCGGAAAAGTGCGAGCATATTAAGGCGAGAGATTAACACTCTCGTGTATATAAGTTTCTAAGTGGAAAAAACATGAGAATAATCCACAAAGAAACATCCACACATAAGAGGTTAATAGAAAGAATATATGATATCCAAGCGGAAGTCATAAGATATACCAAAAAGTATATTTTGCTTAAGTGCATATATAGCCCATGGCTCTATTTTATCTTATGGTATATCAATGAACTTCACCAAAGAAAAAAAATCTCAAAACCATCACAACTAACACTAAGGGAAATAATGCTAGTTGGGATATTTTTGAGAAAGGCAACAAGTATCAAAAGGAATGATTCAATGCAATTTCAACAATATTGCACATGAGAGTATCTTGAGGAATTGATATGCAATAAATTGCTAGAAGGCATATTTGGAATTGGTGAATCATGAACATGATTTTATATAATCCCCATTATATGCATCATCTCAAATTACTCACATAAGCAATAAGGATAGAGAAGTATTTCAAAGATAGTTGCAAGAATTGAACATTTACAAACAAATAAATTCATGCCAAGATTCAACCTACAAGAGATTGGATGGAAGAATAATATGCATGAATAAGATACTTGTTACCGAGATAGCAATGGTACGATTTAGTAGATAAGAATTCTTTGATCATCCTAGCTTGGCTCCAATTATTATGTGGTGACAACACCTTCCTTATAGACAAGACAAGCATCCATTGCATCTCTAATGTACCTAAAACAACATTCAAGTACATATTGGTCCCCAAACTTATTGGGTCCAAAGTGGTTAGACTAACCACAACACATAGGATACACTCCATAAAAATATGTGCATATTTAGAGATGAAATTTGAATTTCATGCACATCTTAGCCGTTTAAGGATTTGACAGAGTGTACCTAAGTATTGGATCAAAGAAAATGAAACATGGTATAAGATATACATTTAGTAAACATGCATGCGCGAGACTTTCAAGATCCAATGAACATATAATTTGTAAAAATCACCAAAATATTCAAGAAAGCATACAAGGTGTGACAAAACACATTTGTTGTCCAAACTATATCAAAGAATCAAATCAACACAAGATTTGTTCAACAAAGTTCAACAAATGAACCAAGCAAAAACTATTGAGTATAAAATATGAAATAAAAACACATGCTCAAAGATTTATCTCAAGCAAGCAAATAAAACAGAGAAGAAAGAATGAGATAACAAACTCCCGAAAGAGCAAGGTTTGAACAAATAAACCAAACCCTTAACACTTTTCACAACTGCACAAGGTTCCGAGAAGAAAAGGTTTGTCTTTCACTAAAACACATTTGATAATAATCAAAACATCATCAAAGAGATGTTCAAAAGCCAAGGAAGACAATGGGAACCACACCAATGTTTTGGAAATAAAATAATGCAATAAGAGGTGAACTCTAAAGTGAAGATGATCCACAAATGCTACCACATACAAGTATATCAATTGTCGAAGACAATGAGTGTATTGGAACACATTTCCGGTGGTATATTACACGAATATTAAAAATAAATCTTCACAATAAAAAGCATAGGATATAAATAAAATGATTAAGCACTATGCAAAGATAGAGATTCTTGATAGCTTCAACTAGTCACACAATTATGCAAAGCAATGATTAGAATAACTTAAAGCAAATGGTATCCCAAATAAGATATAGAGATATGTATTTGAGAAAGACCGCACCAAGAATTTCTTACTCAAATAAAGACCAAAAAGACGAGCAATAAAATCTTCTAACAAAAATAGGATCATGTTTGAGCCAACATGCCACCTAGAAACAAGATAATCAACAATATCAACTCTAAGTGGCACTACCTCATATATTCACATTTCCTAGGATTGTGATATGCAAAAGAAGCATATTACTCCCCCATAATGTGATATTCATTTTTTATTAATAAGAGGCAAAATAACCTCAACTAGAGATAATTAATGGACATTTAGAATTTGAATTTCTCATGAGTATGATACACCACATAGTAACTAGATAAGCTTTCAATATCAATACTAAGTGGTAGTACTCATGTACACACGTTTTAAGGTTTGAGAGATGCTAGAGGCATGTCACTCCCCCAAAATGGGATGTTCCATTAACTACTCAAAAAGAGCCGAATAAGATATCATCAAGATGCATTAGAGGCTCAAAATAAAACACACGAGTAAATGATGTGCCAAACACCTAGACATACTTGAATACACAAAATAATCAAGTATGAGGCACACCAAATAAAGACACATACTTGGTACAAAACCAAAACATGTAAAGGGGCAAGTAACTTACAATATAAATGAGTTAAGTACAAGTTACCGCGAAGAGGCACATTGGATATAAGATAGGGAAATGATAATCCTTATAACTTGGCTTGATCAACTATAATATATGAAGATCCCTTAATTCTTCAAGAGTTAGCCAAGTCTCCAATGCCCTCCACAAACACCTATTGATCAAGTTTGATCTTGGTGGTCCCGAACCAAGTTGGGTCCTAAGAGGTTAGTCACAATAGGCTTGGCAACCCAAATGGTTCTTTTCTTGACACCACTTTGAGTTCCAACAAACTTGGCAAACACATTGCCATCCTTATCCTTCCTAAGATAATAATCATCATCAACAATGATAGGGTTAGATAAGGTACCATTTGAACATGAAGAGGCAAAGTGCCCCTTCACACGACATATGTAGCAACAAGTGCTTCCCTTTCTCTTCTTCATTGATTTCTTGGCTTGGGGAGCATTATCTTGATTCTTCTTTGGAAGTGGCCTAAATTCAACTTGGGCTTGACCTTGAACTTGTGGCCACTTCCCTTGTTGCTTCTCACTCAAGTGCTTTTTCTTCAATGGACAAGATCTTACATGATGTCCTTCAAATTTGCACTTGAAGCAAATAATCTTGGCCAAATTCTTAACTTGGTATTCTTGTTGCTCTTAGACTTGTTATTTTTATTGGAGTTGAATCCAAGTACACTTTTATCATTAGGGGATTTTTGCTCACTCAAGATATTATCGAGTGTGGATTTCCCTTCATGACTCTTTTCCAAGTCATTTCTTAAGGAAGTGACTTGGGCCTTGAGCTATTTTATTTCCTCTATATGGTTAGTAGAAATACAAGTAATAGAGGAAGTAGAAGCTTCATTGTTATAGCAACAAGGAAAATCAATTAATCCAACACAAGGTTTATCAATAGTATGGCTATATGGATTACTAGGACTAGCACATGGCAAAATAGCATTTTGAATAGAAGTTGTGCTAATGTCCAAAAGAGGCTCATAAGATGTTATCTTAGTAATACTTTCCTCACAAGCTAACTTTAGCCCATCATGGGAGATTAGAAGATCATTATGAGAGCCGAGAGCTTTTCATAACTTTCTTCCAATTTCCTATACTTGCTAGTTAGCAACTCAAGTTGAGCCCTTAGCTCAACATTCCCCTTTAGGGTAGATGCTTCACAAGAAGTAGAGTTAGTAGCACAAGCATCATTAATGGATTTTTCCTTTTCAAGCTCATAAGATTCAATTTTTTATGTGAGGAGACTATTAGTGTTCTTCTCCTCGGCAAGCTCTTGCTTAAGGAGATTGAATCTGCGACTCTCATCATCAAGTTGGGAATCCAACTCATCTATGGTTCCCGTTTGTTTAGTTATGGTGTCCATAACGTGTCTGAGACAAGTAACGGCCTTATTATTACCCCGAAGAGAGGTACACAAAAAAGTCAACTCAAGCAAGAGAGCACTAGTATCCTCATCAATGTCGTCATAACTACCATCATTATCATTGCTATTATCTTTAGACGACATATTGGGATCCAAAGTAGGAGATACCTTTAATCCTCTTGCCATAAGGCACATGTGAGCACGGGAGGATGCAGACGAGGATATTCTTGAATCTTCATTCATGATCATGTCTTCCTCCATAGAATGTTTTATTTCCTCTACATTGTTAGATAAACAACTAGAGGAAATGGAAGCATTTTGTTCATGGGAATAAGGCAAATCAAGCATATCATCTACACTAGTACTCAAATAATTTCTAGAAGATATGCAAAGACTAGCAACACAAGGGGATATAGCATCATTGTTGCAAGAAGTGCTTAAGTCCAAACTCTCTACACCATTATCATTTATAGAACGAGAATAGTTGGTGTAAAGAGAAACACTACCATCATCACATATGATTTTTCCACTCACCATAACATTACCTTATGACTTGTCACATGTAAGTGAGGTGGGAAGAACTAAAATCTCATCGCGACCGAAGGTGGAAGCAACTTGGAGCTCTTCATGATGTGAGGGATAAGATAGCTCCTTGGAGATACCACCGACCCTTTGAGAAATGGACCCACCAAATATTTCTTTAAGCTTGGTCCACGTCTCATGAGACGACTTGCGCTTTACAATCATCAAGAACAAATTAACTGTGGGGCTCAAAGAGAAAATAAGCTCATTAGATACTTGAGCTTCGAGATGTAGATTTTTCTCATCCTCTAGAGATATATTTTGAGGATCCATCGGAGGAGAAAAACCTACATCTAAAAATTGCTCAATATTTGGACACAAGATCCGAAGATTAAAAAGGCGGTGAAGCCTAAACAAGGAGAGACCTTGTTCTGATACCAATTGAAAGGATAGAGATGTCGCCTAGAGGGGGGTGAATAGACAATTTCAAAACTATTACGTTTTTGGCTTGATAGAAGGCGGAATCAAACTAACGTTTATTTTATAAGCACAAAACCTAAATACACTAGGCTCAACTAAGTGCACCAATAACAAGTTAAGCTAAGCAAGATAGCACAAGATAAATATACCACAAGTGATAAGCAAGATATAAGTACTTCAAGCTCAATGGCTATCACAAGGAAAGTAAGCTCGGGTATAGAGATAACCGAGACACGCGGATACGAAGATGTATTACCCTGTTCCCTTACAAGTAAGGTACGTCACATTGGAGAGGTGTGGGTGCGGTGACCCAGCATACCACTGCATGATGTAGTACACTATAGTCGTTGACATAACACCAATGAAACACCGTTCACTAGTATTACATCCCTCAGAGTAGTACAACAGAAACACAGCAGGTCCAATACATGACTATAGGTTACAACTCAACTCTTTACACAAGATCCAGAGAACACTCTAGATTAAAGAGAGAGAAAGAAACTTCTTACGAAGAAGAATCAGTAATAAATAACTGATAGCTACCATACTTATAAAACTAGTAGCTGAACTACTGGCTTGCATTGCTGCTATTGCAATACTCTACAGAAGTAGGTTCTATGGTTAGAAATTCTATTCTTATCTAATCAGAAACTTCGTCTTCACTTGAGTTGATGTATATGTTGCCTTCCTTAACTTTATTGAAGAGCTCAGGTTTTTGATGATGATTCCTAGAGCATAACTTGATGTAGACATCGTCTATACGGGCTTCAGAACCTAGAAAGGGTTAAGAAGATACGTTGAGTACGAGCGTACTCAGCAAGTTCACTAGAAAAGGAGTGTTTGATGCACTATATCTACAGCCACAGACCATAGGTCGTAGGCCATGTAAGTTTTCGTAAACATTTCTTCAAAGGTTGCTTTTATTCTGAAAAGCTATGTCCGTCAGCCTTCACGGGTTTACCAGAACCTTCATGGGGTTCCTTTCCCGCCGCGTTCGCAGCTCCTTTCCGGAACAGGGAGTAACAAGTTACAGTTCTTACACTCTGCACAGGTGTGTCACTTTACCCATGAGAGATTTTAGCTTTGTTGCACATCCGGGCCGCGAACCCGTTCACGCTTCCTTGGTGTGAGGCCCAGACTAAGACCCAAGCCAATCACTGCCTTCTCCGCGACCCCGCATGTCTCCTTGGTGTACGCTATCCCACCTATTGAATTACGGTAATGGCAGTACAGACCGTTCAGATGCCGGAACTATCGCGGGACGTTGAGGGCTCCCACCCATATTCTACATATCCTCTACGAATTACCATAAATAATATGCACGTTATGAGTGATAACAACCACGACCCGCACATCCAGCTCCATGCGAGAGGGAAAAGATACAGCTGACTTCTTCATCCTATTCCAAATCTCATGGTAAACGCGTAATATACGGCGCAAGAATCACTAGCGACATTGGTTGTTAAGTCCTAGATAATATGTTCCTTTACCACGGGAACTCTTATAGTAGGTTATTACCTCATGGTAATTAACCTATAATCACATTATTATGAAAATAGTGTTTTCTGTCCTTTTCAAATGCAGGTGATGATAACACTGGATTTATAAAATACTTTACAAAAAATAATCAAAGGACATGAGCAAGTGTGAACTTGCTTTTTGTGATTGCAAGATTATGCACTCACGGTCTTCAAGACAATATAAGATCCAATAGTTGAAATCTGCATCATTGGTCCGGTAAGGACTAATGTTTAAAGAAGCAAGATGCTTTTATGCATAAGTAATGTAATGCAAGTTGATAAACGTGAATCCCAAGAATAACATTGTTCTAGGGTTTGGATACTGGAAAGGTATTTCTTGGAATGTGTTGCTCTTTTAGATTAAATTTCATTCATGTGCTTCTTATTAAGGCTTGTGAGTGTGTGGAAAACAACATGTATTTATACAACAACAAGATATACAGTATGAAATGCTACATAAGGTTGCTTACATCTTAATTGTTTATCTTCAAGTTTTACTTTATAAGTAATGTCACTTGTAAAGAATTTAAGTATTAACAATCTTATTATACAAGTAAAGTATAAAATAAGGTGTTTACTATTAATTGTCATATGTTGATTGAAGTGGCAAAACGAATAACTTTTGAAGAAAATCTTACTCAACTAAGTAGAAGTACTTAAGCTTTTAAGTTAACCTTATGAGGTGTTCTTTCTAGTTATAGTCTTTAAGTCAGAAAGAATTGCCTTTATTGGAATAATGAAATTAGCAGTATTTGAGACTTATCTATCTTGGTTTTTAACTGGGTTGGTTTGGTAATAAGATATTTTATAAATTAATTATAACAGACTAAAGTTAACTATAAAGCATATAATAAAGTCTTTAGCATTATACTTAAAGCTTGGTAACTGTAAGTAACTTTAAGAATGTTGATAGACTTAGGGTGTATTACTTATGATACTTGTATCTTGTTCACTTTATATTGTTTCCTTAGAGTTACTTAAGAATGGCATTACTTTTAGTTGGTAATGGTTTCTTTTCATTATAAATGTATAAAGGGATTGACCTCCTTACAAGGGTGTGGTTAGGGTTTGTGAATAAGTAAATAATATTATGTACTACTTATGAACTCATTTATAGTGTTTTGATTTGTTTATAAACTTGAGGTTTAAATTAAAAGAATGGTTTGATCTTATTACAATTATTCTTGGAGATTTTATGTTAAATAAGAATCCTTTTATAAAATAATCTGCATTTATGGTTGAAGGATAATTCAATAAAATTGTATTTAAAGTGTGTTAAATCATTTTGGCTTCACACAACAATATTTAAGACTAATACTATTTATTAGACTCAATTCATTAATTTAAGAAATATTAACAAATTTTATTTGTCATTATATGAATTATTAATTAAAGAAATAGGTTGAAATTCAAGTTATGAAAGTGTTTAACTTTTTTATTTAACTCAAAAGTGAAATATCACATTTTTAACATATAGGTATTATTTTTGTGATTATTTTGGTATATTACATTTATTTTTGTGATTTATAAATAATAAGATATGATTTTAATAAGGTTTATTACTTTATAAATACTTAATAATTAACAAATATTTAATTAAGTGAAATAATAATGTATAATTATAATTTTAAAGTATAATTCTTATTTTTCTATGATTTTTAGTATTTTATTTATATTTTTAACATTTACCATTATTAAAATATGAATTATCGAAGTTTTATTACTTATAAAACCTTTATTAAATAATATTTATTTAAATTATCACCATAATAATATTTGATAATAGTTTTAAGTTGTAGATTTTATTTTTTCTAAACATTTTCATATATTATATGTATTTTTCTGATTTATGAAACAAAAGATATTAAATTTACAAGATTTAATCATTTTATTTTATTTCCGGAATATTGAATTTTGGATTTATAATGTTTTAATTATTCCTAAACAGACATTAAACCTTTTTACACTCAGAGGGGATCTACCCCAGTCACAGACATGTGGGGCTTAGGACACGTCATAAGCCACCTCAACAAAGACCAGTCAAAGGGCTGACCGAGTCAAGGGTGACATCACCCCGTCGTCGCGATGACATCACCTTGCCGGAATCCTCCCCAGTTGAGCATGGACACGGCGAGCTAGCGCGTGCGAGGTTGCCTGGATACACGCATAGGATGCAGGGGCGTGTACTGAACGATAAATGGGCGGCGCCGCTGGTTATTGGCTATCGGAGAAGCTACGACGGCGAGTTCGTGAAGCGGCTACAGGCGGCGCACGTCGGGTGACCATTCCGGAAGCAATCGAGGAAAGTAAGAGCACTGGGAGGCTCAGTGGCTTACTAGGAAGCTTGTGGAGGCTATGGAGAGGGGAGGCGAGCTCGGACAACGTCGCCATGGTCGACGGCGAGCGGCGGTCAGAGAAGGTGGATGCGCGTGATTACGGCCTCCTAGCTTGATTTGTTCCGCACATAGACAGTGTCCACCACAACATAGCTTGCTGCATCTTCCGTTGGTCTCGGGGAGGTCTCAGACGACGACGGTGAACAACTCGGGCGGCTAGGGTTCAGTCAAAGAGGGGAAGAAATCAGGAGGACTGAGAGAGAGCACGTGTGGAATGACCAGGATGTGGATTAGGGCGTCGCCGTGTCGTTCTTATCCTCGCGAAGGCCTCGGTGGCGTCGTGACGTCGACGGCGGCATCGGGTGGTCGGCGACCCTCCAGCGAGCAGCTTGCCAGGGGAGGAAGACGACGGATTAGAGTTCCAAAAGGTATGCGGGCTTGGGCCGTTGCTGGGCTGCAGCGAAGTGAGCGGCTCGTGGTTGCTGCTGCATGCGAGCGACGGTTAGTTCTCTGAGAATGTGGGTCGTGGGCCATATTTGATGTTTCCCCTATTTTTTCCTGGTTCTATTTCTTTTCCAATTTCTGTTTTGTTTTTAGCTTTGAATTTCAGCAATGACTTTGATTTATCTTTATGGAATTTTATTTGCTAAACATTTGCAGCAACAATGAAGTTATTAAGAATCAATTGTGATATTTTATTATATATTGTGATATTTTCTTTATTTCCTTTATATATATTCTTTTATATAACATTGTTTTCACTTTTATTTGGAGTAATTAAGTTTGAAAATGTTTAATAATATACATAGGGTTTATTTATATGTATTTAATCACATAGTATAGGGTAGGATGATTTATAATATTGGATCCCCACTTATTCCATGCTCATATGGAATGAGTGGTTAGAGAAATGAATTAAAGACTTTGTCTAATGATTATAGATAGGATATTTATGAGATGTTGATGAGAAAACTTATTAATAAGTTTAGAGTTCTGAATTGTAATTACTCACCCTAGGGTTTAAGGTACTTACTATACTTATTTTCTTTTGTTGATGTGAATGAAGATTAATGGTTAATCATATTGTCTTTATGTTTGAGATCAGAATGATGTTATATGGAATGTCTCATGAAAAGGATTTGATAAAGATAACTCCTAAGCACATATGGTTATGATAATTAGAAATGATAAAGATGTGCTTAACTGATTTGTTATAGGAAAATATTCCTATAAAGCAATTGTGGAAACAAGATGATAGATCAACCATAGTAAGTGGATACTAGGTTTGGTCTTAGATTTAGGGTTTAGTGTTTACCAAGAATTTCTATATTCTATAATTCATAATCCTGGACTTCTAACTAAAGAATTTCCTTTCCTAGATATTCTTCTCCTTCATATCCATCATCATGTGCTAACATGATGAGCTTTACTTCACAAGAATATTCTTATCCACCTTTTATTCTTCTAACACCATCTATAAATCCAATAAGCTTGTCATTAAAGCCTTTCATAATCATTTATATCTATACTTGGCTATATCAACTACTCTATTGCTGATAATTCCCAATCCAACAAGTGGTTACTTCTAAATCCAATCATACTCTTCCTTAATCATCCTTCACTAATATCACTTCAATAGATGTATTCATCAAATTCTACTTCACTTTAAGTGCCTAGTATTTCCAAAGAGGAAAATACTACTCCCTCCGATCCTAAACAAGTGTCGCAGTTTTGAACTAGAGCTTGTTCAAAACCGCGACACTTATTTAGGATCGGAGGGAGTACTTCTTTAATCCAATGTTGCTCTAACATCATATTAGTCATACTATCTTGTCTCTACTTAACTCCAATATCTAACATTCCAACCTCACATTATATTAAGGTGACTTGTAATGACTAATCTAGGATAATATATCTATACTACGGTTCAATCATGTTTTATCCACCAATGTCACTTATACATGGTATTAGCATTCAATATTGGTGAATAAGGCATGATCATTATAATCCTTTGATCCCTTATGATTCAGGTTTCCAGTTGGATAAACAAGGCTTCATCAATACAACATTACAGTTGTACTATAATTATCTTCTGTTTAGCTCTATTGGATTAAGAAATATAATTCATTGACTATACCTACTTGATCCAATAGGACTACTCCTGGTAACTATCTTCAGAATTCATCCTTGTAATCTTCTTTGTTACCATATTGATTTGATTTCCTCCAATCACTCCCATCATATAGATGACATCTAGAACTAGCATCACTACTTATCTCTTCTTACTCCTTTCTTTATAAGCCTTAAGTGAATGCTATAATAAGGACAAGAGTTGATAAGTCAGGAATTGGTAGATTAAGAATTGGTGAATCAATAGTTGGTGGCTCAATATTAATGAACAACAAATATAAGGATAGGATTCAATAGAGATGATAAGGATTGATATGGAAAGCAAGATATATGATAAATAATCTTGACTTGATTCCTTTCCTACTCAAACTCATTAAAGAGTTAAGATTGTATTACCATGATGTGCATGGTATAAGTATATGAGATTATGATATAGTTGTTACATTCTTATTATTTGTGTTATATTTATAACTTGGTATTCATGAGTGATTATAATGAATACAAGGATATGATTACTTAAGGATCGAATATAACCATTAAGCAATGTATTAGGGTTTTAACATCTCTTACATTTGATCTACCCTTAGATCAAATCATGTTACCCAAAATAAGGTTTTAGCAAAGGTCATATTGAAACTTATCGCAGTCAACTTGATGATCTACTTCAATTCCATCAAGTTAAGAGAAGCTTCAATCACTTTGACAAGTTTTTATTTAAAAGCGCGAAAATTATTTAGATTTTCTATGCATGAATGCAATGCGCACATCTGTTTTCAGCTTATTTCTAAGCTCTAATACTGGGATGTTACAGTGGGATTCCACGAAGGATTTCCCAACGCCACGAAGGCTCACCTTCTTCTCCAAGTCTATCCCACAAAGGAATATGCCCTTTCCTTATGGCTAGATTTTCCTCCACTCCGGAGATGGCAAGCTCCAGAACCACTTCACAAGCTCCACGAAGGAGAAGCCCGGGTCTCTTCACAATCTTCCATGAAGAGGACACCGCGGCACCAACCGCCAAGCCAACTAGGAGGCTACCCTCCAAGAGTAACAAGCTCATGGTCTCTCACTCGAACAAAATCATAATGGAGAGCTCAACACTTATGCAAGAATGCAAAACAAGAACACCAAGGGTGCTCAAATCCTTCACTCTCAAATCCCACCAAAGCAATAAGTGCTAGGGAGGAATTAGAGAGGAAGAACAATGGTGGAAGTCAATAAATGACTCCTAGATCTAGATCCAATGGGTTCCCCTCAATTAGAGGAGGAATTGGTTGGTGGGGATTGTAGATCTAGATCTCCTCTTCCAAAGCCCTCAAAAAGATGCAAGAATCATAGGAGGGAAGGGGGAGGAAGCAAGCTCAAGAGGTTCAACAATGGAGGTCAATTTCGTGGTCAAGAACACTTAGAAACATTTGGGGAAGAACCCCCTTTTATAGGGGAAATCAAATATGACCGTTAGGAGAAAATCGTGCGAATCCGATTGAAAGTTCGGTTGGACCGGCTCCAGAACCGGATGGTCCGGTTCTCAGCCCGGAAAACCAGACTCCAACTAGGTTTGGTTATTGACCCCAGCCTCGGTTAGACTCGGAGTAACAAAACCGAAAATCCCGGTTGAATCTCGGTTTTTCGGTGATGGCACCGGACCACCCAGTTTGGGAGCCGGTTGAACCGGATCCACAACCGGGATAAAACAGACTTCACGAAAAATGCAATAACTTTTGCATCTGGACTCCGATTTCGATGATCTTGGGATTGTTTTGACGAGGACAACAAGCTCTAAGAGATAATACAGATAAACATCATAGCCCAACAAAGGAGTATATAACCAAATGAAGAAAGGCAAGAAGCCTCCCTAAATAAGAACCGATAAAACCTTCAAAATCGAAAACGCCATAGAAGATGCATACGAATTCCATTTTCGATGAACTTGGGCTTGTTGAGGAGCTAGCAACAATATCAAGAACCTCACATGGAGAAAAACTAAGAAGCAACAAAATAGGAAGATGCAAAGGATTGAGCTCCCTATGACGATGTGATCAAATTACACAACCGAAAGCCTCTCTTAATAGTGCAGGTATCTATCCTATAACCCGGTCTCCCAACAACAACCTTGAGACCGGTAAAAGGAAAACCTAGCAAGGACATACCTTTGCCTTGTGCATCCCGCTTGATCTTGATGACAACGCTTCAAGCTCCACCCAAGCCGGGATGCAACACTTGATCATTATTGCTTCGTGAAGACTCCTAATTTGCTTCCCCCATACACCACTATGAGATAGCTTCATTAATACATGTCTTCACATGTCCATTATCACCAATATGGACGGAAAGCTTCAAGCAAATGATCTTCTCAAGATGCTTATCTTGAACTTGCCCTTCTCAACCTTGATGACGATCACCACTTGATGTCATCCTCTCATGGGCTATATAATATCTTCATTTTTGAAGCATGCCCATGGAAAGATACCTGTCCCATATAGAAAACGCAAAGGCACATATATAATAGGTTAGTTCATGATGCATAATTGACAAGGCTTACCATACCACAAGACCATGTGATACATTTTTTATGCTTCATGTGTTGACCAACTTGAAATCACTCTTCACTCTTTGTATTGGTCAACCAAGTATCTTCTCATGCTCCATCTTAATATCTTGAGGTACATAAGGAACTCTTCATTTGATTACATGCTCTAAATCTCAGTCAACCATAGCTCAACTAATGAGGCTATCATGACACCGACTTAGAGCCATATCTTGAATTCTTCTATTGAGATCACACTCTCAAGATCTTGATCATATCATATTTTTCTCTTCAACTCGATGATTTTGATGCCAATACTCAAGGTATATCTTTATCTTTATGGCATCCATACTTGAATCCAACACATGTACTACAAGCATGACCTATAGAATATTCCTTTATATAAAACTCAGTGAAAACATTAGTCCATAAAAATTATTATTAATCACTAAAACCACACATAGGGGCAATTACCCTTTCACTAATATCGTCATTGCTTATCATATCTTATTTATTGTGTATGTGAATATCGCATCGGGTAAAAGAAGCTTTTTAAAATTGAAATTGTTGAAAAACTATTTGAGGTCAACAATGACTTAACAAAGTTTAAATGGTTTGGCAACATTGTGCATCTAAATACCTCATCGTAAACCACTTTGTATCGAGAAATGCTTGAAGAAAATTATAAGGTAATATATCCAAATGTATATTGCTTTTGTATAAGTGTTATTGTTAACTTACGTATAATTTAATTATTAAGATGTATATATGTTAAGGACACCCAAGACCCAAGATTTAGTCTCGCCCCGGACCCTCGGAATCTGAGGACCGGCCCTGAGGGGAACAAGACGGAGCTAGGTGGCGTCTATGATTTATTTTCTATAAATATGAGATTTGATCTATGCGTGTGATACTAAGATAACTGGATATTTGGTTGAAATATTTTCAAGTGCGATTATGATGATATAATAGTCATGACCTAGTGCGATTGGTTAGGCTATTAATTTCACTCCTTCCGTCCGAAAGTAACTGACACAAGCTCACTTCAAATCACGGCAAGGCACCATCGGGGAAGCAAGTCGACAACGACGTCTTGGATGAAGAATGGAACCTTGGGCGGGAGAGCTACGCGGAAGGGAACAAGACGGAGCTAGGCGGCGGCAAGAAGGGGGAGCTACGGCATCACGACGTTTGGTCGAGGGGGAGCTACGGCATCACGACGTTTGGTCGAGGGGGAGTAGCAACCTGGCACATGCAGCAGTGTCGTTGGAGCGATGAGGACGGAGCCGTTGAGAAAGACCAGGGGTTGTATGTTATGTCGAAAATTCGTTGAGGCTATTTTTGCAAAATTACTGCACCACATCAATTATTTCCGTACAAGAGAATAATAGACTATGCTATATTAATGGTAAGTGTTACACGGTATATTGCTACTTTGGGACGTGAACTCTGAAGTTTAGCTGGAGGGTTGTGCATAGGTGAAGCTGTGTTCATGCATCACCTCAAGAAGGGGACGACTGACAGCCTGGCGGTGGATCATCATCAAGATTTTTAAAAACAAAAATGGAAACGCTGCATTAGACCGTTGCTTAGCAGGGTATACCTTGCTTGGCGTTTTGCACGGAATCAATCGACGCCACGACGCCTCCGGCTCGATAGAAACAAGCAGCAAAGGTTCCCGTTAAACTTTCCCAAGTTAATTATTTTCCCCCGAACACGTCGGCTCGCAGCCACTAATCCTCCCCAACGCCTTTTTCTCGCTCCGCCTTCCCTTCTCCTTCCCATCCCTCTCCCCTAGGCTCGCCGCGGCCGCCATTCCCGTTTGTCTCCTCCTCCCCTCCAGTAAACCCTAGCCGCCGAACCTCCAATCCCCCCTCCAGCGCCCGAATCCGTTGCCCGACGCGGCCCCAGTCGAGCTAGGGCTCGCAAAATTCGGGCCGAGCCGGCGAGGCGCTCTGTTTTCGCCGATTTCTGCGGGCAGATTTTTTTTTCGGGGGATTTCTAATTTATCCGGTGGAGATATGGGGAGCCGGAGGGAGGAGGAGAGGAACGAGAAGATCATCCGTGGCCTCATGAAGCTGCCGCCCAATCGCAAGTGCATCAACTGCAACAGTGTGGTAATCTCTAGGTTCCACTTGCTTATTGCGCTGTTATGAGCTGATTGCTGCATCTGCTTCGTGGATCGTTCAGCGGGAGACTGTGGCGTTGGGTGATTAGCTCGGATTTACGAAATTTATCGTCTCTGTTGCCAATTACTATTTGTTCGCTCATGCCCTTAAGCTTCAGCTGTCGGTTGGGCGATTTTACATTTGTCTATGGCCTCCGGAAATACAGGATGTGTTGTTATTACCTGTATCATTGCTTTAGGACTTGAGGAGGTTACATGGTTGCTTGATCAATAGGGTAGTCCCTTGATTGGTTACTTTTGTTTATGAAACTGCTAATTTTGTTGCCACTTAAGTTATCTAGATTGCTGGCTTGTCAATTAATGAAAAACCTTTTGATTTCTGTAGAGCTTACTGGTATCGTGACTTCTTTGTGCAGTTGCTGCTCTTTATGTGATAATGAAGTTGCTTAGTTAACTAAATTGCTGAAAGTTTATTGTGTTCCGTGACAGTAGAAGCAATCACTGTGCTCTTATGCAGTTTTGGGGTGGTAGATTTTCTTAGTATTGTTTCAATGATAGCCACTTAGTTAGCAGAAAAGTCACCACATTGCTTAACTGTTGTTGGGTCGTACCTTTGCAATTGTGTTATGTATAATATATTAATATTATAATGAGGTCATACACTATTTACTTACCTGTTTGACTGATACTAGATGCTACTATCTTGACATCATTTTGAATCCCACATTCACACTATTACTATTTGTTTTGTTGTAGGGGCCACAATATGTATGTACCAATTTCTGGACCTTCACATGCTTGTCCTGCAGTGGGATACAGTGAGTATCTTGGATCTTTAGAAATTTAGCCTACCATATATTTATACGTTTAGTTATATACAAAATTCACTCTGCAAGAAAATGTTATGCGGTATTTGATACTATCTCCTTTCATTAACAGATGACTTCCTAGAAAGCGTGCACTCAAACTTTTCTAATTTTTTCTACTATTATGTAAAAGTATTTGGATTTGTAAGTTGGAACATAGTATCATTAGATTCATCATGAAGATTATTTTGACAATGTAATTTTCTACTAACATATCCATACAAAAACTAATGCTGAAAGATGCATATTGAAGACCATATCAATTTCTAAGTGTTATTCACTTATGAATGGATGATACTTTTTAACAAAACAAAGGAGCATATACTCTTTGTTGTCGGCAAGTAGTTAACAATCTGCTATCATAACGTACTACACTGTTCTCCTGATCTTCTCTAATCCTTATGCCATACAAAAATTTCCATTTTATCATTCTACAACTCTAGGGCATAAGGTCATTCCATGATTGTCACGGGGTCCGATTCTTCATTTTCTATCGGGATTGGAGTTATGAGGAATGAGATAGACAGGTGGTAATTAGCTAATTCCTAAACCAAACACCTGACTAGTCTTTGGGCATGGCCACATACATTCAATTTGCCATTCTGGAAATAGATAATAAAGCCATGTTGTATTGTTAACATATTTCCAATTACTACACTTTATTGCCATACCCTTGATAGTAATTTTTCTGTGTGTTATCTAACAGCCGTGAGTTTACTCACCGTGTCAAATCAGTGTCAATGGCTAAATTCACTACCCAAGAAGTGCGGTCTCTTGAACAGGGTGGTAACCAGGTAACTGTGCTCAGAACCGTTCCCTTTTTCCCATCTAGAGTGACTTGTCTAGTTGTCTTACACTGGGGTTGATGACTGCAGCGAGCACGTGATATCTACCTAAAAGATTGGGATTGGCAGCGAATGAGATTGCCTGACAACAGGTTAGTTTATTTCACTCTTAAGTTCTTTATAGGCACTTCCTGCATTCTGTTCTATGAAAATTGCTGTATTTTCTCTTATGCCACCAAGTTTTTTGTTTTGTTTCAGCAAACCAGATAGGATAAGGGAATTTATCAGAGCTGTTTATGTAGACAAGAAGTATGCTGGTGGGAAGTCCACCAACAAGCCAGCTACCGACGGCGAGGTAAATGAGTTAGTAAGTAAAACAAAGGAGTATTGATCTTGGATCCTGAATATCTAAGTGTTGCATTTGCTCTCGCCAACTATTGAACATTTCTAACACTTGGTGTTCATGCTGCAAACTTTTTTCATTATTTGCCACACCTCTGTGCTAACTAAAGGTTTCAATTTTTCAACAGAGTGTAAAGAGTAATGAAAGTGAAATAAGAAGACCTGACTCCTATCATTCATACTCGCAAAGCCCACCATATGATTGTCAGTACGAGGATAGACGATATGGTAAGCAAGTTAACACACTTGCTCGAAGGCCTTCGGATAGGGCACTCTTTGATGGGAAACTCGGCAGCTTAATGTACAGTCCAAGTCGTGTCCGGGATCAGATGCATGAAGATCAATTTGCTAATGAGAGTCATGGGTCAAGATTTTCCGACTTTTCAGCCTCAAGCACCGGTGACTTGAGAAACGATGCACTTTCTCCTAGCTCTCAGGATACAGGGTACAGCAGCCCTTCCGTCCACCATTCAAGAAACGTATCCTCTGAAAATCCTCAGTCCCAAAGGCATCCAAATGCAGTTCCACAAATAGATTTCAATGGTAGTCGGCATTCACAGGTTAGTGATCCTCCCATCCGCATCTTCATTTTTTGTAGCAAAATTACCTTTTGACTTCTGGAGATCTTAAAGTAGAGTGGCTTAGGCATAAAATATCTCCTTCGTATGTGCAGCGAACAGCTTCTTCTGGAAGTTTTGGATCATTTGATGGTAGCTCAGTATCTAATAAATCACCCGATTCGGGTGTCCAACCTGATGCACCTACAGAAAGGCCAGTGCCTTCTGCTGTAAACCGTCAGACTGGGGCATCTTCTGTAGCTCATTCAACACAACCAAATGCTTTGCAGCGCAGTACAAACTCACCAGCCAGCCAAATTGCTCCCACCCAAGAATCTGTGCAGCATTTGCCAGTTTCGGTGCAACCACAACCAATGGCTTTCAGTGATCATGACCTCTTTGACACATCAACAATGCCACAACCAGGCGCTAGTTCTGCATCGATAGATCTGTTTGCTGGCTTTAATCAACATACCGCATCAATTTCTAGCGGTCATTCTGATGTTAATGGAAGTCCACATAAAGTTGTGGTTCAGAAGGTTGTGACGCCTTCATCATCTGTACCAGCAGGAGCAGTCCCCACATCTCATCCTGTGCACCAAGATCTCTTCAGTCTGTCAATTTTGCAGGAACCATCAACGTCCTCTTCCCCTGCGTCAGTGGATCTGTTTGCTGGCTTTGACCAACAACTGGCACCTATGCCTACTGCTCATCATATTACACCAGCTGCTCCATTACCTGCAAATGAAGGGTGGGCATTCTTTGACGCACCTCAATATGGAATGTTGACTTCTTTTTCAAATGCGCAAGCTCAGGTGCCCGCTGCATTGCCTCCAAGTGATGGTATTACCAAAACAATTGATCATTCAACATTGCCAACTTCGCCACCAAATGGCATTATTACACAAACATCTCCGCCTATTATGGATCAGTGGAGTTTAAATGCTGAAGAGGTGAAGATCCCTGTTTCCAAGGAAAACTCCCAGGTACTGCGATGTTTTTTATTTTGGTATATTGGAGCTTGTGAGATTTCTTATAACTTTATTTTTATAAACTTGATTATATATGTTAATTTCCTTGGTTGCTTTCCAGGTCTGGAATGCCTTCGGTGAATCTACTGGAAACATGCCTGATAATTTGTTTGCATTCAATACTATGCCTCAAGTACCACCTCATCAATTCACCGCACCCGGTGTTCCATATGTTGGATCCGGAACTCCGCAGGTGTGTAACTAGTGTTTTGATCGCTATAACAAGATGAAAAGAATATATCTCAAAGAATGCTAGACTGAACATATTGAATCATTTTTCTAGGATTTGGTTAGGGGTGAGCCTGAAAGGTCAACTCCTGGGGATATGTTCCCTGGCTTCAATGTCTCACCTGGTGTCCTCGGTGAGCCATCATTTCCTGCACCAATTCAACACCAACTGGTATGTGTTGTCCATGATTGAAGATTCCATGGAATATTCTTTCCTCTGCCCCTTGTCATTTTGACATAGTTCCATATGATTGGAAGCTTGCATACCTGGATATATACATGGGGTAGTTTGACATATGATGTGTATTATGTTTTTCAGCTGCTCTGAGTTACTGCAGTATTATCTTGCTAAAAATTCTACTCCCTCCGTCCAAAAATAGATGTCTTAGATTTTTTAAATTTTAGATGAATCTATATACTAAATAGTGTCTAGATTCATCTAAATTTTGACAAATTTAAGACATCTATTTTGGGACGGAGGGAGTATTAGGTTATACTAGGCCTTGTAGTTCTTAGTTTTGACTGCACGGAATCGAGCCTTCCTGCATGCATTCTCGTGATTTTGCATGCATGGATTTGTGACTACGTCCATGTATGTAAACAAGTTGGTATAGGCAAGATTTTTTATGCTTTATTTGCCTGCCATGGAGCTACTGGATAACTGGAGCCATTTTACCTCAGAAGTGTCAGTTTATCTCTTTAATTGTTTTTGTATTGTCCCCTTAATTGTTCTTTTGAATTTGGTTTCAGGGCACGATGTCTCAGGCTGCAAAATCAACAAATCCGTTTGACATGGCATTTGAATCGGACATTGAATCCAATGACATGGTATGTAACTGTACTACAGTACTATTTTCTGGTTTGTACTTGTAACTATTATAACATGGTCTGCTAAATAGTTCCCTCTGTTTGTAAACACACTAGAATATGTGCTTTAGAATAAGTTGTTGCCAACTCACCTGAGATCTTAGGGCTACCGAGATATCCTCGTACACCCTTCTGTTTTTTGTCCTGCTATCTGCAATTTAGTTTGTTTCCCTACTGCCGAAACCCTCTTGAATTTGTCATAAAGGGAACCCTATTTTTCAAGTGTTGCTATTTACGAGTTTTTTCATTCCACTTTTCAGTTCATGGATTTGACCTCGCTACAAGCATCATTGCCAGATCCTCATGTTCCCGCAGAATACTCCGGGGACTTAGCAGAGTCATGGATTTCTCAGAATTTGACCATGCCATATATTCCTTCTGCGCCTCAAGGTAATCTTCTTCTTCACTCACAATTGATTCTCATGCACAAGTACACAACTACGTAAATGCATGGATTCTTGTTTGTTAATATACACTATCTGATTCTATGGTGAATTCAGGAGGGTTGGTGTACATCCCGGGGCAAGTACAAGACTCCCACATGCTGTAAGTTCCTCTCAAGTCTCAACCTGTTCCTATAGTTTGTGATAGACCATTATTAAAACGATACCCTGTAACAGGAACTCAACACAACAAGGACATTTTCCATCGAGAAATCCATTTGAATGAGACGTGGCTGGTAAAGACTGGTGCTGACGATGGACAGATCAGGAAGAGATTTTGCACTGCTCGGAACCCAAAAGGACCATCCCAGTGTTCTATATGCTCGAAACACCACAGTAGATGTATATCTTGGATTTTCGTTGTCTCACTCGGCTCTCCTGTATATCAGAAAGGAATGTGCAGAATTCAAAGTGGTCCGGTGCGCTGGAGTCCTTTCACCCAAAGCAAAGCTGGTCTGCCCTTCAGCTCTATTGTATATCCTTAGCTGGCGGTTTTGTCAAAACCATGAGTTTGCTGTCAAGTATATCACAGTTTGTCATTTGCCTCTGGTTTGCGCGTGTGTTCTACTTGAATCCAATTGTTGATTGAAACGAGGATGACATTGACTCATTTTCATCACATATTGTTCGGTTCATCATGGTCATGTAGCAAAAGTATGTTGGCTCGTCAGATGACCAAATTGCTATACGATGTTTCATGAGTTGGTACTACCTTGCTTGGCAAGTTGAAACTGGGTCTCGTTCCGATGGTTAATGCATTTATGTATGTTGATTAGACGATCATATTTTTGAGGAAGGTCATATTGTTATTACGGAGTACATGTAACGCTGAAAATTGATTATTACTTTGCTTTTATGGCACGTTAAAGCTGTATTTTCCTCATCTGTGCTTCAATTTCATCCTGCTGTAACACGCTGGGATCAGCTCACCATGTCTAAATCCTCTGAGCCCCGAGCTTGTTACCCTTCCTGCCATTGGTGCCGTACTACCGTCTCATGTTCGACCTAGGTGTGCCGTACCCTCTCCCCTTCCTCTTCTTTTCCATCCCTCTCCTTCCTCCTTTGTACTTTTGCCAAAGGCCGCCGTGATATATTAAGAAAGCATGAAACCCTATCGCAAGGACAACCGTAAGATCACAGAGTGTTACTAGCCAGAAACGAGACCACACCGAGTGTAGGAGCCAGGGGGCGTGAACGAACGGTCAGACCGCAGACAGTCCTCGCCGAGTCCTCTCGTCTCCTTGCGGGAACCCCGTAGTCCTAAAACCCTACCCAAAATCTTTCCCCACCCGCCTCCCCCATCAACGTCACCATGCGCCCCTTCCACCCTCCCCGCCCCAGCGCCGCCCAATCCCACCACCCGCGGCCCGGCGACCCCGGGCGGCCTCCCCTCCTCCCCGTCCCCACGCACCAGCAGATGAACCCCGCCGCGTTCCCGCAGCCCGGCCCTGGCGGTTTCGGCGCCCTCAACCCCATGGCCGCCGTGGCGGCGGCCAACCCTTTCCTCGCGATGCAGCTCTTCGGCCAGGCGCAGCAGCTCCAGAACCTAGGGTACCTCGCCGCCGTGTTCCAGCAGCAGCAGCAACAACAACAACAACAGCCTCAACAACAACAGCAGCAGCAGCCGTTTTTTCCAGGGGTCTTCCCGCCGAATCCCAACCAGTTCGGGGCTTTCCAGGGCCTGCAAGCCGGTTTCAACGGCGGCGGGGCTTTTCTGCCTGGTGGCGCTGGGTTGGCTGGGTCGAGGCCACAACTGCCGATGATGGGCGGTGGCGCGGGGAATGGTTGCAACGGCAGCGCTGGAGGAGGTGTCGGGCCTGGTGGTGCTGGATTGGCCGGGTCGCGGCCACCACTGCCGATGATGGGCGCTGTGGGGAACGGTGGTGGGCCTGGCTCGCCGAAGCCTGGGCTGAATGTTGATGAGAAAGATCGGAACAGTGATGGAAGGGGCAGTCAGGTGGGTGAATCATTTGCTGCTGTTTGTTAGAATTGATCGATTGGTTATAAACTAACAGTAAGCATTTAGCCTTTATGGTCGTGTCAGCGCGCTCTAGTAGTTATTAGAACACACTTAATTCTTCCCTGAGGAAATAGTTATATCATTCTTATCTGTTACTACATTGTTTCCGTAGATGCATCTTGCATTGGCATAGCTGGCATGTCTTGATGTTCTTTGAAGGATGTTAGTAAGACCAATTAAGATCATAACACTTTGTGGACATTCTGATTTCTGATAATGATGTGCGGCAATGCAGCTCTTCGTGCATCTTGTTTCTAGTAACCGCCCTTATGATCACAACAAAATCTATTCTGAATACCCCTTCTGTTGTTTCGCACAAAGTTTGTTCATCTTCTCACACTTTTTACTTTGCCTAAATATGTGCAAATGATTTCCTGGCCGTTCTGGAATGTATAGTTATGAACATATCTGTTAATATTGCTGAAGCTTTTAGGAATTGGTTAGATAATGGCTATATCCTGTATTTGCTAAGCTCTCAAGAGCTCACCTGATTTTACTACTGTTCCTTTTTGTCACTTCACTGTTTCCTCATTAATCTGATGTACTGTTTTCTGTTCCTACACAGCACAGCCTTAAATGATTTAATGATGTTTCTCCAATTTTGTAACAGGTTAACCACACTAATAACAAATCAGATGGCATCTCTAATGTTGTCTCTGAAAATGGTGAGCGGAACAATACACCAGATCAGAAAACCCGATTCAACCCTGGAACAGATGGTAGGGATGGAAGGCAATTCGGTCCATCCGGTGGAAGGGGAAGAGGAGATGGTAGGGGTGGAAAGCAATTTAGTCCGTCTGGTGGAAGGGGAAGAGGAGATGCCAGGGATGGAAGGCAATTTGGCCCATCTGGTGGAAGGGGGAGAGGGAGAAATTTCAATCAAGGCCGTGGAAGAGGTATTATGATGTCCTCTTATGATTATACGTGCACTGAATTTTCTCCCTACATAATCCCTTCAAAATTAAGTATAAGAAAAATACAAACCAATATACTGCTCTTTATATCTTATTTACCACAGTTATGTGTAATTTTGTGCTTTTTTATTTTTTTATGATACATTGATTCACATATTTGATCACCTTAGCTACATGATAGAAGAACATGCGAGCATGCCATTGATATCTACAATAATTTTTGTATCTTAGCTACCATTAGTTAATTTTTCACCTTTTCAGGAAGAAACGACTGGAGAGATGGAAAACCCAATCTTACAAATAGTGACAGTCCAACATCAGGAGGACGTCACTTTGACAGTCCAGCAGCATCTGAAGGAGGCCGAAAGTATGTAATATTAGTAAGAGTTGCATTACATGTTTGGGATATCTGCATTTCTTCTAGTCTGTTTGCTGTAGAACGAATTAGTTGCAGTGGTTTTGCCCATATTTTAGCGCTAACTACTAACTAGCTTGTGGTAACAATATCTGGTACTTAGCTAGGTGACATTTTTCTTTCTAACCACCAGACCATTTATACCCCTTTATTCTGAATTATTAAAGCATGTTCATATTTGTTTGGCAAATGATTAAATCCTTGTATGTTGCTACATATTTAGTTGTTAACTTGTTATTGGTTCCCTTTCTGGTTCACATGTTAATAGAATATCTTGCTGGTTTCCAATGTTGTAGTGTGTTTAAGGATGGCAGTGGGTACCCTTACCCTACTTAGTACACAAAAATGAACTAAATTTTGGCAAAACACCACTTTTTGAGAAACTAGTTTATTTATTTGAACTAGGCTAAACTAGAGGGTACCCTAAGGTTCCAAAGTTCCATCTCTAAGTGTGTTCTTGCAGGCGGCCTCCTATTATATATGACCCAAACGAAGTTAAACAGTGGGTACAGGCACGCAAGAAAAACTACCCTACAAGTGTCAACGTAGACAAGGTCAATGTTTATATAATTACGTCTTTTATTAAATCTGAGCAACTTCATGTGAACATGGAACCGTTTACTGACTGCTGACACTGTAATACAGAAGTTGTCTCAGAGTCAGTTGGATGATCAGAAGAAAGACGAAGAGGCCCAAATGCGCCGTCAGGTAAGCTCTAGTTTTCTGATTCATAGAATACCTTCTTTAGATGGGAAGGGGAATTGATTGCTTTTAGTGGGTTCTCTAAGTAGAAGCTTTGCCTACAGTATTAAGGATTTCAGGTTAATATATGTCTTTAGACGATACTATTCCAATATTTTTCCATCTATGACATGTGTTAGCCTTACAGAGGGTTGTTTCATGATGTAGGAACTCAAGGAAGTTCTTGCAAAGCAGAAAGAATTGGGTCTTGAGCTCCCTGAACTACCACCTGGCTATCTATCAGAAACCGAAGGTCAACCCAGGGAACCTCAAGGCAATGAAAGGGAAAGTAAATGGAGAACTGAACAGAGGGATTGTCGTTTTGGAAACCGTGGAGGTCGCGGGGGGCGCGGTGGCCGTGGCAATAAGAGACAGAGGAATGACCATAGAGATTTCCAGTCTAAAAGGCCTAGGGAGTGGAACAATAGCCGTGCGATGGTCAAGAGCAGAGAACCGACCCTGTTTCAGAAGCTTGTTAGTTGTGACATGAAGAGGGACAGGCATAGGCTCCTGCACACGTTCAAATTCATGGCCCAGAACAATTTCTTCAAGGACTGGCCCGATAAGCCCCTGGAGTTCCCCAGCGTGAAGGTGAACCAGATTGAACTTGAGATCGACGATATTGCCGTGGCGGATGACCTGGATGATGACTTGCCGGATACCGAGACGGCCAAAGACAGCAGCAGCCTTGGTTTGAAGGAAGATGGCGAGCAGCAGGACTCGGGGTCCAGCAGTAGTGACGAGGAAGCGGGGAGCAAGGAGGACGATGAATCCGATGAAGAGGAAGGCGAGGTTGCTGACACGGAGGAATGCAATGCATCCGAAGAAGAATTTTCTGCATGAAAGATTCGGCTAACCCAAAGCATGTACTGTGCTTTTCTGTGCATATATGTAAGGCTTACAGGATATCTGTAGCCTCCTTTCACATTTCCTGATTCGCGTGAGCTATGATTTTGCTGTAATCCCTTTTGGATGGTTAAACGATATTGTTGTTTCAGAAAAGAAAAAAAGGCACATGCGATTTGAGGGCATCTGTAAAAGACTTTTCGTTTGTTGCTCTCTGGATTTGTGGATGCTCCGATGTAAGAGCGAAATTCGGACTTTTTTTGGCCGGACAAAACTTGATTTCGGTTTGAATACGCTTAGTTTCCCACTCGTGTACCCAGGCCGAGTACCCGGGCGAACACAAAACGACGATATATTTGAATCTTTATTGTTTCCGCCGGATTGCTTGGCCACACGGTGTTCGATAGGTACGTCCACAAATTCGGCGGTAGATTTTTATTACATAACAGGGGAAATGGCTCTCAACCGTCGATGGGGATGGGCTCCTGTGGTGTTGTCGTCCGTCTCGCCGTTGAGGGCTGCCGGGTTGGAGGAAGTAGAAGCAAAGCTCAGCGTGGGAGCGTTCGGCGCAGAGGAAGGGGAAGTCATGATCACGCCTTGCAGGATGGCCTGACGTTGCGCCATGTACCAGGCCTTGACCGGCGAGCTCATCTTCGACGTGTCCTCGCCGTCCATCAGGAACTTGAGGTCCGTGTTGCGCTTCTTAGCGGCGTAATTGACCTTCTTCTCGGTGAGGTTGGCCTTGATGAGGGCCATCTTTTCCCCTTATGTCTTGATCAGTTGCTTCCAGCGCTCCTCGCTCTTCAGCCTGCGCCCTCGTGTCGGCGATGCATTTCTCGATCGAAGCCTGGAGATGCTCGTCGGAAGGTCTGGCAGCCTTGAGCATCTTCGTCTTCTTCTGTCCGAGCTCAGGTCTTCCTTCGCTGGCAGCAGCGGCCGGGGCCTCGGGGTTGTAGACGCTGTCCTTGATCTTGGAGAGACTCAGACGAGTGTCCCGCCACTTCTTGCAATGCTCGATTTGCTCGAAGACATGATGAAACTTGAACTCCATCTTCATGTCCTCTCGAAACAGAGCAAGTGCACGACGCAACTGCAAAATAAAAGTGTGTCAAGTTTGTCAAAATGGAAGAGAGTGCATGATAAAGATAGTGTTCGCGAGTACCTTGTTGTCCATGTTCTCCCCACTGGCTTGTGTGCGGTCGACCTCTTCCACGCAGCTGTGCCACTTGCTACAGGCAGTCTGGATGATCGCCAAAAAATGATTGGTAATAGCCTTTTCCCCTCGCTTCATGTGGATTTTGCGATACTTTGGGTCGCACATGCTACGCTCGTCGAACGCTGCCTTCACGCGCCACCAATAATTGTCGGAATTTTGGTTAGCACCGGTGATCAGATCCATGCTCACCGTTTTCCAAGCTTCGACGAGGCAGGTGTCCTTGGCCATGGTCCACTTGAGCCGAGCATCCGCCGAAGTGCTCGGCTTCTTCTTCCCCTTCTTGCCTTTCGCCTCAGCCTCGGCGTCCTCTGGATGCGTCTGCTCGGCCTGCGTCTCCTCAGCATCAATGTCGGCGAGGTCCTGGGACTCGATGCCGTGCTCGGCGTCGGCCCGAGTCTGCTCTTCCGTGAAGGAGGTGTGGTTGGAGGCCGAGCCTGCTCTTCCGCCACCTGCTTTTGCCGGAGCTTCGCCCTCTCCTTCCTGTCCTTCCGATCGGCCGACGAGATCTGCCTAGCGTGCTCCCTCTTCTCCCACTCGGCCGAGGACATGCCCTCCGTCTTCGTCGACGGTGCTCTCGGCTTCCTCGCCTTCTTCTCCGCCGAACCCTCGCCGATGATCGATTTGGGTTGGACGAAGCTCTTGGGCGGCATGTCGGGCGTCGGGCTCGGCGGAGTGGCGGGAGTGGGGGAATGGGAAAGAAAGGCGGGAGGGGAAGAAAAGGGCGGGAGCTCGCTGAAGTGGCGGGAGTGGCGCCTTCTCTCGCCGACAGAGCTGACCCACGGCCGTTTTCGCTGAGTCTGACGTTCCCAGGGCGTACCCGGGATCCTGGGTACGGCCTGAATAGGCCGGACCAAAACACGCCGAAATCCGGACAAAAATAGACTTCTGGATACGCGACTGGGCCGATTTTCGGCGTCCGGACCTAATTTCAGCGTTCAGATCAGCGTCCTGGAGATGCTGTAACGCTGAGTCTCTTGGCCCTCCGGGACAATACTACGTGCACACGGGTGACCAGGAACTACCTGTACTCGGAAACCTGCTTGCGGCTGTAGTTGGGCAATAAAGTTGACTTTCTTGAGCCTTCAGGTCCTGCGGCTGTACTCCGAAACCTGCCTGCGGCTGTAACGTTACAATAGCAGTATCCCGTTCGATCCGGAGGAGGACTATGAACACCCACTGCCGCAGTGCCGCCGCCGTGTCCTAATGGCCATCTCCTCCGCCTTGCGGCGTGACACGAAACCGTCGTTTCTACACTACTATTGTTACAGCGACGTCTACATGTTCGTCCTCCTATCGAAGGACGGCTCATCAATGCCGCGAGAGGAGACGGTCGATCGACGAGGCCAGGCCAGGCCAGGCTTTCCCTCCGAATCCTCCCAACTGATTTTTGGAGCACGTTAAAGTCTGAGCCCGACGAAACGCGGCCCACGTTCCACACCCCTGTCCCTCCCAGCTAGGCATCAGACAGACATCGCAGTCGCATTCATGACGCGGCATGCCTCCAAGGTCGATCGTTATTCACACACAAACACATGGATGATGGATGATGGATGATGGATGGGATCGATCTTCGTTCCGATTTTCCAAGCTGCTTCGCTGCAGCGCAGTGATGATGGATGGCCAGCCGCCCAAGCCGGCCACCACACTCCGTGCTGCCACAGTACAGTACAGCTGCCGCGCGGCATTCACGCCCGCATTCAATCGCGATGGCTGGCGGAGTAGTAGTAGTCGCGTGTCCCAACCAGCAACGCCGATGCGAGCAGCAGCATCTAGCCGGCGAGATAGATCGGTCCAGATCGATCGATCAGGATGGGCGCTATGTACTACGTGCTGGACCCGACCGGACGGCCGAGATTACTATTGGATCTGACCGGTCTTGGACGGACCTAATAATAACTAACCCAAACGAACGGCGGCTCACGAATGTTTGATTACCACCAGTTTCGAACCTCCCGTACATGTACGTAAACAGTGGGATGCTCCGTGACGGATCGCGCCTGGCTGCACACCGCCGGTGCCAGCACGGAATCGACGCATGCAGCTGCTTCGACAGGTCATCATCATCAGTAGCTCTCCATAACAGTATGCTTTTGCAGTATTGGACGGCACCGCACGATACGAATTAAATCGTACCATACGACACGTACACGTGTCTAAATCTGCAAAGTGCAGAGGAGTTAGACGTTCGAATTTACTTGCTTGAAACGGACTGGTTTGTTCGGTGATTCATTTCCGACCCAGGAGTACTCCCCAGCTGGGTGTGCTTACTGCAGTGCATTACCCACTCTAATTAACCCACCAGATCGAGAACAACACTGACATGTTCAGAACGAGAACGCACCGAGCCATACACACGCAGCTAACTAGCTCGACCGACCGGCCCACTCCGGTGCACACCACCGCTCCACCTGCAAGCGATAACTTTTCCGCTAGTTCCCTTCCCGCTATATATAAGCACACGCATTGTACTCGTAGACGCGCACGCACCTCGCCTCCATACGCCTCCCAAGTGAACGAGCACGCACTTCTCGATCAATCAATTCCACCGATGGCGACGACGCAGCGGCTGATGATATTCGCGGTGACGCTCGCGGTGGCGGTGGGGACGGCGTCGGCGGCGCACAAATCCGCCCCCGCTCCTGCCCACGCTCCCGCCCACGTTCCCGCGGCCCCGGCTGCCCCGGCCGCCCCGGCCGCGACCGCGCCGGCGCCGGGCGCCACGATCAGCCCGGAGTGCATGGACGCGGTGCTCAACATGTCCGACTGCCTGCCGTACGTCGAGAGCGGGAGCACGGCCAAGCACCCCGACAAGCCATGCTGCCCGGAGCTGGACGGCCTGCTGCAGTCCAACCCCGTCTGCCTCTGCCAGCTGCTCGCCGGAGGCGGCGAGTCATACGGCGTCAGCGTCGACTACAAGCGCGCCATGGCGCTGCCAGGCGTGTGCGGCCTCAACGCGCCGCCGCTCAGCGCATGCGCAGGTACGGTAACCATCTCATACACATTAATTAGGAACTTCTCCTACACGAGTACGTAGACGAAAAGCAAACTTCACTGATCTATATGTATATGCCCACTAAGTTTATTTGATCATATCACTCTGTAGTTTTAGCATCAGTGTGATGAATGACCCACTTAACAAAGAGATACAGTAGTAGTGTACCAACTTTGTCTGAAATTCTGGATATCTCCAACTTAATGTTCTGACTTAAAATTCAAATTTCATGGAGATCTCTCGCAAAAAAAAAAAGGAGAACCCAGTGAATTTTGTTTTACTGAAGTATAGTAGTGGTAGTAACTTGTTAACACAAAAAATAATTAATATGTATGCAGCTTTTGGAGTCCCTGTTGGGCCTTCTGCAGCGCCATTCACAGGCGTCTCTCCATCCGCTACTGGACCACAAATGCCTGGTAAGCCATTACTACTCCTGCTTGCCCTGTTTCTTCGGTCCTTTTTACTACTACAGTGTACTAAGCTCTTACTAGAGTACTTACATGATTGCACCGCATACCTAACTTGAAAAATCAGAAGTTATTATCCTTTTACTACTGTACAACGATTTTTCATTGGTAGCAAGATTACTTTGCAAACATCAGTTTTCTAGAATGAGGCATTAGGGCTGCAGATTCTCTAGACATTTCATCCCACTCTTCATAGGAGAACAGATGATAGTTCTAGTGTTCTGCCGGATGTTGAGTAGATCTCTTAATCGGTGTCCTGTTTATACTTCAAGATGGTCTAATTATTCGGTGTTAATTGCAATAGTACTAGTCACTATCGTTCGCACATTGCTAAATTCTGCTTCTGACGTTCATCTGTCATGTGGTCTGTGCAGATAACCCGCCGTCTATATCGCCGTCCAAGTCGTCCGCCTCCCGCCGCTTCACCGCCCGCGGCCTTGTCGCCCTCGCCACACTTCCGCTAGTGGTGGTGGCCGCCGCCATGTTCTAGACCAACAAGAGTTTGGGGCTGTGACATTCTCTTTACACGTCTAGCCCGATGATTACATTCTTGCCTCACATTGTCTATTGTTGCACACGAGAGATTCTTTTTCTTGTTAATTTGTTCCTTTCTTCCTTGTGGTAATTCCTCTACTCGTGTAATTTGCTAGCGACGGTGACACTTCTGTGCAGTTCCTAGTTTTGCATTGCTATCTTCGTCTCGTTACTTACTTATACATGTTTCTTAGTAGTATTACTCCTAGAGCAAATCATAAATAAATCACATTAATTTTCGTACTACTACGGTGGGCCGTGGGATCACGTGGAGTGTTCGGTGATGAATTAGGGCATTTATTTGGGCGGGAAAGTTGGGAGAGTGGGATAGGTTCGCCGTCGTGCGTGGGAGGGAAGAAGCATTGTACTCCCTCCGTTTCGGTTTACAAGTCCTATATCTAGGTTATCAATTTGACCTATATAATTTAAATTATATAATATAAAAATTATATTATGGGAAAATACAAAGTCTAAAGTTTCCGATGATATATTTTTTGTAATATATACATCATACTAAGTTGTTCAATTTGGCGACATAGAACTACGTGCAGGACTTGTAAACCGAAACCGTCGGCAGGGCAAGACAATCGTGACACTGGCCGGCCGGCACAGATCGATATTACCCAGCGCTGTCGGCTTCATCATCAATGTTAAGATCCGTTCCATTCAATTCCTCAGCTGCTACCTACGCTCTCCGCCTCTCCCATCCATCCACTCCCCATCTGAATTTGTGTGTATTGAACTGAAGAAACGATTTCTTGTCGCCCGACTTTAGTACCGTCAAATATTTCTGAATTTGACCAGATATATACTGAAGCACGGACGAACAGCTTCACAACAAAACTTGTTTTCTCCTGCTCTGAACTTTGGGCCCGAAATCGATCTTTTTTTTACACTGTGAACTAAGCTAGTTCCATGGTTTTCCTGCCACGCTTCAATCAAAATAACAACGTTCATCAAAGCAACCAGGAGAAATAACAGGACATCGCAAGTTTACAGACAAATAGAGTCCTATTGAAATCGATAGCACACTCACAATACTCTCATGAAACTGGCAATCACAAAAAAGGCGTCTCGTGCATTTCAACATGTTCATGGCTTCACGCCCAACTAATTAATTATTCTTCCACATTGCAAAAATGATAGACCAAATGATATTGGCTGGTTTAATCATACTGTATTAGGTAGTATGTGTAAACTAAACCATTTCGTTGGAAAGAAAACATGTGTTTTTCTCTTTGCAATGACGTTGGAAAGAATAACCAAATTCCCTATACATTATCCTTCCTCCTGGACAATTGTTCGGACAAGCTATATCCACCGCTGCAGAGCATGTTGCTCTGTTTAAAAGAAGAGCACCAAGGCTGGGTTTTATCCCTCATCCAGACAGAACTGATGCATAAAAGTCTTTTTCTTCCTAGAACTGGCATGCACACTATTGTGGTGTTTTAGAGCTCAGACTCCGTGATATGCCTGCAAAATGGAAGTACTGATCAGCCTTCTGTACAAGTCAAGAGCTTAAGTTCGCGAAGTTATGACTATTCTCATATCTATTTATGGGTTCAGAGTATATTAAGCTTGACTCTCGAGATAGTTCTATATATCTCCGGAGAAAATGTAAGAGAAATCTCTGGAGTTAAACAATGAATCATGTTTCACTCAATGTTGTTGTAACCTAACCAGTAATGAAAATGGGAGGCAGTTCCCCCCCCCCCCCCCCCCCCCTCGTCATTCTCCGAAAAAGAAAGGGAGGAAGTCTATTATTGCTCTGTACTGTGCTTGACAAACATACACCTGGTTGGTTACTAGGATATAATCTTTCTAGAAAATAACGACTGTGTCAAAAAGTGCAGTACCTTTACCCTTATTCTTGTCCTTTGGTAACAGCTCTTCAGCACCAATTCTCATGTCAGCATTAGACGAGCGCCTCCTTGCCTTTCTATCGAATGCCTCAACCTCGACAATGAAGGTTCCACAGACAGGACGATGATCTGAAAATTTAGACTCCCCGCGGTAGTAGGATAACTGTGAAGTGCCATCTCCACGCCACAAGATTCTATCACACCTGAGCAAGTTCTACTACTTGAGACATATGCAATGCAATAACTCAAGCAAAAGATGGTTCACACGCATAATGCTTGCCGTCACTGGAACTAAGTTTTCACCAAATCATTTACACAACAGGATCATAAACTGAAAGTTCAGCTAGATTATTGTATATTAGAACTACATCATGCAGCGTTTATTTATTTTAATTTACTTTGGCATGGAAGCAATTAAGGAGTTACGCCTCTCCTAGTGCACAGCAATGGTAATATCACACTGCATTATCAGGCCTGTTTGGTTCAGATAATTCTCAAAGAATTTTTGGTGGGATTTTAATCCTTAGGATTTTTTATGTTCTAAGATATGCAAAATGTTTTGCATGTTCTAGAAGAAACTCTTCAAAACCTATGCTTCCCCTATGGTGTAATAAAACAACCTTTCAACTTTGTAGGATTTAAGATGGCACGGCAAACACAGAAACCCTATGTTTGTGCCTACAGTGACAGCGGAATAGAATATTAGGACATTGTTTTTCCAAACAGGGTTTCTTTGTCAGAACTAGTAAAAAATGGTGCATACCATGCTGGCGTTCTCCTCTTTTTATTTGATGTTGCAGTCTCACCAGCATAAGCATCCGAGTTATAGGAGTACTTGTATGTGGGAGCAAAATATATCTTCCCCTCATTCCATCCCTTAAACACTCGCCCAGCATCCCGTTCAATTTTAAGCTGAAGAGCAAAATATGATGTAAACATTAGGGAGGGGAAATTTGCAGAAGAGGAGACTGTTTGAGTGAAAATGAGGAAATCTTTTGAAAAATTTATGTCACCTTTTCTGATATATTTAGTAGCACTAACTTCTTAACAACAAGTAATAGTTTCAACTAATAAGATGTTACCTGGTCCTTTTCAAAAAGGGCATCCCAATTATTTTCTGTCAAAAGCTTTTTTGTATCTGCGTAGCTCAGTGCAATACGGTAGTTCAAATCCCCAAACCATATCACCTTACTGAGACCAAGAATGAACTAATTAATTCCAGAATACTAAACTGACATGTAACAGACGAGCATAAATATCACTGCATTCTTACTCATGCTCAAGAATTTTCTCCGGAATTCTTCGCCCAGCTCTCCTGCAAAGCCTTGAAAACAGTGTGAGTCGCAGTATCTCCAGAACATCAGAGTTTCTTTTGAATTCGTCGCCTTCTTTCTGGCCTGAAGCCAAATGGCTGCAGATGAAACAAAAGCTTGTCTGGTGCACTGTCATGCTTACTGATATACATCCCTGCAGTAGAAGTGTATTCAGGATACGGATAATTAGTTACAGGACTACTTCAATCTGATTCAGTCCTGACCTTGTTTCCAAGACATCCCAGAATTCCTCGCCCTATACAAGACGTCCTTAGGTGGCCGATGTGCTGCACTAGTTCTTTTTTTACCCAAACAGTGACAAAAATACCAACCATTTGTTTGCACACTATGAGATTATATTTTAGTTGATCCCTTGCGGTGGGAGCAGAAGTTACTTCGCTTAGAACAGAGCCGCAAGAATTCATCGTGTTCTCTTTCTCTTCCTCTCCTGAGGAATCAGTCTCGTCAACATGTTTTTTCGGGCGCCGAAAGCAAGCATCCCTGTAAGATGATTTGATCATTTCAACTGGGCAGTTGCAGGCCTTAAGTTGTTTTCTGCGGAGTGGCATGAAAGATTTACTAATGGCTTTCAGGAAAGACTTTTGGAAGATTGTGGAACCAGTTGCTGTTTTTGCTAAGTCAGAGAATGAAGTATCGAGGCTTGAAGAAGCTCGGGAGGAGGTAGATTCGACAGAGGGAGATGGATGCTGAAAGACATTGGTATCATTGTCAGCAGGCCGGTTTAATGCTTGATTTATAAGAACAAGCCATTTTGCAGCTGGTTCGTTGTCTTCTATCACAAGCACATTACCAGCGTTGAGCGGAACAATTTCCTGAAAACTGTTCAAAGATTAAATGAACAGAATTAATGGCATGAAGAAGAAAAATCCACTAGATAACATTGAAACTTGAAAATGAACCAGGATATGTTGTGCTGAATACAAATACTAAATGTGTTCAATAACAGTCTACTACCACGACAAGCAAGGTTTACTCATAGCTTTTTCAGCTAGGCACTGAATCTTTTTATATGAGAAAATTAATATTCAAGCATTAAACATGCTCGTTAACTAATAACGTTGGCAGAGAATATTCCCATATCTGCTAAAAGATCAGTGGAAGACCTACCCCAACACATAAATATCTGAATGATCATCAGGTGGAACAAAATCATCCATGTTCAGTTCAGCAGTTGGTGCTTTCCCACCAACGTTCCAGGTAGAGACAAATATTCTGTTTAACGAAAGTAGAGAGTAGAGAGTCAGATTAGTTGGCATAAAACGAATGAGAAAATGACAGGATACCAAATTTCAACTGTTGTACCTGATGGGCTCAGTTTTTTTATTACCAGAAGGTTGGGCCAGGAAATGGCTGAGACGTATGCTCTTAACTCCTGTTTCAAATTAAAGCGGAACGTGAAATCAACTGTAAACAGCTTAATCCAAATAATCATACTAAAACACAGGTTCAGTTAGATGTTAAAGTACCTGAAAGGGTTCTCAATGGGGAAGAGGATACAACCTTACAAGAGCTTACTCCAAGGTCACCTGCTGTAATAAATAGGAGCATACATCACAGTTAATTCCTGTTATTATCTCAAGATAAACTATTTTTCCTAGAAAAATGATTATTGGGAGTAGCTACCCTAATGCATGTGTGCCTCGTTTCATCACTATTGTGGAGCAACACATTATTCTCTATATAATTTTGGACTGTTTGATATGTGCTTCCTAAACTGAAACAATGCCATGTTTTGGCTTTAGAAAAGATGCCACGTTCAGAGAAAGTGGAATCATGGGTTATGGTCGATGCTTTACGTTGCGTGATTGTTCGGATTGCAGGTTTTCTTAATGAATTCTGCGAAAGCGTGCTTTTGGTTAAGCTTGCCACTATAGATCTGAAGTGATTGCTCAGTTATGGACCAGTTTGGTGAAAATGTTGCTTGGCTAAAGTTGGTTTCCAGTTTTTCTGCTATTTCTTTTCTACAAAACATCATCGTGCTATCAGCTTTGCAGAAAACAGGCAGGAGTCCTTTTTTTTCGTAGTATCAGTTTAGAGTTATTCAAATACTAGAATATTTTTTCAGGTTTAGCTAAGAAAGGTTTTAGATTGTGTGTCGCGTCTAAAACAGCTTGAGTTAATCTAACTTTGCTGAATTATATGATGAAACGAACCTCCGAAGGCATTTTCATACGTCATGGGGAAAGTAAAGGGCAATGATGTACCAGTGTTCCCCCAAAGTGAAAGCAGATGGTAGACATCATGTGGAGGGGGGATACGAACTAACCTGCATTGCAGCTTGGACCGTCTGTCCTCTTTGCAGATTTCTTCTCCTTTGTACCGAAAAGTTTTGGGTGACATCCCTGGGAAATGCAGATCCAGTCTTTTGTAAGACGAGTATTTCATCTGCAGATAATGCGGCTAAGGAAATGCAGTAATCATGTCACCTTCATTTTTTCCTCACCGGTGAAGGCCATTTTGACTGAAGAACCCAGAACAAGCCTTTTTTCCGTCGCAAGGTCCAAGTCGGAACACCAAGTCCAAAATACTCCAATGCTGAAGAAAATACGCAGGCAGTTCATTCAGGATCCATACAAAAAAAACGCAAAATTGGAACCATGTAGCACTGCAAATTACGTTGATGAAAACAAATCCGCTCTCTGAGACAGAGCAGGAAGAACGGACCGATCTTGGCGACTAATAAAAAAAAATCTCCCGACAACTGTCAGCTCCAAGCGTCGTCAAGACGCGATGTTTGCCTTATCCTCCTCTACGGATCCCCCAATTTAGAATGCCAGAAGGAAAAATGCACCTACCTTTAATTAGCCCTCCAGATCCTCGATCCCAAACCAAAACCCTCACTGCTACTACTACTCCTCCTGTCCGCATCCAACCGCGAACGGCAACCCAGATGGCGGCGGCGCGCGGCGAGCCCTGGATTCCGGCAATGCGTAGGAGGAAGAATGCAGGGCCATCGGCCGGGGCGCGGGACCCCCGGGCTCTCCTCCGTGGACCTCCTTTAAACCAATGCAGGGGACAACCGCAGCGGAAGGAGGGAATAGTTTAAGGGACGGAGGCTTGTGCTGCCGCGGTGGCCGAGGGGAGGGGAGGAAGGAATGCGGTTCGACGATCCGCGTCTGTCTGCATGCGATGCGACGGCGGCGGCTGGGCGGGGTTGACCGGAAGAGCGAGTTAGAGGGGCGCACGTGAAGGGGTTGGACGCATCGCGATTGCGAGCCGGGGAGAGGAGGAGGTGGTGGTGGTGGGGAGAAAGTGGGGGAGGAGTCGGACGCGACGCCGTCGTGTCAGCAACGGAATTCTTCTTCCTTGGATTTGGTGGTTTGGACGTGGTGCTGCTTTTGGGATCATGGGGATCCGTGCAGCGTGCATCGTGTGCCTCCCATCATTCCATTCCGGAGCCGACAGCAACGTGACAGACGTCGACTTGTAAATCTGAAATAAAAAATAAATATTAATTACAGTGACACATAAGTATTTTGTATACATGTAATGCATGATACCATCTATGATATCTTATTGGGGCTAGTCTTAGATCTTTCACAATGTGTAGGATAGTATCGTCGGTATAGTTTGTTTATGGCATGTGAGTTAATGAAGAAAGAGTGGTTGTTGCATCTTAGTTACTCCCTCTGTCCCAAATTACTTGGCGTTTCAGGTTTAGTCAAAGTCAAACTTAATAAACTTTGACTACGAATATATGAAAAAATATCAATATCTAAAATATGTAATAAATATAGTTAGACTTGCCATAAACATACTTTTATATTGTACATAATTGATATTATAAATATTATTATTCTATCGAAGATGTTTACTCAAGTTTTAACATGTTTGACTTTGACCAAACCTAAAACGAAGAGTATTTTGGGACGGAGGGAGTACTCCCCTTGGCCGAAGTATAACTTTTGCATGCTACTATAGGCAAAAAAATATTTTTTGGCAAATCCAATCACACATGAGCACAAAATTATTAAATGCAACATCTCTAAGAAACAAAATTTAACATACACCCCATCTACCTTATTATGATAGTTATTTCTTATGTTTTAGTAATTCTTATGAAAATGTACTAAGATAAATCCCTCTGTGAAAGGCTTGCATATACTCCCTCCGTTTGGGATTATAAGTCCCGCACGGATAACTAGGTTGTCAATTTGAACAACAAAACATAAATAGTATAGTATAAAAATTATACCATTAGAAACTTTAGAGTTATATTTTCTAATGATATAATTTTTATGATATATAAGTTATGTTTTGTTAGTCAAATTAATAACCTAGATATGCGCGTAGGACCTATAATCCCGAACAGAGGGAGTACTCAACAAGAGAGCGGCCCACTCTGATACTCAAATTCAAGTTCCTGCGTATCAACACCTCCCAACGATCTAGGAATTTTTGAATCTATCAAGCAGAATCCTGCCAAGAAAAATCTATTCCATCCATCTCAAAATGTATCAGACAGAACAAGGAATTATGAAAAAGACAGGAAGTATTAGAGCATCAGCTATGGAGGCATATACATACCACTGCCTTAGGACTTCCACGTAGACTTGGAAAATGAGGCTGTTGGTTTTGTTTGTCCAACCTTAGGTGATGACGTGAGATCCGTGAGCTCTTTTTTCTCTGTCTTTTTTTTCTCTCCTCTCTTTATCCTACCTTTTGCCATGGAGCAGCTGCCTCCTCTGAAGGCAGCACCTGTCACATGAGGACCACAATTTGGCTTACAAGCTGGCATTCGAGCCTAGGTGGCATGCAGGGCAGTAGGTGTGGGGCTACTGGTTGGCCATGCCCTTATGAGTTTGTGGCGCGACGTGATGCAATCATGGCATGTATAGGTGGACCCAAACGTCTACTAAGTCTGGACAAGTGGTGAGGCGGGTTTTCTAGGTCGTATTACTTTGCGTCCCGCCGATGATCATCTACATACATTGTCCCTTGGAAACACACATATATATACTACTCCCTCTGTCCAAAAATAACTGACTTGATTTTGATTAAATTCAAATGTATCTAGACACATTTTAATGTATAGATACATCAAACTTAGATAAATCCAAATTAATTATTCTTGAACGAAAGGAGTAGTATATAACCCGACACATTGGACATATTTGGTTCATGTTCTATTTTTCTCGCACGTCAGCAGAAACACAGCCGCATTGGTATGCAAAGTCCAGCTGGTTGGTTACATGGTGAATTTATCTCACAACACTACACGTAGAACAACTTTTTTTGCGGTTATGTTTAGAACAACTTTGTCTATGAGCTCCGAACTAATAAAAAACGTATTACATGAAAGTTGTGTGTAACAATGAGTTGAATCTAGTGACTAAAGAAAATTTTGAACGGTCGGCCGTGTATAATAAATTTGATAGAATTTATTTGAAATAAGGCCAAATTTGAACACGGGAGTGAGAAGTTACGTCCAACGAAACTCGGAACCGACTGCCACAATGGCATCATATTATCGATCCGAATGTTTTTCATGTGAACCTCATCGTGAAATGGTGGACCAACAAAGTAGATGATCACTAGACGAGAGAGAAAACACGGTTTAGGACACATGAACACGTTGGTTACAGAGATACAGATCTATTCGTCTATAAACACAACATGAAAGTTGTGCAAAACGATGAGATGAAGCTATTCTTTAAAGGAAATTTCAAACGGGTCAAACATGTCAAATTCGTCTAAAAACCTGCAACCATAAATACATAATTGAAGATTAACACTCAACACACTAGGCACCGATCATAAAATGGAATATCGATGTGCATATTTTTTCTTATACTAGCAAATATGCTCCGTGCGTTGCAACGAAAAAGACGAAGACCAATGTTGAAAAACCTTGCAAAGTTGTCATTGGCTCTTTTATAATTCTAGTCCACCTCATGTTTATAGACTATAGATATCAAAGAAACAACTTTCGACAATAAATTAAAGAAAACCTACTAATAGAGAAATTTTAAAATTTAACTGATGTTTACCTTTACAATTTGGTAGACCTGAGAAAACCGGCAATAATTGCTGCGTGATGTCCATAGATGACTCTGTTCCTTGATTGTACCACTCACCGCCGCACTACGCAAGCACATACATCCCTGACGCATATGCAACCCACATGGACACATTTACGCCTCACACGGACACAGGCCGGCACAGTACACACACAACACTACTAGGAAACAGACTGTTAGTGGCGCACCCGAAATGCCCATCCGTGGCGCACTACGGCTATCTCTCAGCCGTGGCGCACTGCCTAGTGCGCCACGGTTGTGTAGAGATAGGCGTGGCGCACCTCCTAGTGCGCCATAGAAGTTTAGGATGGTGCGCTACCCCTGGGATCTTCTGTGGCGCACTATCTAGTGCGCCACTAAACTTCCATAGTGCGCTTTAGGTGTAGTGCGCCACAGAAGGTAGACCATGTGCGCCACAGATGTATTTTTTGTTTTTTTTTAATTTCCGAGCCAGATTATATGCAATACAGATTATATACAATATTACATCAGATATACACACACAAATACAAGATATACAATTATATATATAAATACTCAATATGAAAAACAAGATTGAAACAAATACATATAGATAAGTCTCATACATATACATAGTCTAAGTTACATTGTTTCGATCATGTTACAAAGTAGTAGTTGGTAACATGCGAATACATGTGTCGATCGAACAAGTTAGAGCTCGGAAGCTCGCCTAGACATCTAAACTAGCTAGCTAGACACAAACGCGGGATAAATAACCAAAGAAGATAAGCATGATCACCGTCGCGACGAAGGTGTAGGTCTTCATCCGGTTCCTTGTCCTAACTCCCGCTAGATAGCGCGTGTATCTAGCTTTCGCCTCCGCCATAGTGTTGTACCCTTTGTAGCTATTGCCGCTGAAACGGTGCACCTGTCTCCGGCAGTCTTCCCAATCATCGTAGACTCCGGGAACCCGTCCCTTGTACACGACGTACCACGTCATCTATAAGTTGACAATAATAATTAACCGATTATTGAAAAAAAACATATATAATTAAAGCCGCATATGAAGATACACTTATAGAAAGTACTCCTAAATCAAAAAGACCAAACTCAAAAAGCATGCCTCATATATAACTAGGTTGTTCGACACAGGAATATGCTACGATGGAACTGTCCGCCAAGTAGGATGCACAACACCTGGACCTATGCATAGCACAAGGCGGACAATACCATCGCATCACATTCACATATAGTGTGCCATGACATTTCAATCATCGGCATTATTCTTGAAAAAGACCAAAGTAACTCAAAAAGCATGCCTCATATATAACTAGGTTGTTCGACACAGGAATATGCTACGATGGAACTGTTCGCCAAGTAGGATGCACAACACCTGGACCTGTGCATAGCATAAGGCGAACAATCCCATCGCAGCACATTCACATATAGTGTGCCACGACATTTCAATCATCGGCATTATTCTCGAAAAAGACCAAAGTAACTCAAAAAGCATGCCTCATATATATACATAGGTCGTTGGACACAAGAATATGCTACGATGGAACCGTACGCCAAGTAGGATGCACAACACCTGGACTTGTGCATAGCACAAGGCGTACAATCCCATCGTAGCACATTCACATATATAGTGTGCCACGATATTTCAATCATCGGCATTATTCTCGAAAAAGACCAAAGTAGCTCGAAAAGAATGCCTCATATATAACTAGTTAGGTCGTTGGACACAGGAATATGCTATGACGGAACGGTTAGCCAAGTAGGATGCACAATTCCTGGACTTGTGCATATCACAAGGCTAACTATCCCGTCATAGCACATTCATATATATATATTGTGCCACGACATTTCAATCATCGGCATATTCTCGAAAAAGACAAAAATAACTCGAAAAGAATGCCTCATATATATACATAGGTCATTGGACACAGGAATATGCTACGATGGAACGGTGAGCCAAGTAGGATGCACAAGACCTGGACTTGTGCATATCACAAGGCTCACAGTCCCATCGTAGCACATTCACATATATAGTGTGCCACGACATTTCAATCATCGGCATTATTCTCGAAAAAAGAGTAAGAAAAAAAGAAGGACCAAATTGAGCAAAGGACCAAAGAGTAAGCAAAAAAACCAAGCATTGATTGATATATAATAATAAGCAAAATAAGTTCACTTGTCGTCCACACACACACACAAAGGTCATCTATAGTTTATAACTACAACTAGGCCAACATCAAGCCTTCTGGCTCGGCTTAGGGAATGGGTCGGACGCCCTGTCTCGTCATGAACTTCCTATAGTCACCCTGCATCTCTAGGCGATCTTCTATGTCACGGTTATTCGGGATATTTCCTCCGTAGAAGATCCCCCCCGAAGTCATGACATCACGAAAGATGATTGCCCCAAACTGCTGCTGGATGCGATACATCTCTTGTCTAATATCCGAATCATTGATCTTGGCCTTTGCTTCGGCCCACTGTTTGAGATGATCTGGCAGCGTAGAATTTTGCTGGTCAAGTAGGAACGCCCTCATGTGATGGAGTGCGTAGTAGGCTTCCTTCTTACTGTTTTCCGGCTGCTTCACGCAGGGGAACTCCGTTACGTGGTTGAAGACGTGCCTGCCGAACTTGACCTTCGTACGCACGAAGGTGGTGCCTTCCGTCGAGGCAAAGCCAGTGAGAGCATCATCCAGAACTTCCTTGATATTGTCGTAGTTTTTCTTCTTTTCTAGACTCCCCGAGTCGAAATACGTGGCGTGGGAATGCTTCGGCGATAAGGATATGAGCGTGCAGTGTTCATCTCTGCGCAAAAAATTCAAATGGAATGTGTTGGAAAAAGAATGATGATGATCTAATAAAGCCAATCGACGGTGGCGAGTGAATAACGACTTACTCGGGAAAGTAAGGCACGAGAATGTTTTCCTTTGTCTTGTTCGCCACGAGGATTCTTTTTAGGTACGAGGCCACGATACGTTGTTCGGCGGGGGAACCCAAGCAGCCGTCACGCATGTAGTAGGGGTCCACTATAGCGATGCCCAGTGTGTTCTCTCTAATGATCTGCATGGCCAGGCTGAGAGAAAACAGACGGACCATGGTATAGTGCAGCGGGTATAGGTGGAACATATTGAAGATGTCGTCGAACCGCAGGAAGAACAGATCCGCAGGGGCATTGTCGACGAAGCCCAAGCCTGGTGGCACCTTAACCACGAATACCGGGTGCGAGGGATCTTTCTCCGATAGAAGGCGTCTCTCTATCGTCAGCACGCCGTCATGCACACTCTGCAGTTCCGAACTGGCGAGCTTCCACAAATTCTTAGGTAGCATGGGCTCACCCGCCACATGAATCCTCCACATAATTCCCTCGGGTCTTGGTGGCCCGTCCCGAAACCTGATCGGATTCGCAGTTGTTGACGCCACCGACTGGCTCGAGCTGCTAGATTTTCTTTCCTTGCCCTTTTTTTCCTTTTGGAGAGCGGGCAGACACCGCAATCTGAGAACCGGCCGCCCTATGTAGTGTGTCAAGGCTTAGAATAAAGGGCCGGTTGGTTGTATCAGCTGGCTCTGTAAAGGCGCAAGCTGGAGGCGTCTCCTGAGAACCAAACAGACGCTTGGTGATAGTGGCTTTATCTGTGGGGCCACCAGCTAGGTCTTCTTCATTGCCAAACTGAGTGCTGAAGAAGTGATCATTCCAGTCTTTGTCGTCCTCGGCCGGATCCTGCGCCATGTGCATATCATCAACATGATCATCCGACCCACCGCGTGGAGGTGACGGCGAGGGCGGTAAGGGGGCCTTGCCACCGCTTGTCGCTGGCACGACAGGCGGTGCTGTTGTCTGTGGCGTGATGGCCCCCGCCGTCCCCAAACGGATCATGCTCTTTGGCCATAGCAAGAATAAGCCGAAGCAACTTCTGAGGACATACGACTCTTCTTCATCCTCTCCTGGGGGTTGAATGGGAGCTTCCAGGTCGTTGCAGCCCCTTAGCACCCGACTAATTTTAACCCTGTGCACGCTATCTGGCATCGGCTTTGAGTGGAACGTGCGCTGCAAGGGTTGAACGATGGTAACCTTGGCAACATCCCTCAGCTCGTTGTTCACGTAGCATAAGAGAGTGCAAGGAACATCCGTCTGCGGAAAACATGTACGACGTCGTCAGAGCGAGATGCCATAAGAGTAATAGATGGCATGAAAGGCGGTAATTAAAGCAATTTGTTTACCGTGATGGCGTCGAGATCGGCTAATGTCGACGCACCGCATACGGCGACGGGCGTGCAAGAGACGGAAGTGATGCTTGATGGCGCGATGCTGGCTGCCGGTGTATTCTCCCTACCGACGGGTGCTTGGATCTCCGGTGCCGCCGCGACGATGGCAGGGGGGGAACCAACATGTACTCCGGCGCGGCGGTGATGGCAGGGGGAGTCACCAACACTTGCGGCGCCGCGGTGCTAGCGGGCGGAGTCACGAACACGTAGTTTGCCTGATTCGTCGGCGCCGCGTTGTTCGAGTGGCTGCTGACCATGCTTGGAATCGGGCACGGCCCTACTCGACCACCCGCACTCCAGTTCGCTATTGACTCCACCAAGGTAGGCAAGAAGGACGTGAGGGTGATTGCCAGGTTGTCTTGGACGATCTGCGGGATCCGCGCCACTTGTGCCTTAAGTTCTTGAACCTCTCGGTTTTCCTCCTCGCTCCTTCCCGACGGCGCCACATGCGTCCTCAGCGGTGGACCAAAATGATCCACCCAATTCTTACCCCCGAGGCCGGCCAGACGGCCAGCCGACGACGGCTTCTTCGTAACCAGCTCTATTTTCTTGGCCCGGTTCATCGCCCTGTTAAAAGGGTTATCCCACCGGGTGGCCGCCGTCGACCCCTGGGATGAGGAACCCTGGGATCCATGACTAGCAACAATTTCCTCCTCCTGCAGAAGAAGTAATAGTGAATCATTTAGATCATCGATTAGATTGCAATCGTGTTGATCCGCGGTAATTAGATTATACTTCCCACAATTTCCTCGAATTCCTTCACCGCAGGATCCGCGGTGAGTTGTTTGGTTTTTGGGTCCACATGGTAACGGGCCCTGATGAAGTTTCGAACCTGCCCGGGTTCGAATTTAGCAAAGGGGTTTTCTATCCCCTTGGATCTATACTCTTCGTCCTCCTTATTCCATTTGGCCTCCGCGGTTCTGTATCCACCAGATCCGAGATGGTGATGACCTATATTCATCGCCTGCAGCACCTTTCCTCGATTACTATTGGCCAGGGCTCTTTCGGATTCACACCTCTCCTTGAACTCCCGGAACTGATCTTCGGTGATCTGCGGGTCAATCTTCTGGATCTCCTCGAGACTTTTGCCTTCTTTATAGATCTTCTTCTTTATCCGGGTTCTCCAGCTGGCCAGGGCGGTGCTCATCTTTGTGAGGGCGGATTTGTTTACTTCGTTCCCATGATAATTTGTGTTCTGATACTTAGCGGGGAACTTGTATCTGGCGTGCAGCTTCTCGAAGAGGAGTGTGCGCAAGTGGACATTATCTTTATGCCGGAGATTCTCAGTGTTGATCGAGATGGTTGTCCGGGTGATCGCCGCCACTTGCCCACCGTACCCTTTGACGACAAGGGCGGGCTCCAAAGGAACCCCTGATGGGCTCACTTCGGTAATTTCCTCCCTGACCGTGCCGACCGTGTTCGGGCGCCGGTCCTTCGGCTTCTTCTTCTTCTTCTTAGGAGGGTTGCTACCACTCCCTGTGCCCTCGCCGCCATCAGTGGTTTCATCGTTCGCCGTTCCTTCGTCTTCTTCCTCCGCGTCTTCCATCTCATCATCCTCGCTCTCCGAAGGATGGTATTCTTCATCGTCTTCTAGCCGCTGGGCCGCCTCCCAGAATGTCAATTGTTTATTCGGAGGTCTGAGTTCTCCTTCAGCGCTGATGCGCTTACAACATCCAGCCTCGTCGTTGTCACACATCTTTGCACTAATAAAAAACAAATAATTGGTTAAATGCACGGAAAAATCCGGCATGACCTTTGCTAATTTTCTTAAACTAGGTGCCCGATTTCTGCCAAAACGGAAGTTAATCAACATTCCGGCAAAAATTTGGACTCATTTCATACAAGAACCTGCATACACACATAATAAAGTGCTTCATATACAAGCACAAGCACAATTTCAAGGTGCTGTTGTCCCAGCACAGATAGTAGTAGAAGCACAGTAGCACCACAGATAGTAGTAGCCAGAGCAACACTAGGATGGATATAAGGAACAGATAGTAGTAGCAGCACAGATAATAGAAGTAGTAGCACTCAAGTAGCATAGAAGTAGTAGTAGCACAAGTAGGGTAGACATATAATATGTGGATGTTCCAGACTAAGAAGAAGAGCAAGCACAACAATGATAACAGCAAGCAGAGCAAGCACAACACAGCAAGCATATTGCTGTCATTTGTACTATTTTAGTGGGAGAAAACAGTGGATTCACCAGGCTATTATTTGGATGAAATATGCAAAGATCATATTTCTATCAGTATAGCTCAGTAATCTCAAAACATTATATACCAAACTTATGTTTTCTGAAAGAAAGAAATTGTAGAGCAACTGAATGTGTACATCAAACATATCTTAAGTACTGACTGCCCAATATGCTTTTTTTCTGGAAGCTGGTTTAGAAGTACTAACTTCCCAATATGCATTTTTTTTACAAAACACCAACTTTCGACAGAGTGCACAACATTAGTATGATTGATAAGCAGCTAGCATATGAGCCTGCTTGACCACACCATGACACTTCCTCTGCCTCCAGTGTTGTGTGATTATTTACAGCAATGTTGATCCATGAAATTTAACAGAAAGATGGGCATTTAAGAAAAAACCCAGCAAAAACATTGTAATAGCCATTGATGCTAGTTGAGATCTAATGTTAGGATGCTAGTTAAGAAACAACCCAGCACAAACTCTTGCTTGAACTTTTGCTATGAATACATACAGAAACCAGCTAAGCTAGTAATTAAGGCAAGATTTTCACAAGAGTTTAGTACTCAGATTTTTTACAACTTGAATCTTGCTACTTGCTTAAGTATAAAAGTACTGAAGCAGCAGCGGCACCTAACACTACTTTCTAAACCTACTACTACCAATAACACACCATCCATTTCTAGCAAAGCTACTACTACCTGGACACTGGTAACAGAAGCAGCAGCAGCACCAGCAGGACCTCGTTTTTTACTGTTTTTCATTAACTAACATGCTACCAGTTGGTGTATGCCACACATGCATAATTTCCATATTAGAAGCATCCACACAGGCAAGCATACAATCATGCAGAAATAAAAATTCAGAATAATGTTCATCTCAGAATAATTTATCTAGGGGCTAAGACAACTAGGAAAGGAAGTTGCTTGCAGTGTAATCCATGCAACCATGAACCATGAAGACAAAACCACTGTTATGATTTCATACTACCTAAGAACATTTCCTAACTCTGAATCCTAACTCTGAACCACTACTCTGAACAACCATAATGTCCATCTTAGAAGCATCCACACAGGCAAGCATACAATCATACTACCTAAGAACATTTCCTAACTCTGAATCCTAACTCTGAACCACTACTCTGAACAACCATAAACCATGCAACCATTTCCTAACTGAATTTCCAAATCTTAATTTCCTACTCTAAATTTCCTAATCTGAATTTCCTAACTGATTAACATTTCCTAATCTAAACATTTCCTAACTGAATTTCCTAAGAACATTTCCTACTTTGAGCATTTCCTAACTGAACCCTACTCTGAATCCTAAGAAAATCTAAACATTTCCTACTCTGAATCCTAAGAACCCTAACTGAACCCTAACTTTGAACCCTTACTCTGAATCCTACTCTGAATCCCCTAAGTGAATGGATGCAACGAGAGGGGAGAGAGGGGGAGAGGGGAGAGGGTGATTCTCACCTCCGAGACAAGGACGACGACGAGCACGCGGACGATGAGGGCCTTCTCCTTCACGGACTGCGCGGCGACTGCGACCTCCTCCTCCACGAAACGAGCGCGACCCCCTCCTCTTGGCGTGGCGACTGCGACCTCCTCCTCCTGGGATGCGGTGGCGGCGGATTGGCAGCGGCACGGGCCTGCTCCTCCACGGTCTCCTCCTCGAGTGGCGGCGGCTGGCAGGGCTGGCGAGGCGGTGGATCGACAGTGTCGGCGGCGGCTGGCAGGAGATGGGTGGGCGCGGTTGAATGGGGATGAGGGACGTGTGTGCCTGCGTGCACGTGGATAAGACAAAGATAGGCGATCCGTAGCGCACTATGCCAGAGTGCGCTACGCCTATCTCCTCTAGCAACTGTATAAGAAAAGAGCCGTCCCACTATCTAACAGATTCACTACCCTATCCCACTGGTTCTGCCCACTACTCTATTCTAAAGTTCTAAGCACCCAGGTTCGAATCCTGGTGCCCCCTTTTTTATTTTTATTTTAAAAATACTTTTAAATGTTCCAAAAATGCCTAAAAGTGGTAATATATGCCATATTTGTTTTGTTTTTATTTTATAAATACTTTTAAATGTTCCAAAAATGCCCAAAAGTGATAATATATGTCATAAAAGTGGTACAAATAATATGATTCAAAGTATAACTAAATTTTATAATAATTTGTCCATAATAATATGAATCAGGCACGGCCCTACTCGACCACCCGCACTTTACAATTTTTTTCGACCACGCGTTTTACAATATTTTTTGAGCTAGCGTTTTACAATCTTTTTTCCCTTCTTTGTCGCGGTTGAATAATTTAGCCCCGACACTTTAATGTTTCTTCTTTCGAACGGGCTACCGTTTTTGGGTAGGGTTGTCCTTTTTCTTCTTGTGATGTATGTTGCTGCATCGTAGTCGTCGTCATCTTCAATCTTTGGATCGCCGTACTGGTCGAAGTCTTGCTTGTTGGCGACTCCATACATTCCGATGATGTTTCTTTTTCCTCTCCTCACGACAACACGGCTAGGCTTTGTCGGGTCGGTAATGAAAAAACATTGGTCCACTTTGGTATCCAGTACCCACGGTTCATTTTTCGTGGCCATGTTTGCACCGGCGGCCTTGGATTTGGCTGCTTCGGGTATAACCATGGTTGTGAAATACCGGTCTTCTCTTTCGACGCTCTTTGCCCATCTGACACGGAACATCGGCACCTTTTCTCCATAGTAGTCTTGCTCCCAGATCTCCTTGATTCTTCCGTAGAATCTTTCCTTCACGTTGTCATCGGTGTAGAATTCCGACGTTACGCCTGAGTTCTGATAATCACACTTGTTGTCCTTTTCCTCCGTGTAGAATGTGTAGCCGTTGATATCATACGCCTGATAGGTCACCAGGTTTTGCATCGGTCCCTGCGACAAGGTGAATATGATCTTTTCCGTGTCAGAAGAATGCGAGCGCGGGGGATTATCAAGGAGCGTCTGCCTAAACCAACGCGTGAAATCTGAGTTGTGCTCTTTGATTATTTCTCCCTGCGTCCTCTGTATGCCCCGGTCACTGTACTTCTTTTCGATTAACCTTTTGTGCTTCTGTACCCAAGGATCGACCAGTTCTAAATGCTGTAGCGCGACAAGGTTTGCTCGATCAAAGTCTGCGCGTCGAAAATCGAAGTCTGCATGCAGTATGCGACGACCCTCTCAGTGACTAGATCCGTCGAGCTTGCCAATGTGTCTGTTGACGGGAAGACCGACAGGGTTCTCGATGTCTAGATAATTCGTGCAGAAAGAGATGCACTCTTCGGCCAGAAAGCCCTTGGCTATGCTTCCATCTGGACGGGACCTGTTGCGAATGTATCCTTTGATGTGTCCGTTCATCCTTTCGAACGCCATCATGCTGCGGAGGAACATCGGCCCAAGTTGTACGATGTCCTCCACGACATGGACCAGTAGATGCACCATAATGTCGAAGAATTCGGGTGGGAAGTAGACGTCAAGCTCACATAGTATCACCACGATCTCCTCCTGTAGCCTTCCGAGCTGATTCAAGCCAATCAACTTCCTAGAGATGACGTCGAAAAACTTGCATAGGCCAAATAACGTTTCACGGACGTGCTTGTCCATTATCCCTCTTAGTGCGACCGGAAGTACCTGCGTCATTAGCACGGCACAGTCGTGAGACTTCATGCCACTGAACCTCTGCTTCGCCTCGTCTAGGTATCTGCTTATCTTGCCCGCGTAGCCGTAAGGAAATTTGACTCCTAGAAGGCACTTGAAAAACTGTTTGATCTCATCCTGGCTTAGAGTGAAGCAAGAAGGAGGGCAGTAATATTCGTTCTTCTTGAACTTTTTACCCTTCCGACGACCTTGTGTCGTCTCCGACTCATGATCATCGTCATCTTCCTGATCATCAGGAGTAGTGCGTCCTCCGTGAAGCTCCTTCCGGATACCCAAACATATCAGGTCGTGCCTTGCTTTCGGACCATCTTTCGTCCTATCTGGCATGCTGATTATGGTGGCGACCAGACTCTCGCACACGTTTTTCGTGATATGCATGATGTCGAGGCTATGAGGCGTGCAGAGAAACTTCCAGTATGGCAAATCCCAGAAAACAGACCTTGTTTTCCATACCTTCATTAGCGGCTTGTCTTGTTGCTGCCTCTTTCGCTTCTTTCCAGGCTTAGGACAATCTTTCCAGTTTTTCAGCAACTCTTCCACTTCTTCGCTGCTCCTACGCTCTGGGGTTCCTCGGGTCTCTGATTTGCCATCGAACAGGTCTCCACGTTTTCTCCATGGATCATTCTTGCCGAGCCACCTCCGGTGCGCCATGAACACGGTTTTCGATGACCCTGGATCTTTCTCTAGTTGGAGATAGCTTGTGTTATCCATGCACCTAACGCATGCGCAGAATCCTTGGATAACCTGCCGCGAGATATACCCGCAACCTTGATAGTCTTGCACCATAGTGATCAACGCGGCTCTCATAGTGAAATAATCTTGTGCGACGGCGTCGTAAGTATTGGCTCCAGATTCCCATAACGTGGCTAGCTCCTCTTTCAACAGCCCGAGATACAGATTGATGTCGGTACCAGGTTGTTTTGGCCCTTGAATTAGCATACTCATTTGTATGTACTTCTTCTTCATGCACAACCATGGAGGGAGGTTGTACATCCATACAAACACGGGCCAAGTGTCGTGCGTGCTGCTCTGGCTACCGAACGGATTGAGTCCATCGGTGCTCGCACCAAGCCTGATGTTCCTCGAATCTCCACCGAATTCTGGGAATTCGAGGTCCAATGCTTTCCACTGGCTAGCATCTGAAGGGTGCGTCAGCAGCTCATCCTTTTCGGGGTCATCATCATCTCCTGGCTTCTTCCTTTCCGCATGCCATCGCATGAGCTTCACTTCCTTAGGGTCCGCGAAATAGCGCTGCAGACGAGGAGTGATAGGAAAGTACCATACCACTTTTCGAGGTGCTTTCTTCCCTTTCTTGTATCGACTCACGCCGCACACCGGACATGTGGTTTTCTCCGCGTCCTCGCCCCGATAAATGATGCAATCGTTGATGCATACATGATATCTAACGTGCGGTAGATCGAGAGGACAAACGATTTTCTTGGCATCCTCGATACTAGTTGGACATGTGTTCCCCTCCGGGAGACGATCTTGCCAGAATGCCATCATATCGTCGAAGCTTGCGTCGCTCAATTTGTGCTTTGCCTTCATCTCCATAGCCTTGAGCGTTACATTCAACCGGGTATCATCGGGCCTGCATCCTTCATACAATGGAGTAATCGCGTCTTTCTCAAGTTGCGCAAGCTTGTCTTTCTCTCTAGCGGCAGCCCTGGCATTACTCGTCTGCTTGAGAAGCAGCTCTTGCACATAAGGGTCCCGCACCCAGCCTGACGTTGTTCCATCGTCGTCTGCTCCTCCGTCATCTAGATCATCATCATCCCGGTCTGCTTCCGCACCTTCACCATCTCCAGGAGACTCTTCATCATCTCGCCCGTTCTCGCCGTGATGATGATCATCATCATGTTGGCCACCTTCACCGTCTCCATCATCTACGTCATCGCTTATCCAACGAGTGTATCCATCCATGAAACCATAGCGGAGCAGGTGCGCCTGCAGATTTCCGGAATCTGGGTCGATCACCCAGTTGAGTTTGCATCTTCTGCACGGACATCTTATATCTGTCTTGTTATTTCGTATCATGTCGGCCGTCGCACATTTCAAAAATCTAGCCACAATGCCTTCGCTCATTATGCGGACCATTTTTGCCTGCACGGTGTACACGGTACAATTTTGAAGTCTATTAGAACCACATAATGAATGCATGCATGCAATGGTCGATAGAAAATTTCAGCATGACCTATCCTAAAATTAGGACCTTTGCGAAATGCCAAAGTCTTGCCAAAATGGAAATGAATCAACATTTTGGCAAAACAAATGGCAACTTGTTCACATACAAACACAAGAGAGAGAGATCGAGACCGATCCATACACACATGAACATATCATTATCCTCTCCATACGCACATGCATGAGCATCATCGATGCTCTCCATATACACACACACATATGACCATCCTCTCCACATACACACATCATGAGCATCGATCATCTACATACATATGAGCACATCATCCATATACACATGAACACATCCTTACATGGACAACTTACCGAGATGAGAGACCGATCGCGAGAAAAGATGGAAAGGAGAGGTGCGCGCGTCGACCGGAGACCTCCTCTATTACTTATGTAACATCCAAAGCAAGTTTTACATGCTAAAAATGGTGAATGGGTGGAGAAATTGAGGTGGGAAGGAGAAGATCCCGACTAGATCTAAGAAGGAAGAAGAAGGGGAAAGTGAAGTGTGGGGTGGTGGATGTGTGGTCACACATGTGCACATAAAGTGCTGTCCTAAAAAAATCGACACATCCGTGGCGCACACGGCCCTAGTGCGCCAAAGGGAGTAGACACAACTGTGGCGCACTAGGCCATGTGCGCCACAGATGTTCCTACTCACAGTGGCGCACTAGGCCGAGTGCGCCACAGAAGTTTGTGGCCGTTTCACAGCAGAGGGGGGCGTGCGCTTAGGCGTAGCGCACCCCCCATGTGCGCCACAGATGAGACTAACAACCGTGGCGCACATGACCCTAGTGCGCTACAGATGTTTGGCGTGCGGCCAACAGGCCCCTGGCCCACACACATCTGTGGCGCACTATAGTCATGTTTGCCACGGTTATTCTAGTTACTAGTAGGGCACTGCCCACAGGTGAGCCACGCCTATTTTAGCCGTGGGGCACTTCAACCATGTGAGCCACGGATGTGCTGATTACCTATAGCCGTTTTCCTAGTAGTGCAAACACCACGACGTACGCAACGCACACACTGTGAGCCCGGAATCCCGTCCGCACCAACGCAACACACGCCTCCTCGCCTGCGTCTTCCTCTCCTAGCGCCGCCAGGGACCAACAACCCCAACGATCTCTATCGCCGGCCTTCCCCCTCTCCCTACCGGCCAGCTCCCGTGCCTTCTCCGGCGCCACAAGGCATGCGCCCCGCCCGCCTCGCTCGCTTTCCCATGTCGTCACCCCCTCCCGTCTCCTCCCTGCTCATAACCTGAACCCCGCCTCGACCCAAGGTCTTCGAGGCCTTTCTCCCCCGCAGAGCAACCCCGCCGCAGAGCGCCCCACGCTTACCCATCGTCTGCCCTCCTCCTATGGATCTCGTCCCGGCGCCGGCCGCAGGCTCCGACCAAGTATGCTACTGCCCTGGAGGCCTCGATCTCGCCCCTAAATCTCACTCGCACCACCTTTTCCTCCTATCCTCCTCGATGGATCCCCGGCAGCCGGACATGGAGCTCTCTCTGGCCCTCCTTCCTTGGTACCCCTCTGCCTCGGTCTTGACTCTCCGTTTTTCATCCCTGCCGTAGCAAGACCAGTCACCCCCTCCGTCCTGTCCCTATTCGTCTAGGAAGTTGGTACTCCCGGTGGTGTTGTTTACTTTATTTCTGATTAGCTTGCTGATTCAAGGCATACCAAGAACCTATATAAACAAGTGAAATTCAGCATAAAATAGCGATGTGGGACTATTGGACTATTGAATACTGCAATCAATCGACAGAGAGTCGCAGATGTCCCATCCAATCGGATGAAAAAGCCCACCGTCCATCCGATCAGAGACTCCTCAGGTCGCCTCGCTCTCCACTAAAAAAAAGACCGGTAATTCACTTATGGCTGGCATAGTGGGTAATTTTTTTTTGATAAAAGGATAAATTGGTCTAAAAAAGTGTTGGACTACAACTATTATGGATGGCATAGATTAGAAATTATTAAGTGGAGGAGATTACTGAAGGTGAGGAGAACATATCAAAATAAGTACTAGCCACGTGGTCCAGACCCTGGAGTTGGGTTGCGCATCGGTCTCTGCCTCTGTTTTGCCCATCCCCCACGTACAACTACAATGGCCCAATCCTCCCGCACCACTCCTCCTCCCGTACCTACGCGGTGGTGCCACGCCGCGCCGCGCCGCGCCGAGCGGCCTCCCCTCCCCGCCGAGCCCTCCCTCCCGTGGTCCCTCCTCTCCGTCGCTGCCGACTAGATCGTCACCAGGCAAAGACCTGGGGGCGAGGCAGCGGCGGCGTCTCTGATCGCGATCTGGCAGAAAGGCGGCGGCTTCCGTCCCGGCTGGTTTGGGGGTGGTGTTGCGGCGAGCGGCGGCCGGTGATCCTCGGCCCAGATGGTGGCAGGCGGCGACGAGGATCTGGGCCTAGCCATGATCTGTCCCATCCGTTGGCCTCGACGCCGGCGTCCAGGCGACTCGTGTAGGGTTTGCAGCATAGAAAACAAAAATTTTCCTACGATGGGAACTATGTACCAAGATCTATCTACTAGATACAAACAACGGGCGGATGTATGTCCGTAGAGAACATACCCTTGAAGACCGACAAAGCTTAACGAGTTCAACTCATGGTTGATGTAGACGATCTCTCGTCGATCTCAAGATCGAGAGGAAGTCCTAGCACCGCAAAGCAGTAGCGCATCCGTGCTCGCACACACGTACAAGACACCGAGAAACCTTCGCCTCCTTGCTCCAGCGATGCAGCGGAAGCACAACCCTTTCTTGCCGAATAGCCACCGGGAACATGTATCTCGCTAGTCCGAGACCATGGGGGATAAATTCTAGAGGGGGAGAGAGATCCTTCACGAGGAGGTGTGAGTGAGAGAGAGGAGAGGGGGTGTCTTTTATAGGAGGAGGGGGGCACCCAAGGGGGTGGCCACCGGCCATGGGGGATGCCCCCTCCCCTCCTTCATTCATGTGGGTGGACACTCCACTCACAAAAATCCATTCAAATCCCTCCACTCAAAATCCCACTCAAACTTGCCATTAAATTTCCACCAAATTTAATGCAAACTATCATTAAATAAAACTCTTTTATTTTATTCAGAATTTTGTCAATTACTTTAATGACATAAATAACCCCTTGCTAGAATTCTATTTCACATGCATAACCTCTTTATGCCATTTCACCCGAAAACCTGTTTCGGTATCTAGTGAAATAAATTCCTGCGCTTGTTTATTCTTTCGGCATGAAACATTTGCTCCAACTGGATGTCAGTGTCCCTTAAGTGTGTCACCCTATGGTTCGCGAATAATGCGGACATGATTGAGACCCTTCTTCGATCAATAATCAGTAGCGGGACCTGGAGATCCATACTGACTCCCACACATTCAACGATGACTTTCATGCGATCGTCGAAACCTTTTACGCTTGTATCTTAATCCCTTTGTTTCACGATATATTACATGTCCGAGATTCGATCATCGGTATCTCCATACCTAGTTTGATCTCGTTACTGACATGCACTCTTTTCTCGTTCCCGTGATATAACATTCTAGTGATCAAATCACTTGCTTGCAAGCTAACCAATGTGATATCACCGAGAAGGCCCAGAGTATATCTATCCGTCATCGGGATGAACAAATTCCACTCTTGATCCATGATTCTCAACATAACACTTTAGTAGCTTTGAAGCCATCTTTATAATCACCCAGTTATGGTGTGACGTTTGATGTCAACAAGAAACTCTTCCGGTGTTAGTGATTGGCATGATCTCATGGTCTAAGGATTAGGACTACTTCGTAAGTTGTTTATAGCAATATAAACTCAATGACTTTGATCGTAATGCTATACTTCGGATGAATGTTCATCACACCATTACTCTAATGTTGTGATCTCGTTATTAACAACACCCAATGTCTATGATTAGGAAACTGTGATCATCTTGTTAATCAACGAACTAGTTTATGAGAGAGGCATAGCTAGGAACTTTCTGTTTGTTTATTAAACACACATGTATTAACGTTTCCGTATTAATAAAATTATAGCATGCAAAATAAACATCTATCATATACTTGGAATACACATAATATACACTTTATTATTGCCTCTCAGGGCATATTCCCTTCAACTCGGGCCTTGTCCATGACACTAGGGCGCTTGGGGCATCTGCTCCCGGCATGGTGGTGGTGGCCTCCTTCTCCATCGGAATGGTCGGCCAGGTGGTCTTGCCGTCTTGCGGCGGATCTAGCTAGTTTTTAGCAGGCGGAGTGGGGGCTACTGGCTCGGTTTCAATAAAGGAGGTGGTACTGGATCCCTCTCAAGCCAAGATGATGATCTGCCAGATGTTGGTCTCCATTGATCTAGTTTCTATGTCGTGTTCCGGAAGGCTTCGCTGGCGAACTCCATAAGCGCTATCATGCCATGAGTTTGCTGAAAGGATTGAATTCGGTCATACGCACCCATGTTTTACCCTAACCGTTTGGTTTCAGAGGGTGTGCTTCGAAGCTTTGTTGGCAATTATTATCATGGGGCATGTTCTCGTTCCATGGTGGTGACGGAGAAAGTCATGAATATCGAGATCTTAGGACAGACAATGATGGTTCGAGTCTGGGTGGTGATGAGGAATTGGCTAGGTGACTTGTGAATTGGAGCAGTGACATGCAAGTGGGGGCGAATGCACATGAGAGGTTCATGGTCCTACCTCTCAGGGTGAAAACCCAGGGTCTGGCCTTAACTGGTTGTGCCTGGCAATGGCCTTGTTGAAGGTATTGTTTTGAGAGTGTGGACTTTCTTCAGAGTGAAAACCTAGATCTTTGATCGGATGATGACGGTGTTTGTGCACTGTTTTCTTTTTGGAGGCGTCGTTTTTTGATAAGCTGAACTTCTGGCGCTGTCTTGGTGGTGGTAGTACTGCTGTTTCAATTAATGAATCACTGTAGCGGGACTTTTCTTTTTATAATTCTTTTTTCTTTTTTTGGCTGTGTGCATCCGTGGTGGCCGATAGGACAATGCTTTGTTGAAGAGGTTGAGTGTAATTAATATCCTCTAATATTAATATATGCTCATTTCCAAAAAAAAGTACTAGCCACGTTCACATGGCCACTTAATGGAAAAACACATTTGCTTTTTAACCCGTTAGGGCTTGTTTGATTCATAGGAATTGCATAGGAATTGTGTAGGATTCGAATCCTATGGGAATTTTTCCTATGTTATTGTTTGATTCATAGGACCACAGCCTATAGGAATCTTGTAGTGCAATTCCTATAGGAAAGAAACATTAGATCATACCTCATGGAAAAATTCCTTTGCTACATCAAACAAAGTTCCTCTTCCCATAGGTTTCAAGTTGGCATGACATCTCAATCCTATGTTTTTCCTATTCCTATACTTTTCCTATCCTATGAATCAAACAAGCCCTTAGAGGGCGGCTCTAAGGAAACAACCGATTCGAGCGTTCATCGGGGATCGAGCTCTAGGATGCCTTAAGGTTTATGTTTCTACGAGCTAGTGTACTCTATGGGTAAGAAAATAGTCAAAATTTGCATCCACTGGGTCAGGAGAAAAGATTGTGAGCAACCAAACGCACCCCAAGTGAGCCTACACAGGCGGGTCCAGGAACCGAGCCATGTTCTGTTGATAGTTTTGCTGCTCGTATTGCCTTGTCTGGCATGAGAGCATAAGTGTTTGGTTGCATCTTTATGCTCTCTAGATGAAAATTTTGCATGTTTTGTTACACATACGTTGTAGGAGATATGCCATAGAGATAAATAATAAATATGTTTTATTGTCATATCTCAAATGTTTACAACAAATTTTATATCATGCTATAATTGTATTAAGCGGAAACATTAGTACACAAGTGACATGTAAATAAACCAAGTATATAGTAGCCTCTATTCAACTATCCTATTGGTCAATTGATGATCAATGTTTCCTGATCATGGACATTTATGCCAATTTGAGGTCATGCCAATGGATGAATGATATGATGGATACACACCCAACCATAGTATTGCAATATGACTCCGGATGACACCCGCTGGGTTCGGGGCCGGGTTTGCACCCCCCATACCCGCCCCTGCCACTTGCCTCCATACCCGCGGTCGGGTCCGTTTCCCTACCAGACCCGTGACCTGCCGGGTTTGCGGGGACCCGACGGCGACCCACGAGAGAGGAGAACTACGACGGTGACCAACCATGCTTTGCGGATGCCGGTAGATGGACGTAGAGGATGAGTCCGTTTCCCCACCCGAAAACCTGTTTCGGTATCTAGTGAAATAAATTCCTGTGCTTGTTTATTCTTTCGGCATGAAACATTTGCTCCAACTGGATGTCAGTGTCCCTTAAGTGTGTCACCCTACGGTTCGCGAATAATACGGACATGATAGAGACCGTTGTCCGATCAATAATCAGTAGCGGGACCTGGAGATCCATACTGACTTCCACACATTCAACGATGACTTTCCTGTGATCGTGGGAACCTTTTACGCTTGTATCTTAATCCCTTTGTTTCACGATATATTACATGTCCGAGATTCGATCATCGGTATCTCCATACCTAGTTTGATCTCGTTACTGACATGCACTCTTTTCTCGTTCCCGTGATATAACATTCTAGTGATCAAATCACTTGCTTGCAAGCTAACCAATGTGATATCACCGAGAGGGCCCAGAGGATATCTATCCGTCATCGGGATGAACAAATTCCACTCTTGATCCATGATTCTCAACATAACACTTTAGTAGCTTTGAAGCCATCTTTATAATCACCCAGTTACGGTGTGATGTTTGATGTCAACAAGAAACTCTTCCGGTGTCAGTGATTGGCATGATCTCATGGTCTAAGGATTAGGACTACGTCGTAAGTTGTTTATAGCAATATAAACTCAATGACTTTGATCGTAATGCTATACTTCGGATGAATGTTCATCACACCATTACTCTAATGTTGTGATCTCGTTATTAACAACATCCAATGTCTATGATTAGGAAACTGTGATCATCTTGTTAATCAACGAACTAGTTTATGAGAGAGGCATAGCTAGGAACTTTCTGTTTGTTTATTAAACACACATGTATTAACGTTTCCGTATTAATAAAATTATAGCATGCAAAATAAACATCTATCATATACTTGGAATACACATAATATACACTTTATTATTGCCTCTCAGGGCATATTCCCTTCAGTCTTCCACTTGCACTAGAGACAATAATCTAGTTACACAGTGATGTATCTAACACCCATGGAGTTTTGGTGTAGATCATGTTTTGCTCTAGGGAGAGTTTTAGTCAACGGATCTGCTACATTGAGATCCGTATGTACTTTACAAATCTTTATATCTCCATCCTTGACATGATCGCGGATGGAGTGAAACCGGCGCTTAATATGCTTGGAATGCTTGTGAGACCTTGGCTCTTTAGCATTGGCAATGACACCATTGTTGTCACCATAGATCACCATTGGGTCCAATGCGTTTGCAACCACACCTAGTTCGGATATGAACTCCTTCATCCAAACTGCTTCCTGAGCCGCTTCTGAAGCAGCAATATATTCGGCCTCCGTTGTTGATCCCGCCACAACAGGTTGTTTGGAGCTCCTCCAACTAACCACTCCGCCATTCATGAGAAATACGTATCCGGATTGAGACTTAGAGTCATCCGGATCGGTATCAAAGTGTCACATCCCAAATTTTAGATTTGGTTCTCCATATCATTCATATCATTGCATCATACTTTTCCATGCAAAACCGTCGATTGAAAAAAAATCGGCGAAACGCTATTTTCAAAACCCTATTCCATTTTACTACGGAGCTCCTACGGGAGGCATTAGTAGGACTAGTGTAGTCCACCCTTTTAGCCTAGTGGTTCCACTCAAACATTGACCCTAGGTTGTTCCCCTCGATTTTACAAAAACGTAGGAGCAAGAATCGCTCGATTCGGAGCTCGTACGGAAAAGTTACGGCCGTTTTATTAAAAGATAGAAAATCGGCCCGACTTCGCCGTGTTCGCCTCCAACCGCGCGCCGTGTCCACGTAGGACCCCACGAGGGGGCCCCACTTAAAAGGCCGCCGCCCCTGCCTCGGTACCCATGCCCGACTCTCTCTCGAGCCCCGCGCGCGCCGCCTCCTAGAACCGCCCGCCGCCGCCTCGAATCTCGTGCCGAGCCGGCGCCGCCCTCGGGACTCCGCCGCCGCCGCAGGTACCGCCGCCGCCTCCTCTCCCCGCGCCACAGCCCGCCTCCGAGCCGCCGCTGCAGCACCCCGCCACCGCGCCTGCTCCGCCCCGCCTGCAGCAGCCGCCCGCAGCGCCGCCGCTGCAGCGCCACGCCGCTCCCGCAGCCGCCCCGCGCGCGCACGCACGCGCCCGCACGCCACCGCCGCCGCGACTGCGCTCGCTACCGCGCCGCTCGCTGCCGCTGCCGCGCGCCGCGCCGTCGCCGCCTCACGCCGCGTTGACTGTCTCGATCCACGCGCTGACCGTCTCCTTTCCGCGCAGGAAAAACGCCGTCGCCGGAACCGATCGCCGCCGCCGTCCCGAGTTCGCCGCCGTTTGTCTCCGGTGAGTCCGCAGCCACCGTTAGATTTCAGATCAACGGTCCAGATCGGCCGTTGACCGGTCAATACCCAGGCGTTTACTAGTCAGACGCCCTGTCAGCGCCCAGTCAGCAGCCGCGTTGACTAGTCAACAAACTGGGTAATTACCTTAATCGATTTAGTTGACAGATTTCGGTAGAAACTTGTAAATTATGTAGAAATTAAACCGCTAGGCCAAAAATTGCAAATAAAATATGTGTAGATTCAGTGAGTCGTGTAGAATCTTGCTGTACCAATGTTTCACACTTTTGCAGCAAGATTCAGTACAGTTTAATCAATTTTGTTAATGGCCTTTTTGGAGTAATTAATTCGTAGAAAAATATACGTAGCTCCAAAAATTGCGTATGATATGTCCCTGGATTCAGTGGAACGAGGGGAATGTCATCGTGAATTAAAAGGATAGGCTTACAGTGAAAACTTCTGCAGAAACTATCTAGTGGCTTTCTGCAGTGTTTTAATTACTCCGGGAGTTTTATATTTCCTTTTTGAGTAATTCCAATTGATACTGTTTGTAAATAGAAATGCCTATACTGTAGAATTTACCCAAGATTTTACAAACAATATAGTACCGATAGTGAATTATTTGAGTTCTAGCTCTAGTTTTGAGCATTATATTTTGCATATTAGTTTTCCTTGCGCTAAAACTATTTTCCATGCATGCAATCAGTACCTCTACTGATTACTATTATGTGGTGTTGCTGTAGCATCACCCCACTTGTGATGCATGCATTCATGCATCATCTTTGTTGCATATGCTTGTGGATTGTTTGTTTATGATTGCAATTGTATCGTGTATATTGTGACGAGTGCAACGCTTGCTCGTGTGTGGATTGTTCTTCCGACCGCTACAACCAAGGCAAGTAGATGCTACTTTGTTCATGATATCGTCCTACTATTTTCAATGCATTGTCGTGTATTTTGTAGATGCATGTGTAGGATGATACTATCGCTATGCTATCTCCTATTATGTGGTAGGGCCTTCCTTGTAGATGAACCACCGTTGGTAGATGTGCTTAGCCATGCTATGTTGAACGAGGGCTGGGTTACATCACTGAGACTTGTTTCTAAAAGTATTGGTTTGTGAAAACTAAAACAACTTAATCAATGAATCTCCTGGGTGTGATGGGATTGAAATTTTTGGTGGTTTATTGCGGAAAGGCACCCAGGTATCGAGAGAAATTGATTGGCTTCTTTATTATGTAGCTTACGTGTACAATCATGTGCCAATAATAAAATGGGCGGTTGGTTGGACTTAGTAGGTTGTGGTAACCCGAACCCGCGTATCCAGAGATGTAGAATTTTGGTAGGTTGGACCGGTGCGCGTCGGGATTGGGGTGCTACTTCCCGAACAGTCTCTTCTTGGACTTCTCCCTATCATCACCCAAAATAAGAGTGATGGCACGAGCTGGGCTGGACAAGTCACATGGGTAAAGTGTACTAACCTCTGCAGGGTGTATAATCTAATCGATTAGCCGTGTCCCCGGTTATGGACAACTGAGTTGCTTGATATTGATTCCATGACATGTTTCTCGCTCATTCTAATTTTATAATTGTTTTAATATTGTTGGGTTAACTTAATTGGGATCTTTTCAAAGAAAATCAAAAACTGTTTATGAAAGTAGGACAAAGGTATTTGCAAATGCAAGCCAGACACAGCTCCACTTGCCAAATATGCATGTAGATGTTAGTACTATTGTCTCTTTTACTAGCTCTACTTGCCATACATTCCATGTATTGACCCTTCGGGGCTGCTACGTTTCATGTTGCAGGTTATTCCGATTCTGAGTAATCGATATAGGCCACGGTACTCCACTCGGCACTTGTTCACTTGTGGGCAATTTGAAGATTGGAGGGTTTACTTTATTTATGTTGCTACCCTAATAATTTGAGCTAGCCTTGGGCTAAGCTTTTATTGTAATAATGGTACTCTGGATCATCGTCATGATACACGGATATTTTACTATGTTATTCATCTTATTCTATTGTGGGCCAATGAACCGATCTAGGGATTGGCATGTCACATATAAGCCTCGGTCTTTTCAGAACCGCGGTGTTACAAGATGGTATCAGAGCCCGTGTGTCGACTGTAGGATCGTGACCTAGGATTGGATTAGGAAGCCTTAGATTTACTAAAGCCTATATTAACTCTGTCTTTCATCTTATGCCTTTCACCCTCGTAAATTCTTACCATATGCTATTCTCACACTTTCCTCTTTTACTTGATAGATGGGAGAAGTCAGGACTGAGTATGCCACCATGGAGTCACCAAGGCCCTTTGCAAGACAGTTAGCTCAGCTCTCGCAGTCATTGGGATTGCCACTGCCCATGTTCAAGGGAAGAAGGTTGTACACCTATGGATATGGAGAGGATGCATGGGAGATCACTACCTTCATATTCAGGGATGCCGCCTTGCCAAATCCTGTGCATCTGATCTACACCAAGACATACTGCAACTGGGGACTTGGAATCAACTTGGCCATACATGAAGCCATGTCTCGCCAGTGCCATAATGTCCGACACCTACTGCCAGCAGATTCACCCTACCGTGACTATGGGAGGCGTGATGAAGATGGGCACATTGTGGTTACCCCGGGCGACAGGAACAACATGCCGCCCCGTCGGAGGCACATAGAGGACATGGAAAGGAGAATGGAGCTCTAGCTGAGAAGGTGATGATGATAAACGAGATTGCAGATTTTGCTAGCAATGGTATGGTGGTCCAAGGACAGGAGATTGACACCCTGCATGAAGCTGTGGGAGTTCTGGAGAATGCCCTGATAGCCAGAGATGCAACCATAGCTCATCTTCATGGCACTGTGCAGGAGAACACCCAGAACATACAACAGCTGCAAGGGACCGTCCAGGAAAGGGACCAAACTATTGAAGCTATGACATCCCAGATTGCCGCTCTCCAAGCACAGCTGAATCCACCCTCTGATGATGACAATGGAGATGATGGCAACAATGGGGATGTTGATGACAATGGGAACGATGATGATGATGAGGACGAGGATGATGATGATGGAGACGATGATGGTGGAGGAGATGAAGCCGTTGCAGTTGCAGCGGAGAGTGAAGAAGAAGAGGAGGATCCAGAAGAGGTGGAGTTTGAGATCTCAAGTGATGATTCATGAGAAGTGTACACTCCGCCGCCATGGTTGTACCGCGAACCGAAGCGCCAACGCATGAGTGCAAGGACCTACCGCAACCTCTTCAAGAAGTAGATAGAAGTCCACCAATTAGTCCACGTTAGGCAAATTCGTTAGGATTAGTCTCGATCGATGTGAAGCTTAGTTCGTGTTAGTTTAAGAGTGTTTAGTTGCTTATTTGTGTACTGCAATATCCCAGGAATTATTTGTGCGAATTATATGAAAGAGTTATGGCAATTTTGGTTAACATCTGTGTTATTTTCGCTGCAGTTTTTCTGCTGACACAGCAGTACTGTACGATTTTTCATATTTTTCTGGTAACTGGGAAAAATCTGAAAAAAATTGGGCTGATGCGAAACTCTCTGTACTATATGTGCAAAAATCATCTAAATTTCTGACGAATTTAAGTCAGGCGGAAAAATTCGTGAACGCTGCTGGACTGTTCTGGCAGATTGCTGTTTTTGTTGTTTAGTTGATCAACTGTTTGGTTAACCTTTGCCAACTCTTGTAAAACTATTTCAGTAGGTATATACTGCTAGGATAACCCCTGGGATGTTTCTGGATCACTTGTTTGTTGATGTGTTGCTTGCTTGTGATTGTCTGCTATTGCTTGTTGTTGTTTGATCATATGCATGGGTAGAATCCTATTGACGTAGTTGATTCTCTCTAAGCTTACCTGTGCTGAACCGCAGATGCCTCCCCGCCGTCAATCCACTGAGTTGGAGAAGCTCATGGCATCTCAGGCACAGCTGACCCAAGTGATGACTCAGTTCATGGCAACTCAGAACAACAACAACAACAATGGAAACAACCAGCCTCAGGGAGATGCTCTCACCAGATTTCTGAGGCTAAGGCCAGCTAAGTTCTCTACTGCAACGGAACCAATGGTTGCACTCGACTGGTTGCGTTCAGTCAACAAGGATCTAGTAACTGTTGGATACACTGATGCTGAGAAGGTGAGGTTTGCCGCTCACCTACTGGAGGGACCAGCCGCTTCTTGGTGGGACACTTTTCAGATCACCCACCCGCTGGACACCGTGACTTGGGCAATGTTTGAGGAAGGTTTCAGGACCAACCACGTGTCTTCAGGAGTTCTGAGCCTGAAGAGGAAGGAGTTCCGCAACTTGCGCCAAACCAATCGCACCGTGGCTGAGTACATTGAAGAGTTCAACAACCTGTCCCGTTATGCACCTGAGGATGTTGACACTGATGCAAAAAGGAGGGAGAGATTCCTGGATGGCCTCAGTGATGAGCTTTCAGTGCAGATACTGGTGGTTTATTGCCCCACTTTCCAGGAACTTATGGACAAGGCCAGGATCTTGGAAGGGAAGCACAAGCAGGTGCAAAACCGCAAGAGAAAGAGCAACAATCACCACTCTGGTTCACATCACAAGTCTCGCACTTCATATGATGGATACTCCAAGCATGGAGGGAGTGACCATGGGAGCCATGACCGCCACCACCATGGAGGCGATGGGCATCGTCATGACAACCATAGGAGCACCCACCACAGCCACAAGGGAGGACACTCTCACCACTCTGGAGGACACGGTGGACATGACCGCAACCGCGATCGCAGCTTCGTGAAGAAGGATCTGAGTGAGGTGACGTGATTCAAGTGTAAACAGAAGGGACACTATGCTGACAACTGTCCGGAGAGGAAAGGACTGAAGCCAACCAACAACGAGAAGGCCACAGTGAACCACATGAATGTGGAGGAGATCCCAGATGAGCCTGACCTTGTGATTGGTAAGTTTCCAATCAACACTCACCCAGCTTTCATACTTTTCGATACTGGTGCATCGCATTCATTCATATCAAGGGCATTTGTGGATAAGTATAAGTTACCTACTGAGTCTATGAAAGGGTCTATTAGAGTGAGTTCACCTGGAGGAGATATGATAGCTAGCGCGGGATGCCGCAACTTAACTGTGAGGATTGGAACACACGACTTCATTGCACATCTGGTAGTGTTGGAATCACAGGGATTAGACGTTATTCTGGGTATGGATTGGATGTATATGCATGAGGGACACATAGATTGTGCACAGCGAGCTGTTTCACTCAAAACCCCGGATGGTAAGAGGATTAGGTTCAAGTCGGCTGTACGACCAGGAACGTGTAAGTTGAATTCTCTTAAGGGGGTTAGCATGGATACTGTACCAGTGATTAGGGATTACCTCGACGTGTTTCCGGAAGATCTGCCAGGGATGCCACCTGACAGGGAAGTAGAGTTTCTTATCGACCTGATGTCGGGAACAGGACCTATTGCAAAGAAACCATATAAGATGGATGTGGATGAGCTGAAGGAATTGAAGAAGCAGTTGAAAGAGCAGCTGGAAAAGGGGTTCATTCAGCCTAGTTCGTCGTCATGGGGTGCACCTGTTCTGTTTGTGGAGAAGAAAGACAGCAGCACGAGATTAGTAGTGGACTATCGCTCGCTGAATGAAGTAACCATCAAGAACAAGTACCCTCTGCTGAACATAAATGATTTGTTTGATCAACTGGAAGGAGCAAAGGTGTTCAGCAAGATTGATCTGCGATCAGGCTACTTCCAATTGAAGATCCGGGAGGAGGACGTACCAAAAACCGCCTTCACCACTAGGTATGGTTTATATGAGTATACGGTTATGTCTTTTGGACTAACGAATGCCCCGGCGTATTTCATGACCATGATGAACAAGGTATTTATGGAGTACTTGTACAAGTTCGTGGTGGTGTTTATTGATGACATACTGATATATTCCAAGGATGATGCTGAGCATGAGAAACATCTGCGACTGGTTATGGAGAAGCTGAGGGAACACAAGCTGTACGCCAAATTCAGCAAGTGTGAATTCTGGCTTAACACTGTTGGATTTCTTGGACACGTAGTGTCAGGAGAAGGAGTCGTTGTTGATCCAAGCAAAGTGACTGCAGTAACTGAGTGGGAAGCACCCAAGAATGCGGGAGAGATTCGCAACTTTCTGGGACTTGCTGGATATGACAGGAGGTTCATTGAAAACTTTTCCAAGATTGCAAAGTCGATGACTGAACTTCTGAAGAAGGAGAGGAAGTTTGAATGGTCAGACATATGTGAAGCCAGCTTTCAGGATCTGAAGCGTCGACTAGTGACCGCAGCCGTTCTGTGTTTACCAGATCTTCAGTAGGATTTCTAAGTGTACTGCGATGCCTCTCGACAAGGACTTCGGAGTGTGCTGATGCAAGATGGGAGAGTAGTGTCTTATGCCTCGCGACAACTCAAGCACCATGAGTGGAATTACCCCACACACGACTTGGAGTTAGCGTCAGTGGTTCATGCGCTCAAGGTATGGAGGCATTATTTAATGGGAAAACACTGTGATGTGTACACCGACCACAAGAGCCTGAAATACATATTCACGCAGAAGGAACTGAACATGAGGCAAAGGAGATGGTTAGAACTTATCAAAGATTATGATATGAATCTACAATACCACCCAGGGAAGGCCAATGTAGTAGCAGATGCTCTGAGTCGGAAGGTTTATGCCAATGGATTGACAATTGGGGAATTGCCTGAGGATTTGTGCAAGCAGTTCAAGGACCTTAGACTGGAGGTAGTATCTGAAGGGTACTTGGCAACAATGGAAGTCCAACCAACGCTACAGGACAGAATCAAGAGGGCTCAAGTGGGAGACAAAGAGATAGATGAAGTAAAGGAAAAGATGAAGGAGGGTCGAGCAAAGGAATTCCGCGAGAATGAGCAAGGAACCTTGTGGTATGGAGATCGTTTGTGCGTTCCCAACGATCCCGAGATGAGTAAATTGATTCTGCAGGAAGCTCATGACTCGCCATACTCTATACATCCGGGCAATACGAAGATGTATATGGACCTAAAGGACAGATTCTGGTGGAACAACATGAAGGGAGACATCGCAGAGCATATTGCCCTATGTGATGTATGTAGCCGAGTGAAGGCGGAACACGAGAAGCCAGCAGGATTGCTATAGCCATTGCCCGTGCCGGATTGGAAGTGGGATAGAGTGGGAATGGATTTTATCACAGGATTGCCCAGGACCAGGTCAGGATATGACTTCATTTGGGTAGTGGTCGACCATTTGACCAAGGTAGCCCACTTTATACCGGTGAAGACGACCTATACGAGTGCAAAGTTGGCCAAGATCTATATGGACATGATTGTGTGCCTACATGGGGTTCCCAAGAGTATTGTATCTGATAGAGGCACCCAATTTACCTCACACTTCTGGCGCCAGCTGCATGAGTCACTTGGCACTAGATTGGAGTTTAGCACAGCGTTTCACCCGTAGACTGATGGACAGACCGAGAGGGTGAATCAGATTTTGGAGGACATGCTGAGAGCTTGCGCCTTGGCTCATGGCTCTAGTTGGGATGAGAATTTACCGTATGCGGAGTTTTCCTACTACAACAGCTATCAAACCAGCATCAAGACGTCACCGTTCGATGTGCTATATGGGAAACGGTGCCGGACACCATTGCTATGGGATGGAGTAGGAGAACGTCAGTTGTTTGGGCCTGATTTGATCAAGGATGTTGAGGAGAAGGTCGCCTTGATTAGGGACAGGCTAAAGGTAGCACAATCAAGGCAGAAGAGCTACGCTGACGCCAAGCGCAAGGAAGTGGTGTATGAGATAGGTGATAGAGCATACCTCAGAGTGTCGCCACTTCGTGGAATCAAGAGATTTGGAATTAAGGGTAAGCTGGCACCTCGGTTTATTGGACCGTATCGGGTCTCAGCACGCAAAGGAGAAGTTGCTTATCAGTTGGAGTTGCCAGAAGCTCTGTCCGCTGTTCACAATGTGTTCCACGTATCCCAGCTGAAGAAGTTCCATCCGGAGATGGTGGATGCACCATTGAGAGACACTGTACCGCTAGAGGAGGTTCAGCTTAAGAATGACTTGACCTATGAGGAGAAACCGGTCAAGATTCTGGAGACAGCAGAGAGGACTACCCGTACCAAGACAATCAGGTTTTGCAAGGTGCAGTGGAGCCACCACACCGAAGAGGAAGCCACTTGGGAGCGTGAGGATGACATCCGAGAGGACTACCCACACCTATTTGCTAGCCGCGCCGAATCTCGAGGACGAGATTCATCTTAAGGGGGTTAGTCTTGTCACATACCAAATTTTAGATTTGGTCCTGCATATCATTCATATCATTGCATCATACTTTTCCATGCAAAATCGTCGATTGAAAAGAATCAGCGAAACGCTATTTTCAAAACCCTATTCCATTTTACTACGGAGCTCCTGCGGGAGGCATTAGTAGGACTAGTGTAGTACACCCTTTTAGTCTAGTGGTTCCACTCAAAAATTGACCCTAGGTTGTTCCCCTCGATTTTACAAAAACGTAGGAGCAAGAATCGCTCGATTCGGAGCTCACACGGAAAAGTTACGGCCATTTTATTAAAAGATAGAAAATCGGCCCGACTTCGCCGTGTTCGCCTCCAACCGCGCGCCGTGTCCGCGTAGGACCCCACGAGGGGGCCCCACTTAAAAGGCCGCCGCCCCTGCCTCGTTACCCGTGCCCGACTCCCTCTCGAGCCCCGCGCGCGCCGCCTCCTAGAACCGCCCGCCGCCGCCTCGAATCTCGTGCTGAGCCGCCGCCGCCCTCGGGACTCCGCCGCCACCGCAGGTACCGCCGCCGCCTCCTCTCCCCGCACCACCGCCCGCCTCCGAGCCGCCGCTGCAGCACCCCGCCGCCGCGCCTGCCCCGCCCCGCCTGCAGCAGCCGCCCGCAGCGCCGCCGCTGCAGCGCCCCGCAGCCGGCGCCTCCACGCGCGCTGCACGCCACGCCGCGCCCGCAGCCGCCCCGCGCGCGCACGCGCGCGCCCGCTGGGTTTGATGAATGATGATCAATGTTTCCTGATCATGTAAATAAACCAAGTATCTAGTAGCCTCTATTCAACTATCCTATTGGTCAATTGATGATCAATGTTTCCTGATCATGGACATTTATGCCAATTTGAGGTCATGTCATTGGATGAATGATGTGATGGATACACACCCAACCATAGTATTGCAATATGACTCCAGATGACACCCGCTGGGTTCGGGGCCGGGTTTGCACCCCCCATACCCTCCCCTGCCACTTGCCTCCATACCCGCGGTCGGGTCCGTTTCCCCACCAGACCCGTGACCTGCCGGGTTTGCGGGGACCCGACGGCGACCCACGAGAGAGGAGAACTACGACGGTGACCAGCCATGCTTTGCGGCTGTCGGCAGATGGACGTAGAGGATGAGTCCGTTTCCCCAACCGAAAACCTGTTTCGGTATCTAGTGAAATAAATTCCTGTGCTTGTTTATTCTTTCGGCATGAAACATTTGCTCCAACTGGATGTCAGTGTCCCTTAAGTGTGTCACCCTACGGTTCGCAAATAATGCGGACATGATAGAGACCCTTGTCCGATCAATAATCAGTAGCAGGACCTGGAGATCCATACTGACTTCCACACATTCAACGATGACTTTCCTGTGATCGTGGGAACCTTTTACGCTTGTATCATAATCCCTTTGTTTCACGATATATTACATGTCCGAGATTCGATCATCGGTATCTCCATACCTAGTTTGATCCCGTTACTGACATGCACTCTTTTCTCGTTCCCGTGATATAACATTCTAGTGATCAAATCACTTGCTTGCAAGCTAACCAATGTGATATCACCGAGAGGGCCCAGAGGATATCTATCCGTCATCGGGATGAACAAATTCCACTCTTGATCCATGATTCTCAACATAACACTTTGGTAGCTTTAAATCCATCTTTATAATCACCCAGTTACGGTCTGATGTTTGATGTCAACAAGAAACTCTTCCGGTGTTAGTGATTGGCATGATCTCATGGTCTAAGGATTAGGACTACTCGGTAAGTTGTTTATAGCAATATAAACTCAATGAATTTGATCGTAATGCTATACTTCGGATGAATATTCATCACAACATTACACTAATGTTGTGATCTCGTTATTAACAACATCCAATGTCTATGATCAGGAAACGGTGATCATCTTGTTAATCAACGAACTAGTTTATGAGAGGCATAACTAGGAACTTTCTGTTTTTTTATTAAACACACATGTATTAACATTTCCGTATTAATACAATTATAGCATGCAAAATAAACATCTATCATATACTTAGAATAGACATCATAAACACTTTATTATTGCCTCTCAGGGCATATTCCCTTCAATTTTCCACTTGCACTAGAGACAATAATCTAGTTACACAGTGATGTATCTAACACCCATGGAGTTTTGGTGTAGATCATGTTTTGCTCTAGGGAGAGTTTTAGTCAACGGATCTGCTACATTGAGATCCGTATGTAGTTTAAAAATCTTTATATCTCCATCCTTGACATGCTCGCGGATGGAGTGAAACCGGCGCTTAATATGCTTGAAATGCTTGTGAGACCTTGGCTCTTTGGCATTGGCAATGGCACCATTGTTGTCACCATAGATCACCATTGGGTCCAATGCGTTTGCAACCACACCTAGTTCGGATATGAACTCCTTCATCCAAACTGCTTCCTGAGCCGCTTCTGAAGCAGCAACATATTCGGCCTCCGTTGTTGATCCCGCCACAACAGGTTGTTTGGAGCTCCTCCAACTAACCGCTCCGCCATTCATGAGAAATACGTATCCGGATTGAGACTTAGAGTCATCCGGATCGGTGTCAAAGTGTCACATACCAAATTTTAGATTTGGTTCTGCATATCATTCATATCATTGCATCATACTTTTCCATGCAAAACCGTCAATTGAAAAGAATCGGCGAAACGCTATTTTCAAAACCCTATTCCATTTTACTACGGAGCTCCTGCGGGAGGCATTAGTAGGACTAGTGTAGTCCACCCTTGTAGCCTAGTGGTTCCACTAAAAAATTGACCCTAGGTTGTTCCCCTCGATTTTACAAAAACGTAGGAGCAAGAATCGCTCGATTCGGAGCTCGTACGGAAAAGTTACGGCCGTTTTATTAAAAGATAGAAAATCGGCCCGACTTCGCCGTGTTCGCCTCCAACCGCGCGCCGTGTCCGCGTAGGACCCCACGAGGGGGCCCCACTTAAAAGGCTGCCGCCCCTGCCTCGGTACCCGTGCCCCGCGTGCGCCGCCTCCTAGAACCGCCCGCCGCCGCCTCGAATCTCGTGCCGAGCCGCCGCCGCCCTCGGGACTCCGCCACCGCCGCAGGTACCGCCGCCGCCTCCTCTCCCCGCGCCACCGCCCGCCTCCGAGCCGCCGCTGCAGCACCCCGTCGCCGCGCCTGCCCCGCCTCGCCTGCAGCAGCCACCCGCAGCGCCGCCGCTGCAGCGCCCCGCCGCTGGCGCATCCGCGCGCGCTGCACGCCACGCCGCGCCCGCAGCCGCCCCGCGCGCGCACGCCACCGCCGCCGCGCCGCTCGCTGCCGCTGCCGCGCGCCGCGCCGTCGCCGCCTCGCACTGCGTTGACTGTCTCGATCCACACGCTGACCGTCTCCTTTCCGCGCAGGAAAAACGCCGTCGCCGGAACCGATCGCCGCCGCCGTCCCGAGTTCGCCGCCGTTTGTCTCCGGTGAGTCCGCAGCCACCGTTAGATTTCAGATCAACGGTCCAGATCGGCCGTTGACCGGTCAATACCCAGGCGTTGACTAGTCAGACCCCCAGTCAGCGCCCAGTCAGCAGCCGCGTTGACCAGTCAACAGACACAGTTGACTGGGTAATTACTTTAATCGATTTAGTTGGCAGATTTCGGTAGAAACTTGTAAATTGCGTAGAAATTAAACCGCTGGGCCAAAAATTGCAAATAAAATATGTGTAGATTCAGTGAGTCGTGTAGAATCTTGCTGTACCATTGTTTCGCACTTTTGCAGCAAGATTCAGTACAGTTTAATTAATTTAGTTAATGGCCTTTTTGGAGTAATTAATTCGTAGAAAAAGATCCGTAGCTCCAAAAATTGCGTATGATATGTCCCTGGATTCAGTGGAACGAGGGGAATCTCATCTTGAATTAAAAGGATAGGATTACGGTGAAAACTTCTGCAGAAACTGTCTAGTGGCTTTCTGTAGTGTTTTAATTACTCCGGGAGTTTTATAATTCCTTTTTGAGTAATTCCAGTTGGTACTGTTTCTAAATAGCAATGCCTATACTATAGAATTGACCCAAGATTTTACAAACAGTATACTACCGGTAGTGAATTATTTGAGTTCTAGCTCTAGTTTTGAGCATTATATTTTGCATATTAGTTTTCCTTGCGCTAAAACTATTTTCCATGCATGCAATCAATACCTCTACTGATTACTATTATGTTGTGTTGCTGTAGCGTCACCCCACTTGTCATGCATGCATTCATGCATCATCTTTGTTGCATATGCTTGTGGATTGTTTGTTTATGATTGCAATTGTATCGTGTAGATTGTGACGAGTGCAACGCTTGCTCGTGTGTGGATTGTTCCTCCGACCGCTACAACCAAGGCAAGTAGATGCTACTTTGTTCATGATATCGTCCTACTATTTTCAATGCATTGTCGTGTATTTTGTAGATGCATGTGTAGGATGATACTATCGCTATGCTATGTCCTATTATGTGGTAGGGCCTTCCTTGTAGATGAACCACCGTTGGTAGATGTGCTTAGCCATGCTATGTTGAACGAGAGCTGGGTTACATCACTGAGACTTGTTTCTAAAAGTATTGGTTTGTGAAAACTAAAACAACTTAATCAATGAATCTCCTGGGTGTGATGGGATTGAAATTTTTGGTGGTTTATTGCGGAAAGGCACCCAGGTATCGAGAGAAATTGATTGGCTTCTTTATTGTGTAGCTTACGTGTACAACCATGTGCCAATAATGAAATGGGCGGTTGGTTGGACTTAGTAGGTTGTGGTAACCTGAACCCGTGTATCCAGAGATGTAGAATTTTGGTAGGTTGGAACGGTGCGCGTCGGGATTGGGGTGCTACTTCCCGAACAGTCTCTTCTTGGACTTCTCCCTATCATTACCCAAAATGAGAGTGATGGCACGAGCTGGGCTAGCCAAGTCACATGGGTAAAGTGTACTAACCTCTGCAGGGTGTATAATCTAATCGATTAGCCGTGTCCCCGGTTATGGACAACTGAGTTGCTTGATATTGATTCCATGACATGTTTCTCGCTCATTCTAATTTCATAATTGTTTTAATATTGTTGGGTTAACTTAATTGGGATCTTTTCAAAGAAAATCAAAAACTATTTATGAAAGTAGGACAAAGGTATTTGCAAATGCAAGACAGACACAGCTCCACTTGCCAAATATGCATGTAGATGTTAGTACTATTGTCTCCTTTACTAGCTCTACTTGCCATACATTCCATGTATTGATCCTTCGGGGCTGCTATGTTTCATGTTGCAGGTTATTCCGATTCTGAGTAATCGATATAGGCCACGGTACTCCACTCGGCACTTTTTCACTTGTGGGCAATTTGAAGAATGGAGGGTTTACTTTATTTATGTTGCTACTTGAATAATTTGAGCTAGCCTTGGGCTAAGATTTTATTGTAATAATGGTACTCTGGATCATCGTTATTCATGATACACGGATATTTTGCTATGTTATTCATCTTATTCTATTGTGGGCCAATGAACCGATCCAGGGATTGGCATGTCACATAGAAGCCTCGGTCTTTTCAGAACCGCGGTGTTACACAAAGCTAGCGTCGATATAACACTTAGCGACGAGCTCTTCTTTACCTCCGTATACAAGAAACATATCCTTAGTTCTTTGCAAGTACTTAAGGATATTCTTGACAGCTTTCCAGTGTTCCGAACCTGGATTCGATTGGTACCTACTAGTCAAACTAATAGCATGTGCCACATCCGGTCTTGTACATAGCATGGCGTACATTATAGAGCCTATGGCTGAAGCATAGGGGACTTTGTCCATTTTCTCTCTTTCTTCCGCCATAGCCGGACTTTGAGTCTTACTCAATGTCGTGCATTGTGTCATAGGTAAGAACCCCTTCTTACTATCTTCCATTTTAAACTTCTTTAAAATCTTATCAAGGTATGTACTTTGCGATAGCCCTATTAGGCGCCTAGATCTATCTCTATAGATCTTTATGCCTAATATGTATGACGCTTCACCTAGGTCCTTCATTGAAAATTTGCTGTTTAGATAACTTTTAACACTGTTTATATCAGAAATGCCACATTGCTCCCACTCACTTTCTTGTAAATACAAGCTTCTCCATAAGTTTGGACAAATCCAAACTCTTTGATCACCTCATCAAAGCGGAGATTCCAACTTCGTGATGCTTGCTTCAATCCATAGTTGGATCACTGAAGCTTGCACACCTTGTTAGTATCCTTAGGATCGACAAAACCCTTTGGTTGTATCATATACAACTCTTCTTCAATATTACCATTGGGAAACACGGTTTTGACATCCATCTGTCATATCTCATAATCGAAATATGCAGTAATTGCTAGCATAATCCTAACTGACTTTAGCATCGCTACGGGAGATAATGTCTCATCGTAGTCAACTCCTTGAATTTGTCGAAACCCCTTTGCGACAAGTCGAGCTTTATAGACGGTTACATTACCATCAGCATCAGTTTTTCCTTTGAAAATCCATTTGTTCTCCACGACCTTTCGATCGTGAGGTAAGTCCACCAAGTTCCAAACTTGATTTTCATACATGGATTCCAACTCGGATTTCATGGCTTCTAACCATTTGTTGGAATCCGGGATCATCATCGCTTCTTCATATGTCGCAGGGTCATCATTTTCATCAACCATGAAATTCATGATAGGATTTCCGTATAGCTCGGGAGCTGCACGCGTCCTGCTAGACCTACGAGGTTCGGTAGTACTCTCTTTTGGAGTTTCATGATCATTATCATTAGTTCCTTCTTCAACTGGTGAAGCCAACTCCGGAACAACTTCCGGCGCTGCGCTACTCGCCATACTTTGAAGAGAAGGTTCAATAACCTCTTCGAGTTCTACCTTCCGACTACTCACACCTTTCATGAGAAACTCTTGCTCTAGAAAGGATCCATTCTTGGCAACAAAAACCTTGCCCTCGGATCTATGATAGAAGGAATACCCAATTGTTTCCTTAGGGTATCCTATGAAGACGCATTTTTCTGCTTTGGGTTCGAGTTTATCCGGTTGAAGTTTCTTCACATAAACATCGCACCCCCAAAATTTAAGAAATGACAGCTTAGGTTTGTTTCCAAACCACAATTCATACAGTGTCTTTTAAACGGATTTAGATGGTGCCCAATTTAAAGTGAATGCAACGGTTTCTAGTGCATAACCCCAAAATGACAACGGCAAGTCCGTCAGAGACATCATAGATCGAACCATATCTAATAAAGTACGATTACGACGTTCCGACACACTATTTCGCTATGGTGTTCCGACAGGTGTGAGTTGTGAAACAATTCCACACTCTTTCATGTGAGTGCTAAACTCGTAACTTAGATACTCACCTCCACGGTCGGACCGTAGAAAGTTGATCTTTCTATTACGATGATTTTCCACTTCATTCTGAAATTCTTTGAACTTTTCAAATGTTTCAGACTTGTGTTTCATCAAGTAGATATAACCGTATCTACTCAAATCATCCGTGAAAGTAACAAAATAACGATATCCACCTTGCGCCGACACACTCATTGGACCACATACATCAGAATGTATGATTTCCAATAAATCTGTCGCCCGTTCCATTGAACCGGAAAACGGTGTTCTAGTCATCTTGCCCATAAGGCATGGCTCACATGTATCAAATGACTCAAAATCAAGTGATTCCAAAAGTCCATCTGAATGGAGCTTCTTCATGCGTTTAACGCCAATATGACCTAGACGGCAGTGCCACATATATGCAGATATATCATCATTTAGTTTAATCATTTTAGCATCAACATTATGAATATGTGTAACATTCTTATCGAGATCCAATAGAAATAAACAATTCATCATCGGTGCATGACCATAAAATATTTCATATATAAATGGAACAACCATTGTTCTCGGATTTAAATGAATAACCACTTTGCATTAAACACGATCCAGATACAATGTTCATGCTAAGTGCTGGCACCAGATAACAATTCTTCAAGTTTATTACTAATCCCGACGACAAGTGGAGAGGTAGCGTTCTGACGGAGATCACATCAACGCTTGATCCATTGCCGACACGCATCTTGACCTCACCCCTTGCTAGCGGTCGCTTGTTCCGCAGCCCCTGATTCGAGTTACAAATATTAGCAACTGAACCGGTATCAAATACCCTGGTGCTACTGCGAGCACTAGTCAAGTACACATCAATAACATATATATCATATATACCTTTGTTTGCCTTGCCGACCTTCTTGTCTCCCAAATACTTGGGTAAGTTGCGCTTCCTGTGGCCAGTCCCCTTACAACAGTAGCACTCGGTATCAGACTTAGGTCCAACTCGGGGTTTCTTTTCAGGCACGGCAACCGGCTTTCCGCCCTTACTTCCCTTCCGTTTTCCCTTCTCGTCTTTCTTGAAACCAGTGTTCCTATTGATCATGATAGATTGAGTTCAACTAATCCATATTACGAATAAACTCCCACTCAAAAATGACATCCCTCGTGCCTTTTTGGTGATTACATGAACCAAATCCACTACACCAAGTCCGATCATCACGTGAGTCGGTGTAGCTTCAAAGGAGAGCATCAAATGGGCATTATATCTACTATATGACTCATGCTTAACCTTTCGGTCCGTGTTCCGAGGCCATGTCTGTACATGCTAGGCTCGCCAAGTTAGAACCTTAGTATTCGTGTGTGTAACTGTTTTACACCCGATATATGGTCGTGGATCCAAGAACACCCGATCATCACATGATGTCTTGGAGCGACAAAAAAATAATCGGTGCATACTAAAGGAAGAACACATTATTATCTTGATATTTAAACGAGGGATCATCTTATTATGCTAGCAAAGCGCTAAACAAGCAATATAAGATGCTATCAAACATCACATGTTTATTTTTGAAATGACATGGTTTCCGCATATGATCTCTATCATGTGCATCGTGGTATGATCACTATCATACCTTTATGTGTAAATCCAAGGTCTATGGAGTTTACATGCTATGTGTGTTGTAAGAGTATCATCTCAGACTTCTACTTACAACATCACCATATCATGACACTGGCCCAGCAACAATCTAAACTAGACGCCTCTAATTTATCCATTGCAAATTTTACGTGGCTTAGGGCTTTTAAGATAGAACCGTTCATACCTACGAACATGAACCACAACGAGGATAACCAAATTGTTGACAACTCGTTGCAAAATAGATATTGACTATAGTAGGTGAGACAGACACCCTCTAGCCACTTATGCAAACTAGTTGCATGTCAAGCGTGGAACAGGTCTCATGTGTGAGGACATGTAAAGTTTGTCTGGGACGCTTCATCCCACTATGCCACCAATATCCAAAATTAAAACTAAGGAGCAACAACATGATCATCATCGCCCACATACTCATATGTGTACTACCACTGTAGGGTTCGCAGCATAGAAAACAAAAAATTTCCTACGATGAGAACTATGTACCAAGATCTATCTACTAGATACAAACAACAGGCGGATGTATATCCATAGAGAACATACCCTTGAAGACCGACAAAGCTTAACGATTTCAACTCGTGGTTGATGTAGAAGATCTGTTGCCGATCTCAAGATCGAGAGGAAGTCCTAGCGCCGCAAAGCAGCAGCGCATCCGTGCTCGCACACACGTACAAGACACTGAGCAACCTCCGCCTCCTTGCTCCAGCGATGCAGTGGAAGCATAAACCTTTCTTGCTGAATAGCCACCGGGAACATGTATCTCTCTAGTCCGAGACCATGGGGGATAAATTCTAGAGGGGGAGAGAGATCCTTCACGATCAGGTGTGAGTGAGAGAGAGGAGAGGGGGTGCCTTTTATAGGAGGAGGGGGCACCCAAGGGGGTGGCCGCCAGCCATGGGGCTGCCCCCTCCCCTCCTTCATTCATGTGGGTGGACACTCCACTCACAAAAATCCATTCAAATCCCTCCACTCAAAATCCCACTCAAACTTGCCATTAAATTTCCACAAAATTTAATGCAAACTCTCATTAAATAAAACTCTTTTATTTTATTCAGAATTTTGTCAATTACTTTAATGACAAACATTCACAAATAACTCCTTGCTAGATTTCTATTTCACATGCATAACCTCTTTATGCAATTTCACCCGAAAACCTGTTTCGGTATCTAGTGAAATAAATTCCTGTGCTTGTTTATTCTTTCGGCATGAACCATTTGCTCCAACTGGATGTCAGTGTCCCTTAAGTGTGTCACCCTACGGTTCGCGAATAATGCGGACATGATAGAGACCCTTGTCCGATCAATAATCAGTAGCGGGACCTGGAGATCCATACTGACTTCCACACATTCAACGATGACTTTCCTGTGATCGTGGGAACCTTTTACGCTTGTATCTTAATCCCTTTGTTTCATGATATATTACATGTCCGAGATTCGATCATCGGTATCTCCATACCTAGTTTGATCTCGTTACTGACATGCACTCTTTTCTCGTTCCCGTGATATAACATTCTAGTGATCAAATCACTTGCTTGCAAGCTAACCAATGTGATATCACCGAGAAGGCCCAGAGTATATCTATCCGTCATCGGGATGAACAAATTCCACTCTTGATCCTGTTGGAATTATGCCCTAGAGGCAATAATAAAGATGTTATTATTATAATTCATGTTCATGATAAAGTTTATATTCCATGCTAGAATTGTATTAAGCGGAAACATTAATACTTGTGTGGTTTGTGAACAACACCGTGTCCCTGGTACGCCTCTAAGGACTAGCTCATTGATCAATGATGGTTAAGGTTTCCTAACCATAGACATGAGTTGTCAATTGATAATGAGATCATTTCATTGGAGAATGATATGATGGACAGACCCAAACTAAGCAAAGCAATTAGATCGTGTCATCGTGTTCGTCTTTGCGAAGCTTTTCTTATGTCAAATATTGTATTCCTTAGACCATGAGATAATACAACTCCCTGGTATCGGAAGAAATCTTTGAGGTCATCAAACGTCATCCTATGAGAGGGTGATCATAAAGGTGTCTCTCAGGTGATCGGAAAGTATCTGTTGGGTTGTATGTATCGAGATGGAATTTGTCCCTCCCAAGTCGGAGAGATATACTTCGGGCCCACTCGGTAATCGATATCAACACCGCTTGCAAGCATGTGGTTAAGGAGTTAATCACAAAGTGATATCGGATTACGGAACGAGTAAAGTACTTGCTGTGAACGAGATTGAACTAGGTATGACGGTACCGACGATCGAATCTCGGGCAAGTAAAATATCGCGAGACGAAGGGAATATATATATGGGATTGATTGAATCCTGGCATCGTGGTTCATCCGATATGATCATCGATGAATGTGTGGGAGTCAATATGGGTGCCCAGAACCCGCTGTTGATTATTGATAGAAGATCATGTCTGCATATTCTCGAACCCGCAGGGTCACACACTTAACGTGTCTTGACGCTAGGATAGATTGGATAATTGGTTTATGAATTTTTGTTTGGAGTCTCGGATGGGATCCGGGACATCACGAGAGGTTCCGGAATGGTCCGGAGAATAAGATTCATATAAGGCAGTGCAGTTTTTGGAGTTCGGAATTGTTCCGGGTTAATCGGTATTGTACCGGAAGCTTCTAGAACCTTCCGGAAGGGGACCAACATGGCCCCACCTTTCGGGAGGGGGCATGGTCCTATGAGGGAGTGTCCTGGCCGCATTGGGCCAGGGGCACAAGGCCCCATAGGGCCCAGCTAGGGTTTCTAGAAGAGGGGAGAGTCCATGCCCCCCACTCCTTATCCTTTGGGCTTGGGGGAGGGGCTAGGGCTGCGCCCCCCCTCTATATAAAGAGGGGTGGGGGCGCACCAAACCCCTACACCTCTCCTCCAAACCCTAGCCGCCTTGCTAGCTTTCCTCTCTCCCTCCCGACTGTTTGTAGGCGAAGCCCTGCTGCAGAAATTCTCCACCATATACACCACACCGTCGTGTTGTAGATCCAATCTACCTCTCCACCATACTTGCTGGTCCGAGGAAGGAGGAGACGTCGAGGTGCTGCACGTGTGCATCTCACGGAGGCACCGCCACTTGTG